>OX104068.1:3165682-3417791 GCA_944474145.2 Dicrocoelium dendriticum | reverse complement strand
TCGAACGGTATGGTAGAGCGCTTCCCTCGCCAACTAAAAGCCAGCCTCCCAGCAGTTGGCACTCTTCGATGGATAGTGGCTATGCCTACTTTCACCTTAGACATCCGTGCTAGCCTCAAGGCCCTCCTGCAGTTGGGTAGCGCCTTATTACTGTTTGGTCAACTACGTTGTCTAACTGAAGACTATGTTTCTACAGCTTCAGACGCCACTGTCTATGACACTTTTCTTGAAAAGCTACGCGTGGCACGCATGCGTCGTTTTGCACCTACGCACCCCCGTATCCAGAGCCATTAAACCTTTTACTGCCGGATCTTCAAGGATGTGCGCAAGCTTTCACACGAGTTGACGGCGTCGTGATCCCTGGCTCCACCATATGAAGGACCATTTAGTGTCCTTCAGCGGACCGATTAACCATAGGTCATTTATCACCACGGGAACCGTGAGTCAGTATCAATTAGTTGCTTAAAAGTCGCTCATATAGACATCGACAATGCCACTAAACATACGCCTGCCCCGCAGCCAGCAACCCCTAGATTTCAGCCCAGCGAACTCCGCTGGAAAATATCCAACATCCTTTGGTGCACCAAGAGTGACTAGAGTTTTCCGACGGGTACCTTGCTTGTCGTTCTGCCTAAACAGTAGATTTTTGCATAAAGCCCTTTTAAGCTTTTAGAAAACAACAACAAATGTCGAAATGTTTTGGAACCAATACAATGAGGATTAAAATGTTTTGAAATCACCAAACAATATATTCCAGAAATTTTAGTTAATCACATGTTATTGCTGCACAATACGCTTACTGCTGCTTTAGGTGTGCTTTCCATGTACGCCCTGAACTCGGTCGCACGTTCACGTAGGCGCACGTCATCTCTATTTGTGAGTTGATTATTCCTGTCGAAATGCCACCTCTTACGAACCGCTTTTTTACATATTTTTCCGTTTCGATACCATTAGGAAGAACCCGGGTGTAAGCCCGCTAGGATTCAATCGCCTAATTCTCCCAAGAAGCTAGATTAGGTTTCCCCACCTGGTGTTGCAGTAGGCGAGCCCGTGGCGGATAGTCCTCACGTAGAACGAAGGATTGTTTCCACAGTATTTTTGGAGTTTCTCCAGGTGTGCATTTGTTGTGTAAAATATTAAGTAAAATTACCTTCTTATTGTACACTTAGGGCTTGTTTGCAGAAGCCTGTTATGTATGTTACATTGGTTGTTCTGATCTAACACGCACACAAAATCCACACCCGGCACCGCGGTTAAATTCAGATCGTCGCTTCATCGCAGGTAGCTGGCTACGTCGTTCGATGTCGTATTCTTAGCTAGTATACGGGAACAGCTCGTGCCACCATGCACCTTCGTCGCGGCAATTTCTAGGCTTCTATTATCCATCACTGGGACCGCTACTCGCCAGTGGCCTGTTGGAGTGGGCCGGCCACTCTGACTACATATATATGTGGAAAAGGTTCAAAACGTATACATTTATTTATACATGACGCCATATAATTTTATCTACGCCTCACTTTGCAAATTTAACTTACGATACTAACTGAAACTACACCTGCAATTTATCTGTGCTTATACCCGTAGTTAGCAAGATATGTTTACTCCTTTTATGTTATCACTGCTAAGCAGCAGTATGAAGTGTAACAGGTTGACACGTCAGTCCTCCCACATGAAATTGCTAAACGCGGTTTCCCGCTACTCTGCGTCAATGGACCAACCTAAACATTCTTTTCAGTTATTTCATTTTGTTTGACTTCTTTCATATGCCATTTATAAAGCACTAAGTATATACCTATCACTTTCCATAGAGTTGAACCAGTACATGTAATTTTTAAATCAAAGTATAGGAAAGAGAATAGCTGGATTAAACTTTTTATTAATAACCGGTTACCGTTATTACAAATAATAATTAGTAAATTTGAAGGTAAATTATATAAAGAAGTTATGTGAGACATAAGCGATAATATGTTGACAAACAGATAATGAAGAAAATCAATTACTAGGGCCAAACCTTAGTTTACCTACGTATACCACATACATTGACAGGACTACACATGGCTTTATATTCCGGTGCACGTAACGGGTGCATATAACTGCCGCAGAGGTGGCAACTTTTCTGCACACAATCTGACTCAAGCATTTGCCTGCTTGAGTGGTGCATAGTTAGACATTTATGGTCCTAGAACAATTGTGACCTATTTGCCACTAACATGTATCCATTTTTGGCTTTACTACCGTAATGGACTAATGCTTAGTAAGCATATACATGTCCCACAGCGCAAACCCTTATTATTGCCTGCGGCAATTCCCCAGTTATCGGCTCCACGAGGTTCCAATGACGGTGGTTACTTGCCCCATGTACGTGCCACGACATTCGCAGTAATATTACTACTAGCAAAGTCTAATCTATCGGCTCCACACGTTCGGTTCTTATTAAGCCCACCTCCTTGGTGCCAGCTGAGTGGTCCGTTGAGTTTTCGTCTGTCAAGCGTTTTCCCTGTAAGAAGCCACATTTGTCTACTTAACAACACAGTGACATTGTGAATGTGACTCGCCAGTAAATAAAATCAATCCCAAGCCTACGCTGCCAAGCTTTACGAATCCACAGAATTCAAATACGTATTTAGCTACCGGCGACCTAAAAGCACTCATTCAAAAGAAAAGCAACACAGGCAACACACCAACAGACCTTCATTTGAGATCCACATATAAGGAATTACTATTATACTGTTTCACATTTCTTGATCAATGCGTGTACTGTTATATAATCAAGCTTTTAATGCCGTGGCTCGCGTAGCCGAGAATAAAGGGTTATTTAGTCATTTATTCATAACTTTAGTGTCATTAGCGTTACCAGCGTATCCAAAATTGTTGGAACCATAGGCCTTTAGGACCGGCGTTTATTGAGCCTTTATTGGCACCAGGATGGTTGCATAGTTATTACAGCTATCGAAGCTATTACGATTGATTCCGCAGGCCTACATGAATTGTGTTTATTGTATTCTTGGTGGCTGCCACTAGGGAAGTAACTATCGGCTTCACACTCCCTTACGACTGAAAATTTTTAAGGCTACGTAGGTCCAATAGCATTGGCATCATAACCGCGACTAGCAAAGGCTCCAATCTAGACACAGCGTGCTTCCATATCATGTAGTTATTGACCCTATGTTGAGCACATAGCTGGCACCGGTATTATCTGGAGGGAAGCCACTGACGTAGCCTGATGCTGTTTCTCAACAAGAACACATTGAATAGGCTTCACAAGCGGTGATGGTACCTGTTGTACGGGTCACATGCATGCAACTGCCTTAAAACCATTTCGCTGCATAATCAATGAAATACCTTAACGCTAAAGAAAAATAGGAACTAATGGAACGCGTTCGTCTGTACCGCTTTTGTATATTCACGTCATCATGGGGAGCGGGTGAACTGCTCTTTACTTACGACGCGCAAACATTGATGAACGGTTCCTAGCATTGTGTGCCACGCACATAAATGTTAGGTACATAGAAGTGGTAAACAGTTGACTTACCGATTCACGAGATGGCCATGCATTGCACCTCCAGGTATTCGGATGGATGTTCACGACCTAAATCTTGTAGTAAAGATGAAAACAGCCGGTGAGTTGTTAAGGAACAGATGCTTAGCTCCTTGCCGCGCTATCTCATAACCTGTGACGAGGCTGCACATGAAGAAGTGCACCATAGAAGAGACCAAGGCTATGTTATTCGACATTGTGTCTAAAAGAACCCACTTAACTGCTCATGGATTATCGAAAATATGATGGTTCCATTTATGCTACACAGGTTTACTCCTATCTAATTGTGTGCCTGTGGTGGTGCAGAAAGGTTGTGATAGCATGCGTGAGGCTTTTCTGGTCACCTATTTAAGGTAAGTACAATAGTATCAAATTGGCATGGTAAGGCTTTACTTAATTGGCGTTAGTTGACGTCACCGGTAAAACTAAACATAGATGCAAAATGCAGTACTTGATCAGGACGGTTAAAACAATAGCAAATATTCCCGATCTCTCGTGAGCACGGAGAAAAGATTGGTGCGCCGTTAACCGAGGCGGTATAACATTTTCTGCAACAAACTGGTAACTTGCATACAGAGAAAAGGTTGCAGGCATGAGGCGAAGCCAACATGCGTAAGCTGAACCTAGTACAAGCATGGCGTCCCATAATAACACTGAAAGAATTATAAGGACGGTATCTATTACAGAAGTAAATGCAACATATGGTGCAAAGTGGCTGAAGTATGAGTAAGAGGAATGCAAGAAGACCGTATGTATAAAAGTTTAAGCTCTGCGCATGCTGCTTTGTATGCAATGGATGCAGTTTAAGCCGAGTGAACATTGTACGGCGATACCATGAAACGCGAGAACACGTGGCTGCACTTTTTGTAAACGAAGCTTGATATGCTGCTACGCACTTACCTGAAGTGAACAACAGAATGGGTGAGTTACTTGGCATAATCGGTGTTTCGCTATAAATACATGGACCAGGCGACGCATCTATGCTGCCTGACTGAAAGGTACATCACTGCCGGCCAATCAACAATGGAACTTGAACGGGGCGACATAAGCAATGGATAACCGGATGAAATGTCACTGCGAAACGGTTAATAAGCGCGGAGCATGTCAACTGGGTAGCGACAGCCACTGTATTGGAGGGCGTGAAATTACGGAGAATAAAGGTACAAATAAGCCTTGGCTTATGGTACCAGGAAGCGGTATGACACAGAGAAACCATAAACCGGAGCGAAGCATGTGTAGTATTGGTCTGAAAGCCAGAATATGCACCCACATGCAGTTAACCGGACGACATAAACAATGTCTGCTGATTGCTGGACGCCGTGTGGCACCAGAAAATACTGAAGCATAGCGACCGCTGATTACTGGCTGTCTAATAGCCAAGGAAATGTGTGCTGTTTACTTAACAGAGCCTATACGGAGGACACAAGTCATCAGCAGTATGACGGTCCGCAATGTCTATGCTTCCCTGCCTTGTTAACACTACCGGTTGCACGTCGGCTAGGGATACAGCAAGGGACACCCTGTCCCAAACCAGGCTGGACCCGCGCCGTCAGGCTACAAGGCCAACTTGCTACTTTTAGGCTAGGGGTCGCCATACGGACGACAAACAATTGTTCATTGGTGGATGCTGACTGTCATTGAAAAATGCCTAATCACAGCGGCGCATGCGTACTGACTGACTGAAAGCCACCCTATTGGCGGCAATGCACCTAAGCTATATTAACCGGACAGTTTAATCTGTGGTTCATCATACTCGGGGGAATTGAATGGAGAGTAAAGTGAATTGAAGATAGGTGGAGTAGGATGGAGATACGTGCCTTCGCCTACCGCCACCAAATTAACTTTTTCCACCTCTAGCATTTCTCCACCACACAACTGGCACCTAAAACAAGGCCTAACTCAGTAAGCAAGGCCCAGTCGTATGTAGTATGTGCCCCAGCCAAAGTTGGGGCCACCCGACCCGGGCAATGATCCAAAGCTAAAGGAAAAAGTAAATGGCTTTATCCTCAAGAGGTTCGAGGTTCGAAGGAGCTCCTTAGCTTCAGACGGAAGTGGACAAGTTGCACTCCCATAGAGTGGGACGGCCCGCATCGTGGCCATGCAAACAAGGTCCTAGTGATGGCACAGACATCATCAGCAAGCTGTTCTCCGTTTTGCCATACCTTAGCTGACTGCAGGTGCTTTGCGCCTATCATTGTTGCCGCAGATGGCAAGGTAAGGAAATTGACCGATTACTTCGGATTCCTCTTTACTAAAGGCCAATCTATGGAGGTTATACAGCGTCGAGTGCTCACTCGGCGACCTTTCACAGAAAACAAATTTTGTACGGATAATGAAGGTCAACTAGGCATTCTCCAATTAGTAGTTCAACGCTTGCGTCCTGCTATTCTGTATGGGGAATTCATGATGGAGTCCACGACGAAAGTGAACAACGATGTAAAAATCGGACAACTCTCACGAACGTTATTTATGGTCGGAAGCCCGCCAGAGCGCCCAGTTCTAGGCAGAGGGCACATGACTTTGGTTAACAATCCTGTTGGCAGGACAACAGGGGAGGTACAAATGATGTATTTTTGCAGAAAGTAGAAACAGCCATTTAGTTGCCAGGAGGCACAACTTTGTATATGACAATGGGTCAAAGAGACACGCGAGCCGCTGCAACGCTTTAGGGTGCAACCTGGTTGCAATTGTGAGCTTGCTCACAGAGTATACATCCATTTATGACAATCGAAAATCAGTTTCAACTTGGTCTCACGGCTGTACTTTTAAACTCGGTGGATGGCCCCGAATAGCTAGCACGCGTTTGCGATAAAAAAGCCCAAATAACTGAGGACCGACGCGGCCGGTTAGCATTTGATATGTGTAGACCAGCTCAACACAACATCGCCTGTGGTACCTTGAAAGTATTTGCAGTCTTGTTAGCCATCCAGGATACTGCATGTTCCTTAGTTGAACTACCATTTCTGCCGCAGACAATAAGACAATTTCAACTTACATTTTGTCCAGGACTAGGCAGGAACCAAGCTTGTACACTGTGTTTAGTACGACCTAATGAAGGCTTGGAATAGTCTTGCAACCCTTTTAAGTTGCCAGGATCAAGAATGATCTTGGGATTATGCATAACATGTAAAAACGTTGGGAGCGGCTGCAATCTCATGCTCAATGCATTTAAAATCAGGTAACAGCAACACACCTGACAATTTGCAGTGGAACAGGCGGTACTTCATTTACACCAGGCAGTTAATACGTGGGTGCAAAGCTACCCAAATCTGCCCTTTGCCGTATTCTATCTAGAGCCGGTGGAAAGTCCAACGGACCATTAAGTTAATTCCCTGAGAGAAGAAAACTGGTGTCTCGCCGCGATAGCTTTTGAAACACCGTAGAAGTGCATTTATTCTAGCCCTTATCATGTTTATCTTCCAGAAAAGTCAGTGTACTTTTTGTATACATCATAGAGATAGTAGTTTTGTTTCCGTCTAATCCAAATAACTACGTTTATTGTACTCCGACGACTTACGCGTTCCCGTGAAAATCGTATGCCTGAAAGCCATGCTGGCTGCCGCTCAGGTCGGGGTTACACAGACCATCTTTGTACTCATCGCCGTGTTATAACAGAGACACACTTACTGACCACACATTGTAGTAAGTTTCCTAATGTAAAAACGGTCTTCCACTCCAGTGACCGAACAAGTTTTGAGCACTAGAGGATGCGGACGAGATATCTCTACTCAGGTCTGGCACAGTTGCTATGCAAACAATAATGCTTACACCTCCAGGTAGCGCTTGAAGCTTCAAACCTTGCTTCGCACCTTCAAGGTGTGCAATACTGCTGCAGGATTGCGCCGCCACACCTGAGGGGTCTTGCTATCAGTGAACAGCCACTACAAGCAGTGAACGCAGGTACTTTGGTAACCGTGTCACCACCGGTAGTCACAAAACTGAAGATGTTGATTCGTGTACCAGCAAGGCCCGTGTGGCTTTCCAGAAACTCAACCGTCAACGGTGACCGAGAAATATCAGCATGTCAGTGAAAGATAGAATTAGAACGCTGTTGATAGGCCGGTTTATTGTATGGATCAGAAACCTAGCCAGTTCACAGGGAAGACGTTAAACGCTTGGCCGCGTTTGACAAATATGGGTACGGAATATTGCTCACTTCTGGTGGGAACACCAGGTAAGCAATGTTGAGGGCCGCCAGTTGGTTTTTGATAGGCCTTTTGGTGCCACTCTCGAGTGGTTGATAGACCATAGTCACCTGCGTTCGCCAGGCCATGTGATCCATATGCCCGTTGACCGGCTTGCTCGGCCTGCAACATAAGCCGTGGCTGCACCACGTTGCGCAAGGCCGCGAGGTGGGCAGTTTATGGCGTTGCATGGAAACATGAAAATATAGACTGAGACTTGGTTAACCTGGTGCCTGCCGTCTACCTGAAGATGGTTTTGGGGTAGTCCACACCAACGGTCGAAGAATTTACCAAACATTGCGTAGTCACGCAGTCACTGCGGTACCTACACCCGACTTTTCCATCTGAAGTGAATTTTCGTTCTATGCTGAGGAGTTTAGCCGCTTCCTTCTTCCATTCGTTAAATTCTATGTGTCATTACTCCCACTATCTTTTAGAAATGACTAACTGCTAATCTCGCAATATCACTCGTCCCAACTGGATCCACGGCACATCGGCGCTTAGTTCACAGTTATTCAAAGGACTAAATTGGACAGTTGCATCAAAAACGTATCCGTGTTATCGTCACTAATAGGCTTAGTATTAGCAAGATCAGCGTATGTCCGGTTTGACCAAGTTGAAAATTTTTGACATTTACTTTTGTACCCATATTAAGTAAACTGTATCTAACCGGGCGCTTCACAATCCATTTCAATTTCCTGTCTAGATAACTCGACAGACAGCAATCAGCTAGGCAAACAACTGCCAATTGCTAGTCAGCAACATTCTGCAATGCATAGAGAGCAATCGCTACGGCTGACGCGAATGCTCGCTGCTACCCAAAGGAGCACATTACTTTAAGGCTAAGTCAGTACCCAACCACTGGAAAGACGGGTTACAAGTATTACACTGCATGCTGTCCGACAAGTCCGCATCCACTTTAATAAACTTCTCTTTACCAAGTAGAACCATCGAGTCAATCAAAAGAATATCCAAGGATTTAATACAGCTCTTTTCCAACGTCTTAACAAAAGAGAGGGATAAGCAGGGAGGAGAATCCAGCTAATGTGAAAGAAGAAACAGATGCTTGGCCGGGTTTTACGGTAGCCAAGTAAACAACTGAGGGGAGCGTTAGTAGGAGGAACTATGAGCGACACGTTTGTATGCATATTAACTCGCCGGATCGTAAAAGGTTTGCGGTGGCGGTTGATGACTTTGTTGAAAGCCGTATGCTCCCATTATTCACCATGTTTATGCTTTATAGTTTAAGTTTCCTTGGGTACGGAACGGTAGGAAGGACCCGTGAATATTTCATCTTCGGAACCATCGTTGGACCAACAGGGAATGCTGTGGATTTAGCTGCCACAGGAGAGCCAAATAACATACACGAATCACATGATCAAACAAACAATGCTAACGTGCACTGCACTAGCAGGCTCCGCTGTTCCGGCCACGGGAATAAAAGAAAACAAAAGGAAATAAGTGGAAAGATGAGCTTGCCAACTTATTTAACTATTATTGAATGCAGGTGAAAATGAATTAATTAGTAATAAGCCGTACTAGACGAGCAAGACCTTAAGGCATAAAGGGGAATATTCTAAACTGCAGACTGAGATGGTTAAGTCCATGTTCAAAAATATTCACCGTCGGTGCCACTACCACTTCTCCGTATTGCTTTTCCAAATAACCACGGACCCACGCGATAACCGAAAACCCGCCCCAATCCGGCCAGCTCAGCGTTTGTGCAACTTCAATTGGTGACCATGTGGTTATAAATAAACAAATAGTCTATATTTGGCAATGCGAGGAAAGCCAGCAAAGCCGTGATCATGGTAATAAAACACGTTTGATCGGTAAGTGCACTGATGAATTACAGTTTAATCAGTAACAAGCGTATGGATGTAAGTTGTTGTTTGTGTTGTATGTATAAATAAACTTGTTGAGTGCGATGGTTACTGTGACCCTGAACTTGTAATTGTGCTCGCCGGATTCTCCATCAAGAAAAGAACAAAAGAAGACAGAGCTGGATGACGTATGCGATGTGCGTTAGCTTCGCCAAAAGACTAGTGGAAGGGACTTTATTTATTTCAAATCACATCCGCCACGTCATAGTGTTGTTAGACGAACATTTATGGAATTTTATAGCTGTGTTCTTGCCAGGCAGAAACCCACCACGTCCTAAAACACCGCCGCAGAACGATTTGCTGGAATAGATTAAACAGGAGCCACCCAACTGGCACCGTGAGGTTGTTCAGCTAGCACACGAATTGCATAAAATTACCAAGTTAAAGCTGGACAAATCAGACCCATTGTTATGCAAATGTGAGGACCAAGTCACCATGATGTTCTCTGTAATGCACGAAAGACACCTGACTTATGTAGCTTCACAACATACGTCAAAATCTTTAACGCATGCACCATTTTCATCTTAGACAGTAAGAGCCGTTCAATTGCCATCCTGTCTCAAACGGGGCATGGGGGCAAGACCGTAGGTCGTATTTTAAGTGCGGCCTAACGAAACCCGCCTGTGCTAATCGATATTTCATCCTCATGACAACGAATGACCTTCCAGATATGCCTCGGTTATAAATCAAAGTCGATCGATTACCTTAGTAGCACTTTCAAGCTTGCTTAATATTATTCGAACCGTTTAAGAACAACGTTCAAAACAAGTTGCATGATGAAACACAACAGACGTGTCGCCAAATTTCAAAAATATCACAGGCGGTAACGGTTAAGCAAGAACACTTCTGCTGACTAAATGAAAGGCTAACCCTAAGTACATAGAAGTGGAATTATATGTAAATCGCCAAGGAACCACTAATAGCAGAGGAGTGATTCCGGGTATTTTGGGAAGCAGCACATCGAAAACTCACATTTAGTACATAAGTTGCCCTTCGTAGGGAGTTTGAGCCACTACCATGCGCTTGGAAAAACGTCGCATTAGCAAATTACAATCTCTTCAATCCTTCTCTACCTCCACGAATTCCAGAAATTATTTTCATAGCAAACGATAAGATTTCTCGGAATCCCCGGCTATGACTACGCCTTCTAATGAGACGCAAATTGCACGATGTAGTTTACCTTAACAACCAGCGGTATATGGATAACAGCGTATACTAACAACGCATTAACCTAGTTAACATGTATATAACCGATGTCAATCTCACCACCTGTCATTAAGCCGTGACATGTATTTCGCGTAGATTGGCTGGCGAACCTAATCTACCGCTAAGCAAGACTAAAATGTGAGAGTCCTAATCCGGTTGCCACATGCGCCAACTCTGCAGTTAAATTGTTCACCGGCAGTCAATGAGCATCAACGGCTTGCCGCTAGACAGCAAACAATCAGGTTGCACGGGCCGACCAACCAAAATACAGCTGACCACGCCGCTGGCTCAGATGCATTGCAGACTCCTCATTGTCTACGTTCTAGAGAAAGGCGCAGTTGCTAGCCGCGACCAGGGAAACGCTACAACCCCATCCCCATAAGCGTAACAAATAGTACAATAAGCCGTAAGAAGTCAGTATTAAATGTAAAAGGGTAAGGAGCGACGTACAAAGATGCCTGTGAGTGGTTTACCCTACACTTTCAAGCGTCTGTAAATCAGACGCCTGCAATGGAAGCTGTTTTTGGTTATATGTGTGCTTTTGGCGTATTTGGCTGCTAGGAACGATTTGAGTGACGACATGGGTGGTAGTTCCTTGCACATTTGTTTACTTGCGCCCTATTTGCCGACCTCCTACCGATGCGACTGCGAACAGCACCTACGAAGTTTAAGCCGTGGATGCTGCAGGTACCATTCATCAAGGTATACATATAATCCGGTGAAAGCCGGCATATTGCTGCAGACTAAAATATTAAACTCAGAGAGCGAGAGGCGCGTAATTTAAACGCTCAGCCATGCTCTTCATGCACCCGGATAGAGTTCGCCCGTAATTCACTGTAACTACTGTACCTGTGCGATGAATAGATGAAGCTTATGTATCACATTACAACCCACCTAGCACAAGGCTGACAAACAACGTCGCCAAGCTACGCCCGGTGATAATCCAACCGTAATCCTGCGCCGCAAAAACATAAAAAAAATTTTATTTCGTTTTATGTTAATGATCAACTTTATGAACGTATGTATGTAAATGCTTTTGATTGTTACCCTAGGAGCAATCGGTTAAAATAAATAATTAAATATTTATTCTCAAATTTGCGAGGCAAGCTCATTGAGGCATGACCAGGTAGGTACAACTGTACAGATATTTTAGGGCAATTGAAACAGCGACAATAGAAAAGTGTTCATACGTTCAGGATTGGAACTGTAAAATGGTGGAACGTTGAAATAATAATTGGGCTGAGGTGAGATCGGGGCCTAAGCTAATAATAGTTTAAGAATCCTGAATGATCAAATAAAACACAATTGAAGAGCAAGGTCGAGAGAGGTGTGACAATATACTGAGTTCTTGCGTACGTAAAGCAAAGATCACCGGTGAGATGGTAGAGTAAATAGATGCAAATATTTGCGTGAAATCGTATAAACTAGAGACGAGAGTACGTGCAGATGTAGACGTTCCAGTGTAACGAACGTATCTAGAGTGGTGACGCTAATTGACCTGCCAGTGTGACGTTATGGGCTGTGACTTTGTTCGGTGCAGAGTCACCTTCGGCACGTTGCAATGTTGTTAAACGGACATTTGTGACTTTTTATAGGGAGAACGCTTGCCAGGCGAAACCCCAAAAGGTCCTGAAACGCCGCAGTTGATCCGTTGAATGGCAAGTTGTAATTGGTCATGCCTCTTGTTGAGTGTTTATTTGCTCGATGGTTCGCAGTCAACTTGCTTTCCATTTTTCCATTGACTGATGCTATAGGCGAGCCTAGTTTGTTCCTGAGACATGTTCTGTTCTGACTGGATGGCTCGGTCCGATTGGTGGGTCATGAATTGAATATATATTTGTAGGTGATGTGCTGCGTGTCTGTAGAACCGCGCAAAGTCTCCAGAAGATATCCAAAGAAATATGTTGAAGCCCTGAAGGGTGGGATATTGTCCCGAAAAGAAGTCGGAGGTACTCCCGTGGTAATTTGTAAAACGGGTTGGAAGTATAGATATCCATGGACAAATGAACGGTCGAAGCGAGGTAAAGAGCATCGGATGAAGGTATCCAGTAGCAAACGATGGCCGAAGCCACTTGCTCTGGCCTTGCATCGGCAGGACAGTGTGCCTTCCTAAATCAACTGGAGAGCTCCAAGTAAGAAGCAGGTACAAGAGATATTGTTTGGCGAATGAAACTCAATTGTTAAGGCCTCAAGAAAATTTTATCGTTGCGAGATGACGAATAATTTGCCCGGTCGGTATGTTGTAAAACTGGCGGATAACCTTCCACCCGTTGCCTCCTGCTGTAGTAATGTCGCAGCTATTGACGATTCCTTGGACGCTCCACGCCGTATCTGTGACAATCTCAGGAAAAAAGTAACAAACGAAGACAGTCACACAGACAAAAGAGTGACATGCAATCGGATGGTAGTCCATCAATTGCAATAATGGCTGAACTATTGTACACCTATATCATGTAATTGTTAGTTAAATATTTCTTATACGCATGTAACTTAGGTGATGACCTATAACTAGAAGCGAACAGAGCACGGGTCAGTAGAGAAGGAAAGACTTTTCCAACTTAGGAATGGAGATGAGACAAAGAAAGTGTGTGGGATCCTACAGCGCAAAATGTTCAATCTGTGGGACACCAGAGGCGTATGAAGTGTGCAAATTATAGAAAAGGCTAGCGCTCTGTAGAAGCTACAGGGTTGCGTTGACTCAATCCTAAATTGTCAGGAATATAAAAGTCAGGGAGGACAAGCACATGAAAGTTAAGGTCTAGTGTAGTAGGAATGCAACAGAAAGCACGAAAAGGAAAGCAAGGCATCGGTAAAGAAGACTCTACAGAGAAGAAGCGGAAACGCTAACGACGTTCTTCTGGTAAGGATTTCCTGTCAATAAAGCAAAGCCGAATAATGCCCAGCAATATAACTGAGGTAAGGTGGCAGAGCGTTGCGCCGCAATAAGTAGATAGCATGAAGGGCAAAGCACTAAAGAAGAGGGGCACAAAGTGTTGGGACAACTGAGCCTAAATCGTTTACGCCTCGTAGGTGTGCAAATGATCAGGAAGCAAGAGAATGGTCGGACAGGGCTACAATAGAAATTCTTGAGAGGTTAAAAGGTAAACCGATCAAACAATCCGAACAAGTCAACAAGCGGAAGCTAGGCCGCCAAATTAAGGTGGGAATAAAAGTAATGAGCGTCATCAGAAAAGAAGCAGTACGTGACGAAAGTGGCTAAATGAAAAGACAGGTAGCATGCGGAGCGAAACGCTCAGGCTGAGGGACTGTGTGCGTTGTTACAGCAGAGCCTAGGTAGTTTACGTCTCAGATGTATGCAATTGACCCGAAAGCAAGAGATTGGTCAGACGAGGCTAGATTAGAGCCAGGCCTGAAGCGTTATCCGTATAATTGAAAAAGGAATGCAAAGCAAGAGCGCGAAATGAAAAATGGAATCGGGAAGGAAAAGACTATAATGAAGAGCAATGTAAAAGCCTACACAGGTCTCCATGTGTTGTGAATGGACGGTTGGATCTGTCAATGATTCATCGGTAAGGCCTTAGTAGTCGGAAAGCGGGAGACCATTGAGACGAGACTAGAATGCGGCTCTTAGAGAGAAAACCGGATATTAATGTCGAAAAACTAACAGAGAGAATCGTAAGATAAGACTCGATAGGGAATTAAGAGGATTTAATTATAAAGATCAATCATGACCAGCAATGCTCATAAGTGAGCGTAACAGAGCATTGCAACGGCAAAGGCAAGCTCCTGTAGATTGTAGAAGTTCGGAAGATGTCAGAAACAGGCGACCGTTCAGACGAGACCAACAAGCCAGCAAGATAAAGCTAGACCGCGAAATTATAGTGGGAATAACAGTAATGAGTGTCATAAGAAAAGAAGCGGTAGGTGAAAAAATTGGCTATAAGGAATAGCAGTTAGCATGCCGAGCAAAGATCTCAGGTTAAAAAGAACAGTATGTTGGGACCTTAGAGCCTAGACCAATAACGCCTCGGAGGTCTGAAAGTATTCAGAAAGTAGGCACTAGATTAGAGCCAGGCCGCCTGAATAATCTGTTCAATTGAAGACGAAATGTAAACAGTGCGAAAAGTAAAATGCTCTATTGAGGAGCAGTGGAAAAGCCAAAGGTATTCCCGAGGTGATGTGAACAGACCATTGGGTCTGACGATCTCTGATTATTAGGGTCACAGTAGTCGGAACGACAGAGATCATTGAGATGTGAGTAGGAATTCGGCATATAAAGCTGTACTATTTAGGTCTAAGTACTAACAGAGAGCGTCAGCAGAATAGACATGCTAAGGAAGAAAGGGGACGTAATATCAAGGAGTAATCATGACAAGCAATGTCCTTGAGACGAAAGCTATAGAGCGTTACGTCTACGGCGCCTAGATCACGTAGATCTAGGAAGTCCGAGAGAGGTCAGAAAACTGGAGACCGTACAGATGAGACCAATACGTCAGCAAGGTAAAGCTAGGCGGGGAAATTAAAGTGGGAATAACAGTAATGAGTGTCATAAGAAAAGAACCGGTACGTGACGAAGTGGCCATATGAAAAGGCAGTTGGCAGGTCGAGTGAAGGTCACAGGTTAAACAAGTGTTACCTCTTTTTTCTCCAGTTAAGGCTTACAAGACCGCCAATGCAAGTTCAACTTGTAATATTCAGTGTAACGCGACTCGCCATGTTGTTTCAACCCTCTTTCGGAACCGGTGCGCCTTCCTGTCTTTGCGAACTTGCTTGCGGACGTGTTCTCCTGTGCTCGGTTGCTCGTAGCTGTTCGGCCACTTTTTGGTGTCGGTCGGCCAACAGACTCAATAAGTTATTTCTCGATATTCGTTCTTCATAGGTGGTTGCCCAGCCGCCAACGTTCTCTCTTTGCATTCCATTGCAGACCTTTTAGTCTACTGCTGCCACCATCTGAAGATGGATACAAGGAAACCTATCACCCTTATAAGGACGGATATTACAAATTTGGCTACCCTGCCAGCTCGAAACGTAAGTTCCTGAAGCAATACTGCAGCAGTTGCAACGAGAAGCAGCATTCCCCCATGCAAACACGTCAGGGCCTAAGCGCTACTTTGTCTCTGTGCGTTAGCAGATTGACATGGGTCAAGGCTTCTATACGTACTGAGGACAGCGCCTCATAAGAGGGGATAAAGTAGCGCGCAGGTGTAGCAGTTGCGAGCCAACAACTAAATTGTCGTCGAGCCTAGCCTATATTGTAAGCCTCGCTCCTTCTCTTTGCTTTCCCATATCGTCCTCATTGTTAGTGTATTAGGCAACCGTCTTACCGTTTTGCTACATCTACTTAGCCGCTTTGCGCTCCGTCCTCCCTCGGCAGCTGGAACAATATTGCCAAGCTAGCCACGTGACGTGACACAATCACACCAACCATGCAGCTCCGGCAAGTATTAGGTAGATTTCAAGCTGCCCAGGAAATATTTCTTTTTCCAATCAACCCCTCGTTCTACTACGTCTTGCGCAAGCTCCGGACACGAAAAATGTGAGAACCCTTTAACCGGACGCATATTATATCCATTGCCTTTAGTAAGTTGGCTTTATGCAGCCGCCGAAAGGAAACATTTTCGTGAAACACTTATCCGTGAATGATATATCACTGTCTTTTCGTCATTTATATATTTTCTAGCTCAGCTAAGTTACTGGTATAGCGGGCAATAGGAATAAGTGCAGCCATGTTTCCAACGTAAGTAAGAACATTTCAAATGGGGAGCATTTCGCGACCTAAATTTACCGCTAACGATTTGGTAACTGCTTAGTATGTAAATGTGAAATTTGTCGGGGTTTTTACAGCGCGTTTCATTGTTGATGTTAACACTTTTAAATATATGTTTCCACGTGTTTAGCGTCAGCAATGGTAAGGTGTTGTTTTGTTATGCCGCTTAACCCTTATAAACGTAATTTACGTGCTGGTATTGCATTTGACACTATGTTCATTTCAATGGCAGTGTGTGATAATTCAGTACTTCTGTCTAAAGTACGCCAATGAAATGCGGCGACGTATCACATTAAGAATCAGCTCTTTTGCCGTACCATCCACGATGACATCATGTAAAAGTAAAGGATGGGCTATAATACAAACGCCTAATTGACATAAATAAATAAACGCCAACGCTGGGTCTCTTTGTGACTAAAGTGGTGCGAGGTTAGTGCGCGATATGAATAGTTGCGGACTGCACATTGTTATAGTCTTGTTTGCCGCAACCCAAAACATTAGCAAACCCGTCATCAAAAGGTAAATCCATCCTGTTGCATACGACGTCGTCGAAGTGCAATCCGCGGAAATACCGCAAGTCCTAGCTGACATGCCAATCCCTGAAGTACCTACGGGGACCTTCATAGGCTAAGTCATACATGAACTACGCTTTTGGGTTGCGCAGTTCAAACAGTCCATTTCTTCCTTCACATATTTGCCGTTGCTGTTGCGGAAGTATGTTTGTGCTTTATAGAAAGACAATCGCACTTTGATGCGTACGCCAGGAAAAAGCAAGCTAGCGCTGTTCATCCGGGTATTTACAGTCATAAAGGGATAGAGGTTATTTTGTTTCACGCTTACAGGCAGCGCAGCATTACGTCGTGACAGTACGTGCGCACCCAGCTGCCGGTTGATGGATTCAGTCCTTTTAGATGCTCACCATTTAAATGTGGTCCATTCTGTGGGGATCCTGTGCGCCATTGCGGTCGGAACCTTTCCTAACTAAAGCAATAAATAGTAGAGTTGCTCCAGGCAGTGCGCGACACGCCTGGAGAAACATGATTAGAATATTCCAAGCACGCCTAGTTGGTAATTGTATTAAAATATAACCACATAACCAGCAACATAGTGGAGTTGCGCTTCTGCATATATGTAGGTGTATATATGTGTGTGCCCTATGCTGAGGCTAATTTTGCATTCATGATGCTTCTTCTTTGCAGTTAGGCTAAACTAACTTACGCCTACATTAGGACATTTTAAACTGGATAAATTTCATTTCAGTTTAATTGCACTGTCCTACTTTGGGATTAAAGCAAACAGTAGAGAAAACTGAAATTTATCGTTGGACGGGACAATCAGTTATCGGAAGAACACCGAATTCCTACCAAACATTTCAAAGAAGAACAGGAATGTGTGGTTTGAGTTGGACGTTGGTATCTTAAAGAACTGTTTGTTTGATGACACCTAGAGTTCACGTAATATTTTACTTGAACACACATCCAGTAATGTTTACCTGGCCTCGTTGTCCAGTGAACAATACCTTTCTACAAAGGTTGTGTAAGGTGCGGGACATATGTTTCGTCTTAAGGTGTTCATGCCTTACAGCTATGTTTGCTTTGTACATTTTTGTACATGTACATCTACGTATTTACGATTGAAGATGTTTATTTTCGAATCCCGGCCTTTCGAGAAATTTACCATCTATGTATTTAATTACCTAAGTAAGCTCATAATTGGCCATGTAGCATACGCTAGTTGTTTTTATTTTCATTAATTTAAGTGAGTTTGTAACCTTTTTGGGTACCTACTGGACATTTTGAACTTATTCCGGATTGGTTGCTAACCAACATATTCATATGCTAAGTTAAAGAAGACTAGCGTCTGCAAAGCCAAATTCTTTAACTGAGATATTTTATTTGCTGATGTCATTTCAAGTGATTTTGCTGCTGCTTGACAACCCCTGTATGGCTGCGCTTGATGTGTATGTTGACGTGTGCCTACTGGTCGATTACACACCACATTGTCCTCACTGACTCCAGGAAACTGTTGGTCGTTGCTAGATGGGCGGGTTGCACGGTCCTTGTGGACGTGCTGAGCTCGAAATGTGGTCCCGTGCGCTCAGGGTGAAGCAGACTACAGCCCAGTAACCGCCTTGTGTGCGCTTGATTCCCAAATACAGCGTGCCTGTTTTTGCCTCAGACTGAGTGGGGTCCGGCTCCACTGATAAAGCGTGGCTCCTATGCACGGGCCTCTCGGTCTCATTTATGCGGGTTTACACTGGATATTGGATATCTATATAAACATGTGGGTGGTGTAGCGCAAGCCGCCTCAGGTCCCTCTGTAAGCGCAGGCGTTCTGTGAATGGCTACAGTGACAGGCAACTTCGAAACTGGATGCCGCCAAACATGTATGTGTTAGTGGGCATGTTGAGTAAACTTGTGACATGTGACGAGATTCGTGAGCTAGTTGGCGGTGTTTGCCATGGTGTGAGGGGACCAATAGTGCTCCTCAAACTGGATGACGTCTGCATAGTAAGGAGCTACGGGCAGGGAAGTGACAGTAACTTTATTGGTTTGCGAGCCCCATCCACTACGTCACAGTGTTGTTCAACAGACATCCGGGTATTTTTATAGGGAGAAGGCTTAACAGGCGAAACTAAACTACGTGCTGGAATACTGCCACCAAACTCATTGACGGAACGGGATTAACCTGAAACACCCAGCTGGACCCACTTGGAGGTTGTTATGTATTATGGCCGTCTAAGCCGCCTGATGTACAGCATACTTTGACCTTTTTGACAGAATATGTTGAAAAAAATTTAGGTAGATGGCTCATTCTACCGCAAAACTCCACCATTAAGGCCGGTTCGTTAGCGATGGTTATCTGCGACAGTTTTGAAAAGGCATATATGAAAACTACAACATCCCATACCCGGATACAGGGCTTGCGACAAATGTGTTCGTCGTGGCGAACGCGTTAAGCGCAAGGTAACATATTTGGAAATAAATGGCCTCTTCAGAACCAATAACACATTTTGATCCTCATGACGGGTTCCGTCTAACATTCTACCCATTGACATGGTGCATAGGTTCCCTCTAGATAACCTGCACTGTTTGGTAAGAGGCGCATGACAACCCTGGGGCAGCAAGCTTCCTCATGCCGCCCATACCGTCTGAACACGAAAAGTGGGCTGAAACTTTAAGCTAAATTTGGAATGAACAAATCATCCTAGACGGTGCATTTCCAGCGACGTGTGCTAAAAATCTGGAAGCGTCTGTTTCGGAAAGCATTTTAATTATGCCAGTTTGCGCTATATGCTGAACCGGCTGTACTAAGATCTGCTGTGACCCGTTATCACCAAGAACAGTTTTTTGACCGACACCTGGAAATGCTTCCTTTGCGTTATCCTATAAGTGATGAAGTGCACACCGATTGCTTTCAACTTATATTGCTTCTGTCCATACGGCAGGGAGGAGAGGACATTTATTGTGCACTCTGTAACGCAGTCCACTGACCAGGTGCGGTTGAACGGCGTGTTAGATGACGTATCCGCGTTCCAGTTTAAATCCTACATACACGTGTCATAGAAATGTTGGGCACTTCCGTGCATTCCGTTGCTCAATTACGCTGCAGGACAGTGGGATAGCCGCCGGTATCTTAATCATACTATGCTGGAGCCAGTAGGAAGTCTGATTTTTAAATTGATTGGGGAGAAAGCGCATTGATTTCCGTGTAGCGGGCGCGACGTACTTACCTGGTACTCTGGATAGCATCATATTGGCTAACGGTTGTCCGTGCACGACGAACACCGTACACGTCGGCACCGGAGGGATGGGTAAAGCAGAATGCCAGCCATCCTCTGGGGTAATTGATCCGTACAGGCATAGCTGACAATCGTCCAAATTGTCTGTGGTCGCCGCCTCAGGCCTACTAGAGGTATCTGTGAGACAGCGCTTATCAGGTCTATCCTGCAAGAGCAAATAGAAGTCGGAGGGTCTTGGCCCGTAACCAGTTCCCCTGCGGCGCACCTTCGTTCCATCCGATGTGCGACGAAGTTTGACTGTTGCGGCTCGGTATGTAACGCCGCCGATAGCGAACAAATGATGATGCTGTCTAAAATGAGAACCACCTACCTTCACTGGACGCACATTTGCCTGTGCCGGGACGGCAACGTATTCCGCTGCGAGGCAACAACATTTTGTCACTTAACAACAGGTGACAGTGCTATTAAACTGCATAGACAACGTTTCTGACAATAACGCCGTGGTATTTTGCAAATGCTGCGTGATATCCCTTGCAGATGAGATGCCATCTTCAGCTAATTGCTTAGTGCGATTAGAGGAATCTGGTATACCTCGTCACCACCTTACCACCTCCACCTGGCTGATAGTTGATGGCCGGCTTGTCGTCATTTTATCAAGCAATGTACATAAGTACATGGACGCAGTGCATCTACACAGGTAGTCAAAGCCAGGTGATCCTGCGCTGCATGTTGAGGTTAGTTGCTGGACAAGTGCGTTTATCATATAGTTGAAGCGGATTTCGAGAACGTCGCGTCAGCGTTACATGCCCCTAGCGTGTTCCCTGAAGACGACGAATCGGATGCAACAGTTATCATGAGTATTAAGCTGAAACGGTTAGGATTAGTTCGGGGTTATGCTGACACTGTTTTTTGTTCACAGAAGCCCAATTCGTCTGTTAAAATCGGAGGACGACGACGACCAGCCGCGCAGTAGGGATAAGCCGCATCGTGCCTCAGAATGCGGGCCACTGTCAAAACTCGACGTTCAGCATCGACCAACGACCTCCACGGCCAAACAATTTTCTGCATCTACAGGTGATGGTTTGCTACAGAACGCTATGACTTATGCAGACATTACATATCCATCAACTGTGCCTAGCACTCCCAAGGAAAGCCTGGTAGCTGAACACAACGGTAGTATGTACATCATTACTGTGATTGTTTACCGCATTAGACCGACAATTGACCTCCAATAAGCAAGACCACACTAGCCGCTAATTTGAGAAAGGTAAGCCGTTTCAGCAGTTTACCAGCTGCGACCCAGTTTTCAGCATGGTGTTTTGTCGGTTCTGAAGTGTCTAGTTTGTAAACGCAGGTGTTCCTTCACGCAGATATGCATGGCGTGAACCTTTACGTATGTCAGCAGCCGTTCCACATGCAGTCAGACGAACAGAGTACAACATGGACGCAATGTTGATATGTATGCGTCCACTCACTTAGGCTGTACACAACACGGGTGCATCTGAGACCAGCACACGGCCCATAACTTACACCTCAGTTGCTGCATTGAAACGTTCGATGTGAAGTTGGAAGCTGCACACAGAAAACAACAATTAGTAAAATTTATTCTACCGTCAACGTTATTTCAAAAGACATGCGTGCTACAAATGGTAGCGTGTTCTTCTTCGTTAGACATCACCCGCCAGGTTACGAAGCGTTTGATTACGCTCTCTGTAGCAATTACGACCAACCTCCCCATGACGCCAAACACAAATGGACGTTAAAACATTCAAACACATAACACGTTTTTAGAACTAAGATGTTCCTACCACCCAGCCACAATTCTATCTCAGCCGCTTTGTTGCTTAGGTTCCACAGTAAGTATGTTGATACTACGTAGGTGGCGGATTGCATGCGCAGCCACCTTAGAAATTTGCTTTCCTGCTTGCGCCTCTACCATACTTGTGAGTCCCGCGTAGACCACACGAAAGAGACGGTGTAATGATGCCGGGTTGTGTTGATTAATGACGTAGGTGCATAAAATTAGTTGACTCCGTCAAACAGCAAAGACGATGTTTCACAGTAAACCGCTGTAGTATTATCTATATACCATACTAACAACGTTTTATATTACGACGAAGGCGTTCTCTCTTGATGCACCTGGTCTTCGGCATTTGCTGAGCAGCGGACACAGGGACGTCCAATTTACGCAACCCCCAGTCCATTATACATATTTGCGAGGTAGAGCTGCGCATCAATGACGCTACTTCGCGCGCTTACCATCTTAAATAACCTAGATAGTGGCCAGAGTATAGTCGTGATGTCAGTCGTCCATACAGTACGTTTACTTATACTGTTTAGGTTCGCTGCTATCCCGGTACTACAGTAGGGCACAATGGTGCAAATCAATAGGGCTGTAGAAGAACTCCTAGAGCCCTACGGACAGCAAACCACTGTAGACCTCAAAGTCGTTCATAGTCGTGTGCTGGTTGTTACTACAAAGGACGCTTCTGGTTTCTGGAACAAACGCTGCGCCGCAATCGTCGCTAACCTTGAACACACGCGTAGTTTTTGGCAAGCATTTTACACTCCGCATCAAGACATAGCAGATTTAGAACGACGCCAAATCCACAACAAGCGCCCGATGGGAAATTTGTCCTGTAGGGCTTCTTCGATGTGGGAAACATCAAAGCAGTCAGTCCCTGCACCCACGTTAGTGGAAGAGGCAAACATGCGAGAACAGAAGTGATCGGTTACTTCCATGCTTAACCAAAAATAATCATTAGATCTGTCAAGCAACGCATTTGAATAGACCTAGTCCGCTCCTTTTCTGGCAGTTTCTTTAAAAGCCGGTAAGCGCACATCGCAACACCAATATTTGGCTTTTGGTTGTTAAGTATCTCAGCATCCTATCGCTCAGTCGCGGGCGGCAATGAACACCGTTTTGCGCGGTAACCGGCACGGATTTTAATTTGGGACTAGTGGTCTGTGCAAAGCTTTGACCTGTAAAACATTGCGTATAAATGTTCTTAAATGTTGCACACCTAGGTTACGGTATTGCGTAACATCCATCGTGGACACTGGCAGTGCATCTGAGGCGGAAAGGTGGTATGACACGAACAGCATCGCTACATGTACCTAGGCTTTACTGCGAAGAGTGGATGTTTGCGTCCTAGTTAAGTGTAAGGTTGAAGACGTTAAAGGTCGTTAAAATTTGGTACAAGGTAACGCTACTGCAAATTCAACACCTCCAAGAATGCCTCTTATTTTTGTTTGAAGCAATTTCTTATTACCATGAATATATCCGCGGCATGCAAGACTGAATATTACGTGTTATGTGAGATAAGTCGAATCACACAACGCGTTTTCTTATGCCTTCTATGCTGACGTTCTCAGCGTGTCCATGGAGAAAGGACCAAATTGTGGTTTTGCCCCCGATATTGGGCGTTCGCAAAGCTGTCTGCGGCAGGTTGGTAGAAGTGCACAACTTACCAGTCTGGCGTAATACTTTGATATCATATTTGTTGTTTAAGGATTTCATAGAGCCATGATTCCGCACGGCTTCATAAGAGAGGTCAGAAGGCAAGGTAGGCGGGAACGCTGTACGTCGTTCGTAGTTCATCTACCTGCTCCTGATGACAACCACTTTCGATCTTATTTGGTGCATTTCAGACATCATCATCATCCTATACGTTGGCTAGAGTTGGGGAACACCTCAGCCACTGTGCCGCAATACAAAGAAAAGAAGGATAAAAAAAGCAACCGGTGCAAGCTGGCTGAGCTACCGGTAACGGATGGGCATCGTTCCGGTAAGCTACCAGTCGGCTGCTGTGCACCCCAAAAAATCATTATGCAAAATTATATAAGGCTAAATAATGAGATCGTGGTTGGAGGGAAGGCTAAGATGGAGGGGTGGGACAAAAAGCTCACAGCGCTAACGCCACTGAGGTCGGCTCAGAGCCGTGTCAGCAAATGTGCCCAACCAAACGTGTTCAGCGTCTTTCGGACCCCAACCAGGGAGCTGAGACGCTCCAACCGAGGCCAGCTCAGAAGTGATGGCCTACATTCCTCTGGACCAAGTCATCGCTTGGTCACCCCTCCTCTTCTTCTATCCACACCCCCGGCGCGGATATGCACACGCCGCGGAGGTCGGTGGGCTGGCGTGCATAACACGTGGCCGATCCATCGGAGCCTGATGCGTGCATTTCAGACAGTATCAGGTAGGTCCTAGTTGACATGCCTGTATAAAACGGCAGTATAAGTAGCACATATATATAACGTGGACAATGTGTTTACTGTAACCTACCGACTTACCATGATTATGGTTCACTCTTAAAGGCGCTCCATTTCATAATTTTGGTGAAGCAACCGCGCCTAAATCACGTAGTTAGGTGACCACTTTTAGCACGAAGTGTGTGCAGTAGGGGTAAAATCACCTTCGCGTGACCTACATTAAAAATGCTGCGTTTGCATTATACGACATCCAGGTTAACCGTTTGTATTGCGCATTCCATGCCAATAGCCGTGTAAACACCTAGCTTGCTTGATTGCATATCTGGGCCATAAATATCAGTTTTTCTAGAAAAGCGTAGCAAGTGACTATTACCTGTTTATCTGGGCATTTATGAATGAGACGAAGCAAGTACGAATTTCTGTATACATACAGGGCTTTGTCAGGGGCCGCTGTGGAAACTGAACACCATCATGGATGTATGATAGTTTCGCGCTGGGTGCACACGTAACTGATGCAGCAACCTGCCGTAGAGGGTTGCCATCGAATGACAATAGCTCGATCCTCTCTAATCACCGTCACATTATCTGCGCAACCGGATTAGCAGCGCTTTTCAACGTTCTTTTTTTAATGATATATGTGGTATTAAAACGGAATCGCTGTATAACCACCCGGCCTTCCATGCGTCTTCACGTCTTCTAATAAGTAGATGAGAAAGTGCACGTTGAATGTCAGTTCTTCTGCGCCATAAAATGGTGATATCGTGTGACGAACGCCTTCATCGCAGACACAGCATATTCACTATGTGAACTGCTCAGTAGGGGATGGCATTACACATATATATTCCTAACTTGATGTCCATGAAATTATTGTACCAAGAAGCTCGAAGCATGTATCTTAAAACTGATGGACTGGTGTATAACAATAGAAAACGGAATTCCGCGGCTTGACAATGACGGTATAGAGAAAAACGTCTACAGCGCCTGGTATTTCATCCGTCCACTAACAGCTATCACAATGCATAGCTTTATTTAGGTCACTGAGGTATCCCGTAGTTAGTGGCCATTTGTTCCCTAGAGTACCGCCAAGCCAACGGGAAATCAGGCTGCGCTTTACACCCAGGCAGACCGCATACATATAGTTGGTGGAGAACGTTAGAACCATGTTAATTGGCAATCATTCAACTGGTGAAAGTGATTTGCGTCTTCTCACTTTAAAGCCCCTGTTGGTGCGCGCGTTGAGTGTAATTACGAGGAGCTCCACCCTACGATTAACCTCCGCAACGCGACAACATTTATGGCGGCTGCCGTATCCGGAATAGGTTTCGTCCTCTGTGCATATACATGTGCAAGAGCGTTGCATATTACTGATACCAGGGACACGGTTTTGGAAAACGTTGCGCGGGAATGTCAACTTGTTCTCGTAAAAGGCTATTAATGGCCGCAAAGTTGCTGAAATACAATAATCCACCTAAGCATATTTTACTTGCTCATGGTACAAAACTGCAGGAAAACCGACGCCTAGCGTTGGCAAAATGGCGCGAATTAGTATGGGCTATATCCACACCGGGGACGAGCTGAAGAGCATAAAGCAATCTACATGCAGTTGTATACGCACTAAAGTATTCAGCGATAACTTAGTTCTCTTCATCGTCTTTAACAAACCCAGCTCTTATCCTAGGTCACCGTACTTCTCGGGCAGCATGCGTTCCATTACGGTTAGTCGGGTGTTTTCCTTAACTTTCAACAATCGCTGGACAAGTCTGAATGACAGGGACGAGGAGTTGATAGCATTGATTTTACAATGGAAGCAGGTAGGCGGCCTCATATTACCCGTTATAGAAGAATCGCGCAAAGTTGGTCGGCTATAAAACTCAAAATTTTGTTCCCTTCCTGTTCCATAATTCAGGGATCTGTTACGTAGGACTCCTCCCCTGTAATGATGTCGGTAAGTAGTCACCATCAATTTCATAGGAGGTAGATTCAACGTCAACGACGTCATGCGCCTCTGGTTTGTGATAATCACACTTACAACAGAATTGTGAACGGCTAGCAAATAAACACAGAACACTAGCACGGTACTGCTTCTCGTACACTGGTGGATGTGAAAGATAAGCAGCCTGTTGAGGGAGGTTCGGCTGTCTGAGAATAAGAGCCGATTGGCCGCGCGATGGACAGCATTCTGTGCTGATGCATTAAAGTGCGTGTACTCGGGACATATAAAGAGCAAAGTCGCTAATTTCTACGCTTGCCTATCATACGTAAAACATAAATACGTAACTTAGCAAGTTACGTAGGATACGGTATCCAACCATGTCCACATGGTCTTACAAGTAAAAATATGGAAATGTGTTAACCCCGTTTTAACGACGAAGTAGTCTGTCTGAGCGGTGTACTTGGCATTTAATTGTACTAACCTGATGAAGAGTTATGGAAAACGTACGGTTGCTAAAAGTAAATTTTGCTTATCTTATTAGCTTTCTGTAAAACTGTAAAACGCAATCTGGACCCGCCCGTTTTAAAACTTCTCAACAGATATGTGAACTATCGGACCAGGATGGCAAAGGCGGACTTATGTCTCGGTTTTAATAAAGGCTGCATAAAAAGCGTTGTGTACTCATCTAGCTATTGATACTCACTTCACCGTCCACGTTGCAAACATTATATGCAAATTTTGAAACAACTAGCAATAAGCCAGATGGATACCTTGCGTGCCAAGATAGTCAAATTAAAACGTGGCATGTGTCAATGTAAGACTGCAGTAGTCTAACACAACAAGAGACAAGACGGAGCTTGAGGAAATGAGTAAATCCATCGTAACAAACCCATGAACTAAATTACGGAAGTTGATTCCAAAAAGTTGAAAGAGGAGGAAAATAGGATGTTCCTTCCAACCGAACCAGAATGATATGTCACCAAATTATCATCCCTGGTACTAGAGCGTGGTACGGTTAAAGATTAGCCAGTGGGGTCCAAGTTCTGCCTTCCAACCAGAGGAGATAACCGGATAGCAATTGAAGCTCAGTTTGCAAACGTAGGCACGCAGACCACACAATTAGCTCCGACCTTCAGTTTATATTAGAAGAGCTTAAGTCGACACTAACGCATGTATCCTTTTTGTGTTGTCCTGCCCGGATAACGCACCGAATTCCCGTGAGTCTTGAGCATATTAAACCTTTAGATAGTCTTGTCAGCAATGAGGTCTTGCTTTCTAGCCTAGACAAAGGCCCTAGTATTGTCACCATGAACAAATGGAATTAGCTTGAAGATATATACGAGATCTTGGTAGAATCGACGAAGCTTTCAAGAACAATTGGCAAGAAGAGTATGACAAAGCAACCGGAACCCATATCTACAAATGCCTCAGGCGGTTAGAAAACAAGAGTTATATAACTAAGGAGGTTTACGAATACTGCACCCTGTTGGCATGGTTATATCTGTACGCTACGGTTTGCTCAGAACTCAAAAATTAACGCTTTTGCAGGGAACGGTCTGGGATATGAGGCCTTCACCTTATCACTTTACTGCACGGGGACCAGTTGAGACACTTGAGTCCATCCAAAAGCAGATAACAGCGCAGAGCTTTAAAAAGAGCTTTGAACTTGGAGATGCAATAAATGATGTAAACGTCCCGGGTCTAACCATGTGCTGTCTAGATGTCTCCTCATGGTTCACAAATGTACCGATAATTGAGACAATAAATTAAATCTGCAAATATGTTGACTGCAGCGGGCTAAACATCGTCATAGCCACCGTAGCCTTGAAAGTAGTGCAATTTAGATGCATATTTTTCGTTTAAATTGAATTTAACAAGGAGATATACCGACAACAAGATGGAGCGGCCATAAGCTCGGCACTTGGGACAGTACTTGTTGATATCTTCGTGGGCATGCATGAAAAAAGGAATCTAAAATCAGCGTTCGCAACTTTTATCCTATACCGCATTTATGTTAATGATATATTTGTACGGTTTCAGTCCTCATAGAATACTGAAGAAACCACTAACACTTTTCACGGTGCCCTTAATTAATGGCCTTTTACCGTAGAGGTAGTAAAAATGGCTATTTCCACTTTTTGGACTTGGGTCTAAAGAGACTTGATAGGGGAGTTTCACGGCACTACGTATGTAGCAAAAGCTGTTGGAACGGCAAGTACACTAAGTAACGTAACTTCTTGCCAATGAGGCTGAAACGGTAGTTAACTCAGCATCTGGTTATACGAAGCAGAAATCATCTGCTCGCATAATACAGTCGCAGGTGAACTACACCGAATAGGCTCGCTGCTGCAAGAAGATGATTATCCAGATCACTTCATAAAGGCCCACATGGTGATGAGGATGAACACATCGGTTGTTTTAACTACTAACAGAAAAGCGATAGTTTCACAACTCCCTTACAAGTGGAAAGCGTTGAGGAAATTCTTAATGACCGTCTATCACAGGAGCTCGGGTAAATGTTCCCGGCAGCAAACTTACATACCCATTTTACCACACACGGATGCGAAAGCTCAGCGTCAAGCATAGTAGACCTGCTTATCAAAACTATGTGCATCTATTCAGTTACCTGTTTGTGCGCTCCAGGATACATTGCTCGTACGACTAGGTGGCCATGCGAGAGAATAGACGAACACCGTCCGGCACTGCTAGCGACCGGATGCAAAGGAGTAGGTGACTCAGCATTAGATGGCCACCTTGCTGACACAGACCACATCACTACGCCAGCCGAAGCACTCCAAAGTACCTACAAGGCCCCAGATAATCGATCGAGGTAAATGCGCAGACGGATACGATAAGCCGCTGAAGCTATAACAATCCGATTTTACAAACCAAACTTGTGAATTCAAAAGTGATTCGTTCAGCCCTTGCAAATGCCCTTGCCCGATCGAGTAGGGAGTTTTACTCAGTTGATTCGTGAGAATACTACAACATTGACCTGATTATTGGCGATAATTGACGTCATTTTAACTTATCTGACCTAGTTTTAAAGTCACAGTCGTCTGTCTAAGCTATGTATTTTGCATATACTTGTACTAGCCAGATGAAGTAGTATCAAGAGCACTTGTTCACTTACCTTGACTTATGATTATCTTCATGGGGTTGCTTAGGATTATAAAGGATTTTGTGAGTGGATACAAGGTTAGTGTAGGGTTTAAGGGAGTAAACTTATCCAGAACGTTTGCTTAGCGGGAATATTTGCCTAACGCACTGCCGGAGAATTAGAGGAGACGTGCTCCTCACGTGCCGTATCCTTACAGGTAAGATCGGTCCCGACTTGGCCTGGTTATTCAGTCCTGCCAAGCTGCTTAGTCTCCATAGTCACCAGCTGAAGCAACGTAAAATGCGTCCTGACCGGTTAAGGAGAGAAACTTGCTTGTTGCTCTGGAATACTGAACGTTGGAATTCGCTTCCGGAGCACTTCGTTAGGGAGTCTACCGTTGTGTGTTTTGAGCGTTAGTTTGACGTTCTTGGATGATAGTACGAAACCTCCCTATTCTCCTAACCCATTTGTAGATCTAACTTTCCGTTAGGTTTGTTCTTTTCACACTAGCATTATTATTATTTAGTTGACATCCCTCCTCCTATTTGCTCAGCTTACCCTTCACAGGCTTACTTTACATCAAGCTACATAGCAGAGACTGCTGGGCAGAAAAATGTAGGCAGGGATTGTTTAGGTGGGGTGTAATGCGGTCTTTATTTAGGGCTTTCCAATATCTCAAGCAGACCCATCAATTGCTGACGCAGCGCTACGCAAAAGCAGGAACGTTTACGGGATTATCCTATCGTTCCGGTCCCAACTTAACTTGAACTTAACAACGCACTGTAAAAGAATTGGATGCGGTTTTACGGTTAAGAACAGCAAACGTATAGCAAAGGTGTTTAGAAGTATCTTTAGTATCCGCGGTGATAACAAATAATAGTTACGTTAAGAAATGAATAAAATATTGTGCATGTTTGAGCAATTCTGTTAACGCAATAACAACGGCAATCATTTTTAATTCTTCTTAGCTAACAGTTTTCCTGAACGTATGGCAATTTAACCTATGACTTTCAAAGGCCAATCTATTATTGTAAGCGACACTCTGAGCTGTTTTAGATGCAGCTAAGAATGAAAATTCGTCTGTTTATGCTAGTAGAGCACTGCACCAAAATGCTCAGGAAGGTGTCGTTATCCGCAAAGAATGTTCAACGTGGTGGAACGCTGCGGAATGCTTCGGTACAGCTAAGGCAAGCAAACATTAGCGTATTTAAACCAATTCAGAACTTCGGCTGCGTGTGTGCTGTACACAATTTGATTGCATTAAAGTACATTACATGGTATATGATATAAGTTTCTTAGAGGTCGGCTCAGCTTTCCAAGGCAATGCAGGCCTCCGGCTGAAGAGCGTCCCGTTTCTTGCACCGGTAAGCGAAAAAAGTCCTCGGTAGTTCGGCTTCCGATTGACTTTAGCGGCTTCTGCGCTACATTGAAACAAAAACCAAAGCATTCTCTGTACCGTCATGCAGTACGAGTTTACAGCGACAGGTTACAATAAGCTGCAGTAAATCTGGTAAAACTTTAGCTTAACAACCAGCCAGCTCTTTTTTTAGAGCAACTTAAGTGCTGCATTCTATTATTGCTAAAGCTAAATTATTCTTGCTTTTAACTACACGATTCACTAGGAATTTTGCCATGATATCCAGCCTAAATTTTGAAGGCTTGAGTATTATCTATTGTATCCGCAGGGGATTTGTCCAAGCTAGCTCAATCAGTTTATTATGCTGGATATCACAAAAATCCTTTCTGCTTTTAGAACACTATTAGATTCCATCTTCGTCTGAGCCCTTCCATGGAATACAGTTTATGCTCCTTAGGCTTATAGCCTATGGTCCGTCACCAGACCCTTAATCATCCTAGTAGTTAGATTTTGTATTTTGCTATACAAGTCAATTTTCGACGATGTGCTGTGCCAAGCCACAATATTCTATATGAAATCTTACCACTGTTTCATTTAAAAGAAAAGCTTTAGCGCAGGTGCTACATAAATACTTGATGAGGCGAAAGAATGCATTCCGCCTACAATGCGCTAATGGTTTTATATCCTTCGTAATCAAGATAAACAAAATGATAAACAGTTTATTCCCGTCATTGTGAGGTACGCCATCATGACACGATCAGCGTTATACAGGCACGTGTAATCGGCAAGTGCAAAAGCTGTTACAAATTGACTAGTATCATTGGATTTTATGTGTTATCTTGACATGTCGAAGTGTGTTTAATTGTGTAAGTCTAAGTACCCATGTTGAGTGAGCATGTAAATTTGGCTCCGAGTTTGTGTTTATGTTTGTTGGGTTTGCCAGTAAAGGAAGGAAACAAAGTAACGGTTCAAATTGAAAGGACGTTCGTGACGTGAAAATGTTTCTCTGGAAACGAAAGCGGCAGTGACTTTATTCATTGGCGTGGCACCCGTTTTGTCACAGTGTTATTAAACAGACATCTGTGGATTTTTATAGGGTAAACGCTTAACAGGCTTCATCCCATCATGTCCTGAAACACTGCCGCCAAACTACTCGCTGGATCGGCATTAATCCGAAACACCCAGCTGGCGCGACTTGGAAGTTCATCGGCTAGCTTGCCTATGTCATTGTTTTCATCTGCACGTTGCAGCTCTAGTGGCTTGACAAATGGTGTAACTGTAAAGTCTTCATTTCGAGAAGTTAATAACTGGCTTTCGCAGGCGAATAAATGCAAACCATTTAAACGACCAATCTACTGCACTGCAAAGGTACTTGGACAGCATATCTAACATTGTCGTGGTGCATACCCAGGAAGCAATCCGCAGGTAGGTAGGGTGGCGCTTTTAAGCATTTAGACTACGTTCTCTCATAGCTCTGTGTTGAGTGCGTGACGAACAAAGTTCGACCTACGTTGTATCAAGAAAACCGGACAGGGGCACACAATATTGTGTGCGAAGGGTAGTTGTGCACTCTCCCAGCACAGTGCAGCAAAAAATGCTGCAATCTCTGCTCAGTGCGATTGCGGTTACAACGAACCTAACGTAACCAAACGTTTTACGTTTTATTTTCATAGCATTAACAAAGTCCAACTTTGTTATCCTATATTGACACAGTAATTTTCCCGTAATTCCTCTACACTACACTTGCAGAAATTTTAAACATAGCCAATGGCAACCACTTTCTATTGTAAAAGCTGGGTCCGGAACTACAGCACTATCCCTTAAGTGTTCCTTCTTTAGCGCAGCGTTGAATCTGGAATTGATCGATCTGCTTAAAATTTTAAAGCGTAATCCGATGACCCGATGAAACATTGTGCAACCAATAACTGCTCACATATTCCTTCCCAGCATCTTTTGCCTGTCTGGTTTATGAGAAGTAAGAAGAAGTGACGGCTAAGCTAAAACAAGAAGGGTAGATATGTCAACCAAATTATGATAAACCCAGGGTATGAGAAGAACAAGAAAAAGGAAGCACAGTAGGCTGACGTGCCAAGTCGGTTGTGTTTGTGTAGAGTTTATTAATTTGTAGAAGGAAGAAGCAAAAACTGCTGTCAACTCCATTAGCTTCTGTTATCAGTTGGATGACACATATAGTTGATAAACTGTGCTACCCAATAGATTGTCACAGCTGCAGTATAAGCAGTAGAATCTAAGCGTGCTCATCATGTATTGGTCTAACAATTCGTTGGAACCGTCCTCTGGCCGTGCACTTATTAAGTATTCAAGCAGGTTGGTACACTCATCCGAAACCTATTTGTTTAACGCGACATCGGATTAAACATGGTACTTCTAAGGGTAAAAGCATTACAACTGGGGCCTCACGTCGAACAATCTGCGTTGAGTTATAACCTTGTATACAATCGTCCCCAACTCGCCCTTTAAAATGTGTCTAGCAGAAGTTAGATCCCCTAGCAACGACGGCAACCTAGGTAAAAGATGGTTATACGCTGGAATCGAAGGACTACGAAGTGACTACTATTGTCCATTATTATCAGGTTTTAGCAGACCCAACGGCCTGTTCGCATCACTCCGAGGCCAACTGCAGTTTCGTTTAGCCAATTTCGTCCTAAACCGCTTCTTTTATGATGACACTCTTTACCTTATACTTAGCTATATATGGCGGCCTAGCTTCATCTTGCCGACTTACCTGGTTTTGTCTGAACGTTCTCTTGTTTTCTGACCTCCCTCGGAGTTCTGAGATATAACTGATCCAGTTACAGCTGACGCAACGCTCTGTTACCCTCACCTTAATTACATCACTTGGCATTACTCATCCTTTTTTATTAACAAAGATGGAGCATCACCTGAAGAAGGTCGGCGGCTTTTCCACTTCTCCTCAATAAAACCTGTTTTACCGACCCTTTCCTTCTTTCCTGTGCTTTCCGTTGCATTACTTCTTTATTAGACGCTAACTTACATGTGTCTGTCCTCTATGCCTTCTTACATTCCTGCCAATTTAAGACTGAGGCAACGTGTCGCTGTCGGTCTTTCTAAGTGATATTCTTTCCCATAACCTGCACACATCGTTCTCTTCTCTCTGGTTCCAACTGATTTAGCATATGCGCATTAGGACCCCTCAAACTGTTTTCTTCATCTACATGCCTATTTTGTAACAACCTTTCATCCTCTACTGATCAGTGTTTTGCTTGCTTTTCGTCGTATTTCGCCACTTATGATGCACATCTATATACGATAGTCAAATAACAATTACATGTGTAGGGGTACAATAGTTCAGTCATCGCCGCAATTGATGGACTGCATTCCAGACGGATCCCTTTCTTCTGTCTCTGTGGCTGTTTCTGTTCGTTTCCATTTTTCCCGAGTTTGTCACAGGTCCGTTGACACGCACCCAAGGAATTGTCCATCCTTGCAACAAAAATTCAAGCCACCCAGTTCCTTTAGCTGGACATGAGCGGAACATTATCAACCCTTTTACAACTTTCTAACCGGACAAATCATTCGTTATCATACACGGATACAAATTTTCCAAGGCTTGAACCTTTGGGTTCAGTTTGCCTAACGCTATCTCTTCCACAGTGCACTTGCCTGGAGAACCACTTTTGACTTAAGAAGACACATTCTCCTGCGATACAAGGCCAGAACAATCGGTCATTATAAGCTCTTCAATCCGCGTTGACCGCGCAATTGGTCGTGGTTTCCAATATTTCTCATCAATTTTACTACATACCCGAGGGGGTCCGCGACTTTTACTTCGGAACCATATTCTATCCTTCAACAACTGTTCAACATATTTCAATGTATATCTATCGGAGACTTCACGTGGTTCTGCAGAGGATCGACGCATCATATGCAAAACGAATGCTTAGTTCCAGTCCTACGAATCGGGCACAGAACAGGACCCAGGAACCCAATAGGCAACCGGCTAACGTATCAGCCGTCAGAAAAATGGGTCGCAACCTGACCGCGAATAACCGAGCAAACAAACGTTCAACAAGGAACATAGCCAATTACAACATACCATTCAATGGATTGGCGGCAGTGTTTCAGGACGTGGTGGGTTTGCGCCTGGCAAGCGTTCTTCCTATAAAAAGCCACAAATGTCCGTTTAACAGCACTGCAACGTGGCGAATATGACTCGCCACCGAATAAAGTCACAACCCATAACTTCACCCTGGCAGGTCAACTAGCGTCACTATTCTAGTTAGGTTCGTTACACTGGAACTCCTACATCTGCATATACTGTCGTCTATTTACATTCTACGATATCACCGTTGACCTTTGCGTTACTTGTGCACGAACTCACTGTATTGTTATATACCTCTTGGGCGTGCTCTTCAATTATCTTCCAATGCATCATTCATGATTCTCAATCTATTATTAGCCGAGGTACCGTTTTCACGACAGCCAAATTGTTCTTTCGCATTTTCGCCATTGTACTGTTCCAATGCTTGACACATGAGCAATTTTCTACTGTCACTGTTACAGTTGCTATAAAATGTCTGCACAGTTGTACATATCTCAGCATGTCTCCATGGACTTGTCTCGCATAGTCGAGAATAAAATATTTATTTATTTATTTACATAAGGAAAAATACGTAGCACGGATCCAGTCTTACATTCGGGGTCCCGAACCTGCGCGAGCAGCTCACATAATAAGTTTGTGAGTGTGTGTATGGTAGGTTGCTCATATCCCAATAATGAACGAATGTGGGAGAAAAAGAGGAGTCCGACCGTCTTTGGTGTCAATTTGTAAAAAGCCCATCGTAGGGCACAGAGCAACCTGTTAACAGAGGACATTTTCGCCAGCGTGTTCTTCCTAGGTCTGGAGCAACAATTACGCCCAAATTATTCTTACGCACCAACTTCGTCAGAATAAAAGACCAAATTGTTGGGCACCGAAGGGATTTAAGCACCGATAGGGAGGCAATAGCACTTATCACGATTGATAAGCGTTTGCTACTTGAATGTGCAATCGCGCTGCAGCCCCATTGTTGGTTGAAATTGTTCAGTCTCTTTACGTACTGACAATTTCGAACACGGTTTAATGTCATCCGCGTAGGTCATGCAGTCGGCTTTCAGCAACTCCAGGTGATGGTTGATGAAAATTCTGTAGATCTTGTGACCAAGGGCAGAGGCTTGTTGAAACCCAGTGTTCATGAGTACAGGACCAACAGAGGCTTCTTTGACTAGTACGCTCGCACTTCGGTCAGCTAGGAAACCAGCGATCCAGGCAAGGGACAACCGGTAGAGCCAACCTGTTGGTGCTTGCTAAAGAGTCGCTTTTGTGAAACATTATCAAACCCTTTGCTAAAATCCATAAAACCAACATCAATGTGATGATCGGCATCCACGAAATATACAACTCGGGCAGCACGCAGGTTGGTACTGCAAGACCGTGCCCTCCGAACCCCGTGCTGCGCTGGAAAAGGGACATCCAATTTCTCCAGGTGAAGGTGTAAAGCCTGCTTCAAAGGCTTTTTCATAGTTTAACCAATGATTAAGGATAGGCAAACCAATCGGTATTTCACTGGATTTTGACGATTCCCAACTACGTACATTGGCTTCGCAACATTTAATTTCCAGTTAGTTAGTGAACGACCTGCTCCTGTTGAGCTCGCCCAACTGTGTCAGTTAGGAGCACAAAACCACCCTGAAAACTTCATGATGTGCAAAGGAAGTAATCGGTCTGGATACGGCGACGAATCCAGGTTCAATTTGAGTTGCTTCCGTACGCAGTCAGTGATAATTTTGGCGTGCTCTAAGTTATAAGTTTGGCTGGGAAAACCCTCAAAACCTAACGGGTCCTCCGTTGCATAAATAGTGCATATTGCAGAGCTAGGAAACAGTCTTGTGCCGTGTCATTATGAAGCATGGCGTCACGATTGTTAGAATACATTGCATGTATACCGTGGCTAGCTTTGGTGCTTCCTTTTAGGTATGCAAAAAGCTTTTTTGAACCAATCGCATAGTGCTCAGCCAGCGGCTGCACATACTTCACGCTTCTCGAGTTTTGTCAGAGTACCTAACTTTATATCTTCTGTACTGACAGTAATATTGAGCTGCATGACTGAACTTGAACCGTCTCAAGGTTTTCGCCTTCTCAACTTGGAGGGTCTGAAAGCCTTATCCACCCGCGCGCAGGATTACAATTGCATTTGTCAGCAACTGCACGCGTGGTGGTGGATCTATTTTGGAGGTTTATTTTAGGGATTCCGCACGGTGCCCTTGGCTCAGCAGCCTAAGCAACAAGTAGGTGGGTGACCGGGAGGTAGGCTTTAGGGAAACAAACTGGAGCCGTTGACTCAATAACCTTACCCACAATATAGTGGGAAGCATATCAACATGGGTAAGGTTATTACAAAACGGATTGGGTGCTGCTTTAGGTCTGTCGCATACAACTTTAAAAGTTCTGCAACAATTCCTTTGTGTTTTCGACCGTAGAATTATACATCTGAAATCAGGGTCAGACACAAAGTGGTTTGGACGGGTTTGCTCTTGGCTTGATATGGACAATAGCAAACCACTGAGCACCCAGTGTGTCCGCCAACCGCCGGCGAAAATGCGTATTGCGTGCTCTACGCCAATGAAGCGGTAAACTAGTACCCAGTAGGTCCGTAGTCTCATAGCTACGTTTTACGGGAAGAGGGTCATTGACCACTTCCTAACCTAAGTATAGAATGGACCAGAATACCAGCAGGTCGCCCAGGTCTCACCGGAGAACAACTCGGGTCCACAGCGAAAGACATGGACTAAATGCACGTCCAAAAGCAGCGTTTCTAGTACGTTGTCAGTTCAAAAACTCATGCGAAATAGTGTCCAGACTATTAGCTAGAAGAAGGGCGTAAATCAACTCCTACCTAGCGGTCACTAATAGTAGGCGCCCAGAACCTAAGGCTAAGGCACAAGAGTAGCAGTAGTAGGTAGACCATCTGTTTGGATCTAGACACCGCAAGCCTCCCTTTGCCATAGGATCGCCCGTTTACATACGTATAAACGCTTCTATACATCTATTCACTCATACGCTAAACATACATTTTGAAACATTTTTCAAGATTTGTTATGGTCATGTCTGTATCTATGTACCTCGCGTGGTCGAGAATGAATATTTTCTATTTTTAAAAGGAAACAGACCAAAGCGGACTGCTTAAGTAGAATATTATTAGTGCTACCGTAAGTCAGTTTACACAACGTCTCGAAGGCGGTGCGATAGCTTCTTTAAGCAAACGAGCAAACATTCACCGCCAAGGCGCCGCGGAGCGCCGTAGAAGATGATGAGCCTTCTCAGTAAGCTAGGATGTGTAAGCCAAAGCTGACTGAATGGCATAAAGCTACCGGTAAAACTAGGTGTCTATTTACTTCCAGCTGATGTAGACATTGCAAAAATTGCAATGTAACTGCACATATTAATATCCGTGACTAAGGCGTCACGTCGCGCGGCGTAATGAATTCCTCCTACATTGCTGTGAGTAGATGGTTGAAACGAATTGATAAAGGATTATAAATAGTGCAGCCAAGATAAAATCTACTGAACGGTGTCGGAGACGTGGCGTCCATTCCAAGCTAAGCATATATATTAACACTCGAAGGCTAGAGCGCTGCACCACATCATAAACAAAAATAAACCACCTAGCAAGCTAGGACGGTTAAAGACAAATCAGCCAATATAATTAAGTAGCCGGTGGTGACGCTATGAGCTTAGTTAGTGCTGTGTTCCACAGGCAGTGCTACGTTGCAACGCCTACTAATAAGGAGTACATTATAAAATAGGGAGCTACATTAAGCCGGGTGTTAGGAAGAAGTATTTATAACGTCATATGAAGTGAAAAGCCAGTGACAACGCTGAGGCTTTATTCACAGTAACATATTCAAGCATTACGATAAAGAAATATGCTCTACTCACGACTAAGCGAGACACGCCCATAGAGTCAGGAGCATGTAGGTGCAAAAGGGTGCAGTGCTTTGAGCAAAAGGTGGACAGAGGTCGGATTATGGTCAACTGTTGACATGTTTCTCCGCCGTGGATAGATGTGCATGCAAAAAATGCACAACATTTTCGTTGTAGGGGAATAGCTGACACCAAGCGATCGGCGCGACGGCTTTGGCCTGCGATATAAATAATAATGTGAGCATCTGCCTCTGTAATCAGGTTTACAACGGACAACAAGCAAGCGCACGGATACCGAGTGATGGAGCATGCACGACTGCCAACGGATGACCTGACAACGACAAAACATGTAAATTAAAAATCTGTTTTGAAAGGTGCTCACGAATTTAGTAGGAACTAGTCCTGATATAGTAGAGTGTATCTATAATGAACGTTAGTAAAAGTATACATACGGATGAAAGCTTCTACAAAATTTATCAAAGCTCTGGAGCAGTTCAGCGAGGAAGGAGAAATTTCGGCTACAAGCTCTGATGCCTTTAATTGTCATCTTCCTCCAATAATTTTCGTTTACTTCGCTTCTGGTCCTTTGGAGATGTGTTCTCCCAGAAACCATTGGTGCACAGCATTAGCTTTGAACAAAAGAGCTGGATCTGCAGCAAAGTACTGTGGATCACACAGCATTATGTAATTGCTTTCCTTATAACCGAGAGGTAGTGGACAATACAATGGATACATCTAAAACAATGTGCTCTGAATTGATGATAAGGATAAAGCGTTGAATTCGTAAGAAAAAACCAATGAATGAGAAGATCTCTTTTTAAACATTGACGGGAGTTGACGTTGGATTGAGACAGGAAATGCTATCTGTAATTTACAGATTGGCTAAGGAAATAAGCCGTAGCTTCAACAAGTTCCTGAACTGGTTAACAAATATGCTGTCTTGCCAGCGTGGAGTTTGTTGAGGAGAAGCATTGCTGTTCACTTAATGAACTTTTTGAGGGCAAATGAGATTCCATTCCAAACAAAGATTGCAGTTTTGCTTGAAAGTTTTAAGGAACGATCACTTCCCTGGACCTTTTAAACTTTATGCTTTATAAAAAAAATATTGACTTAAAGAAGGTGCATCGAATTTTCTGAGCTGGCTGCGCAAGGTTCCTACCCCTGCTATGCACATTGCCAGCTACGAGTGACCTTTCTCAAGAATCAAGATAGTAAACAATTATCTTCTATCAGCAATAAGCCAGGCATGACTGAGGGACTAAGCAGTTCTCTTCATAGAGAGGGAGTTGACCGTTAGACTGAATTTGGATATCGTTATCGACAGTTTTGCTGCATGTAAAGCAAGAAAATATATTTGTAAAGTTTGAACCCGCACCATAAAATGAGTTTGGTGGGTTTTGTTCACTGACAGGAACTATCAAAGGGACGTTCGCAATTATATTGGTGTACAGATTTACAACCACCAAGGGAGGGAAGCAAAATTTTACCAAATAATGTGACTTTGTTAAGCGTACTTCTCAACGGCTTAAGCCGCTGGCTAGCTGGCATCGGCCTCTAGCGATCATGGGTTCGATCCACCTCAAAGAACCGCAGTAGTGCGCACCACTGACAAGCCCCAATATGGCGAAAGATGTACTTCCGGACTACGCAAGCTGCATAACTTACAAATATTATAACTAAAATCCTACTACTTACGAGTAATCCATAAAAGCAATAGCCGCTCCTAGTTTCAAATCCTATGGATATAGCGTCTAGTGAGGGGATGTCATCACCTCGCAGACTAGCCCCTTTCAGTGACAGTGGATGGTAGGTGGTGCTATATTCCAGTTAATTTGTAAATTATGTAGCCCAGCCGACTTCTCCCATGGCTCAATGGCTTAAGCTGCTGAATAGTTGGCATCTGCCTCTAGCGGTCATAGGTTCGATCCTCAGTATAGGACCACGGATGTGGGTACTACTGAAACGGCTTAATAAAGCGAAACGTGGCTGGTGTTCACTGGACTAAGCTGAGCTACGTAGCTTGTGAACTGTCACGATGAATAACCTTCCAATGTTTTTGCTACTTTTGCTGCCAGTAAAACAGAAAAAGTTTATTTGTAATTTACATACACCAAAAGTCGTCCGCCTTTGTTCCCTTACATAAACCAGTTAAGTGTTGTTCGCCATATTGTGATTTGCGGTTTAACTTTTGCTAGAGAAGAGGCGGCAAATTTGGTTACCTTCCTTGACGGGAACGGGTCCTTGCTACGCCACGGACTCCAATGGGTTTGAGAAAAAAGAAAGCAACGATGATGACTGTTTGGCACATTTTGTGTGATAAATTACCTTTTGATGCTAAGTGGAAAAAGAAGCAACAGTAAGATCTTGAAAAGTGACTCATTGCAGCATTATAAAATTTCAAAATAACGAAATAATTTTGGAGGTCCCCAGAATTTTGTTATAATGGTATTATACCGTGTCGGTTTTGTTAACCCAAGCTCGTAAAAATTCATACATGATGACCTGATCCCGTGCTGGCTACACCTGTCGATATGGCTAAAGGCCGACCTCAGTAACGTTTCTGCTGTGAGTTTGTCTGTCCCATCCCATCCCGCTTAGTCTACCCTCCAACCGCGATCTCGCTATTTAAAATTTTATAATTTTGCAAAGTAAAATATTTCTTCCGCTGCATAGTAGCCGGCTGGCAGCTTACCGGAACGAGCCCAGCCCGTTAACGGTAGCTCGGCTGACTTTCAATGTTGCATGTTATTCCCCTTTTTATTTTAGGTATTGCGGCACAGTAGCTGAAGTATTTTCCATCTCTAGTTAACATGTTTAATGTGTGTGTAGATCCCGTGTGGGAACAGCTTCTAGCAGAAGTCTAGTAATACGCCATCAGTTACTTATTTATGTTAAACAAACAAACAAAAATTGTTTGGATGGTTGCTTTATTTTGGCTATCTGTGGCATGATCTATGCACTATATTCCAAGTAACGAAAATTGTAGTTAATTGGTCTGAAGAAAGACAAAAGGAAAGAGCCCAGTAAACACAAGCAGGGATGCAGTGTTTTGAAGTGGTATGTTTAACTGATATCTAATGTAGTTAGCTGGATTGCTAAAAGCTATTTGTGTTCAAGTGTATGCAGTTCATTCGTGCTTCATCCGATTCCCTACCATTAGCAGCCGTTGGGTCACGTAACCTTTATGGTTACTGACTGGCTCTGGGAAACGTTGAACTATAAGCGACAATTCTTTTTTCTTTGGTAACGCGGCTCATGTATACGTATGCAGAGGCGGTAGACTAGCGTAACACAGGGATAGCTAGCATTTCAGTATCCAGACAAGGCAAATAGTAAAGTAGCTTTTTTATTGCGTTGCTCACTGAGAAAGTGGAGTTGAACAGCGCCAACTTAACACCAGCTAATTTTATGCTATTAACAGTATTCATAGTAAAGCGTTCTTGATAAGTAGCAAGGGCGATAGCCCGGAGAATAAAATGGTGGGAAACATTGTATGGAGGCAATTGGCACAGCAGGTCGTAATGTGCATCCAGAAACAGGCAAAGGCGAACTCAGTTTTTCGGACCCTGGGTAGAATGATACAGAACTCTAACGATTTCAGTAAGGCAACTAAATATATTAGGACATGCTTACACCCAGCGTCAAGTTAATGTTCGGTGCGCTTATGAACCGTAACGACTATGTTTATTCCAAACTACCATCGTTAGGTTGTTTCGGCGGATGACAACAATCAGGTGCGTTCAGTGGACGTTTCATGCAATATTGTACACAGCGGCGAGGTAAGCAAACCTGCGTACCCATGAGGCTAGTCCCTTGCGTCTTACCGAGTGAGTAGCCTTAGCTTTCTAGAAGGTGTGATAAAACGGGTCAGGTAAAAAGCCAGTGTTGCGTATGTTGGCTCATTGACAGCCAGGTGCCAGGCAATACAAATGTAAAATCGCAGATAAACATAAGTAACTCATAGGCTAATGCGATGTGCCTTGTAGGAAGGTAAGCTGACCTAGGTGCTAGAAGAGTAAAACCTACGTAAGAATTGGGGGGTTAGTGTTAAAACGGTGCAATACACTGACGCTACACATGTTATGCAGGGGTGCAAAGGTACGTACCCATGAGTATATCTGATGCCGCGGCGCTGCGTCTCGTCGGGTAAATATATCGTCCAACGCTGTTAAGAGAGAAGAGCTCCAAGTGGCTTGAAATTGAAAAGTCAACAGCAAGGTTTCGTGCAATTACACACCTAGGTGCCACGGGAATTCCTTCGTAGTAGTAAGTTTACCTGATGACATCCGACGCTAGTGCATGTTGTTTCGTGTGATCGGTCAGTCTTCAGTATTTCAGGAGAAAGGAACTAAAACAAGTTAAAAAATAAAATAGGGATTTTGGAGCTAAATTTCAGTTTAAAACATGCGGTCCGAGCTAATGACCCGGTTTTAAAAGAAGTAACCGTAAGAACACCTAAGCCTTGCAGCACCGCGTCGCCCACGTAAGAAAAGCCTAGCTTGCTAGTGTAATACAGCTCAAGCAGTCTATTAAGTAAGCAGCCGACAGTAAAGTTGGTTACTTATTCACGCTTGTGTGCTACAGGTAACGCAGTGCTGCAGAGGTAGGTGAACATGGGTGTATCTGAGATTAGTTTGTTGCGTTACGCGTATGAGTCAGCCGTCCCAGCTTACTTCGAGACGAGGGCTTGGACAGGTTGAATAGTGAAACTCCAGTGGTGCATCATCAAGGTTTCAAGGATGCAAACGTGAGTATACATGAGTATATGCAAGACCATGGCGCTATAACCCGCAGGGTATGTATTCCATCCAGGTTGCTAAAAGGAAGCAGTTATATAAGGCTAATTAGTGACTGGCTAGTGCTGGCAAGCGGTGCCTTTAAACGCAACGTGTCAATATCATTCCGGTGACAAACGGGGTTAATGTTAAATATAATTGTGGCTACACCAGTGCATTGCGCAGAAGAATGCAGTCGCCCTAGCTTGTATTAAGCAAGCATTAAACTGGCTACGCTATGTATAGTGAAAATGCACTGATTACTTTCGTTACCTTGTCACGGCAAAGTGTCAAAGACATTGCAATAGTATGGTATGTACAAATCAGTAAGCCATAGGCTTGCGCGCTGCTAAGCGTCGTGCAAATCTGTCGTCCTAGCTTGTTGAGAAGAGGCGGCTAAAATGTTTAAAAATTAAAAAGCCGGTGTTCAGGTTGGGTGCCCATCAGCATGTAGGTTTCACGGCCATTGTAACCATACAAAAGCAAGTAAATATAAGTAAATCCTGGAGCCTGCCGCTGCGTAGCGTAGTTTAAGTTCTTGCTCCAAACTTGCTAGTAGCTTAGAGCTGAAGCTGGTTAGTAACAAATAGCCAGTGGTGAAGTTTGTTCCCAAGCACTCCTAGGCGTCACAGGTATTGCAAATATTCAAATTATTTGAACCTCCGTCCATTCGCGGCTGGTAGGCTGCATCGCTTCAGGTAAGTCCCACCTCACTAAGAGAAGCTAGCCCACGTGGTTACATATTTAAAGAGCGGTTTTGAATATGCATGCCAAATCTTAGTGTGGTAACGGAAGCGCTAAGTTAACTTTGACAAGTAAACGTACGTACGTCCGAAGCTACGATGAAGCGTTGCGCGAGGTGCCAATTATCCTTTTTGCTGGAAGAGAGAAATTGCCGGTTAACAAGTGGAATACTTGTAAAAACCTAGAAGGCAATGTACAGCAAGTTGTTAGGAACGTAGCAAATATTCGAAGGAAATAAAGTTAGAAATAGCTACAGTTCAGGGGCTGTGCTGCGCAAGTAAACCCGTCTTCTATGTTTTTTGAGAGAGAGCTAAAACAAGTATGAGCAAGAGGAACGACTGGATAATATGGATGCCATTTACAGCTTTTAGTCAATGGCACCACAGCAATGTAAACAAACTTAACGCTGAATTCTGTTCTTCCTAAAAAGATGTTAATTCTTTTACTTCTTTCACCAACACGAGCCAGGTAGCCACCTTTAAAAGTTTCAGTGTTTGCCGGAATTCAAAAACGTTGGAGCATATATGGTTGCTGACTCCGATGCATTATCGCCACTTTTACTTTAACACTGTAGATAATCCTGCGGAGCCTATGACTGCAATTTTTAGTCAATGGCTTATGAGGGGCATCATACCCATCGTTTGGAGACCAGTTCTGATAACACCTGCTACGGAGGACACGAAACCGTGTTGTCCAGTAGCACGTACATCGATTGTGTTGTAGGTCAAATAGTGGCTGCTTGCGCCTTAAGTTTTTTACGCACAATCTCAGGAGGTATACACCAGTGCGTCTACAGCATGACAGTTCTACACTTGATGCGGTTACATATCTTGGATATTCTGTAACGTCTACTTTGTATAATAAATGCGGGCAGTTCGCCTTCCGTTGCCCGACTATACAGTTGCTTTCATTAAGATTAACAGATCAATCCCGTTCAACCAGTTGTCTGCAAATAGGGTTTCTGCAAGTGCTTGCAATGTTAGTACGGACCAGGTTAAAAACCGCAATCAAATCATCGATATTAATGGATCGATGTCTTCTACGTTGTTCCTCCGGCCAGGCAATGTAGGGTGATTCATTGTCTCATCCGCTTTAGGTTCCTTTAACGTTGAATAGCATCTCCATACTACCTATATTTATTGAATGTACTTATGCTGAAGATGTCGTATTGGCATGCGTAACCAGATTTTGGGACGCCTACTTTTCATGATGGTCTGGATTAGCTTGTGTTTTGGTCCACAGCAAGCTTTTCTGTACCCTTGTAAATGTCGTGACTTAGCGTTCTCCTTTCTTTGAGCCAACAGGTTACACGTTATTTTGGACGCCAGTTCTCCATTAGCAATTAGTGTTCACATCATACCTAGATCGCCAATCGTTAAAATCCTAGTGGACACTTTAGCGCGAAACTTATCTTGGTCTGTTCACTTTGCCGAAATGTTTTGTTAAGTCAGTTTCTACAGCTCAACAAAGGAATCACAGTATATTGTGATATTATTCCTACATACATGCTTGCATGTATACTGCACATTGGCTCTACTATTCTTTTGCGATCTGCCCTGGGCTGCACAACATATGCTACATATTTATTTTATCATCCATAATGCACAACTTCAGTTGTAGCAGACTGCCTAGAGTGTCTGTCTCGGATTATACTGTCAACGAGCCCATAGACGCTTGTACTAATGGTTCCTCCAAAATGTTTAACGACACCATGCACCCACACCGCTGTGACCTCTTAAAACGCTAGCAGTCTAATCTATCCTCTCCCGATTTATGGTTTTCGTTTTGTTTACTGCATCACAGTGTAATCTTGCGCTACCGCAACTATCCAGCTTCCTTGTTGACCTTGCTAAAAGCCACTTTTTGACACGGTTATTTGCTCAATTGATATGTACAGAAAAGTTTACGTTTTTAACGTTTTCTGTTACAGTTCTTTCATTTCCATCACCATCCACAGTTGTGGTGTCACAGACTGCAAATGTACCTCTCCGGATGTGCAATGCCTACTTTGACTTGTCTAGGCTCTACTTGACTTGGGGACGAGTAACGCGGATGTTTGTGCGTCGCTTCCCGCGAAGCTATTAGGTCGTCCAAGCTTGCTATAGGAAGAGAGCTACTGAAGATTGAGTAGCGCAAGCCAGTGGCTTGCGTAGGTGCTTATCCGCAATTAGGTTTAACTGGCCTGGAGAAAAGGTAAGTAAATGCAGGTATATCAGCGGCTAGAGCGCTGCGTACCGCCAAGTGATGATTTCGCTCTATCTTGCTAGCAGAAAAGAGCTACCGCGAGCTAACAAGCGACTAGCCAGCAGTGAAGTTGCGCGGCATTTACAGCTAGGTGCCAACGGCATTGCGACGAAGAACTGAAAAGTAAACGCGAGTACATTTTAGGCTAGAGCACTACATCCCGCGGGCTGTCCCTTGTTCTAGTTTGTCCATTGAAGGGTGAGAAAAGACGTTGAGGCTAGAGAAGCCGTTAGGAAGGGTATGTACCAGTTCCATGCTAGGTGACACAGGTGTGGTAACAGTTTCATGTTTGGTATACATGGCTGTGTCCAAAGCTAGACAGCTGCATGAAGCGAGCATAAATATCCTACATATCTAGGAGGTGTGTAACAGGTTGCTGTTGACGTTGCTGAAGGCTGATTTACTGGGAGATGTGGGAGGCATAAAGCATTCTAACTGTAATCCTCTCCTTGTTCCCAAAACTCTGCTTCATCTAGATCTATTTTAGAAACTTGTAGAATTGTTTAGCTTTGAGCAGGCGGTTAGGTATTGCGTGAATTTGGCGGATATTACCAGATACCTTAGCAGCCATAATAACAGCTTGTCTCATAAATAGCTGCACCTATATGGGTAGTCATTTGCACAATGCTGGCCATCTGCTACCAGGAGCTTAACGAAACATTGCCTTCTTCGGAGCTGGTCTGAGCTGTGATTCACAGTCGTGAAAATATTTTCCTGTTCTTAGCATGCGTTCCGCAATTCTGGTACATCAATAGAATGTTGCGTTTCAGACTTCCATCCCACAGCAGTTCTAGCATAAACAAATTAACTTACGGAGTGTTTAATACTAGATTTGTTCAAGTGCTATTTAGTAAACGAATGTTGGATTCCTTCATGTTTTACTCTGTCTGATTTATAAGAAATGCATATTACTATTGGGCAGTATTCAGGCAGAGGGCTAGCATGGATTTTGTACAGCTTGAGTCAGGATTCTGTGATAAGTATACTTTTAAAAATGTGACCTAAGCTAAAGCGGGCTTTTGCTGGGCAGCAGTTTACTTATTTAGTGAAATTCGGCGAACCAGTGTAATGGATTCCGAGAGCATGTACTGTGACTCAATCGGAGGGCGATGAGCCATTCATTGAAGGTGCGTCAGGCAATAGAGTACAAAGACAGGGATAACATTGCTTTTTGGGAACTAAAATGTCAGTTTTTATGCGTCGTGGTAAGACTCGAGTGCTTTGTGTTCCACTTGGTTGATCCTTAGTCTACTGTGTAGTTGGTTTTGCTTTGAAGTCATCTGGAAGGAAATATAGCTTTTTGTATTCCAAGGCCCGGAAAAGGTTGTTGATAGCCATGGGAAACCAAGTGTGCTAAATACGCTGCCTTTTAAGATATCACTTGTTACTGGGCTTAGAAGCAACTCCAATGTCTCAACCTTCCCTTACTTGTTTCTAAATTTTATTTAAGAGCGGTGATAGGTTAAGCGATCCTTTGTGATTCCATATGAGTTCAGCTTGAGATACAATCCTTGGCGAGGATGATGATAAACAGTGCTTGTCGGATGTAAGCCTCCTGTGTTACGTGATTCAATATTTGAAGTAACAAGTTTGGCATGCTGTGCATCGTAGATATAAGTAGTACGGCCTTTTTATGAGGTTGCAATTTATCAAAAAGTTTAGTAGTTTTCCTTTGATGAATCTGCTACTCTGGACAAAAGTGGCATGAGACTGTTGGGCGAGATTTCTTTAGGTTTTGTCTGGTGCCTTTGATTTTGTCAAGTTTGCCAGTGTCGTGTTTCACGGTAGCAGGAAAGATACCAAGCTCACGTAAATATTAAACAAGTTAAGGAGTAGTGTTGTGAGGACTGCGCCTACAAGTAGCTACACGGTGGACCGGTAACCATTGGGGCCATTTGCTTTGGGTGTTTGTGGAATTGAGTGGCTCGATTGCTTGAGGGCAGTTCAAACCCATTGGTGTGCGGTTGAACGTTTTTAAAACTAGGCTTAGCAGTTGCGCAGTACCATTAACTTTATTGAATGGGTCATAAAATGTTTACTCAAGCTCTCGCAGAGGTCTTTGAAGTCGATACCGCTCGTAAAGTTAAGGAGTCTAATGGAGTAATGGTCTAGAAGTACGGCTATTTTGTGCTTCAAAAGCCTGCTGAATAACTTGCTTTTGGTGCCTGCATTTAATGCGGCGTACCTTTTCGCTATGCGTACCATAGACGGATATACGCTGGTCAGTGAAAATTTCTTCCATAGTTATTATAAGTTGGTCATTCTGTTTGAAGCTCCACTTTCTTAACATGCTGTTTGCGGCAGTTGCTTTCAAATAAACTAGCACATTGCTTCTTCTTGATTTTACGTGGCATACCTACACCGGCATGCTTAATTTCATGATACAAAGAGTTATGGAAAAATACTATGAATTATAACGGTATTTTCATATTTGTGGATCCATAAATGCACCCAAATGTGTACATGCATGCGGGTGTAGCAGTTTATAGTGTTCATAAATTGTGGCCGCACTTCCGATGGTGTCGTCCTGCGACGCCAATGTCCAAAGGTCTGTGGTTTGGATTTGCTTGTCCAGATAAGCTTGAGGCGGTGACTTTAGTGATGAAATGTCTCACACGCCAAGTCGCAGTGTGTTTAACAGCTATTTGTCTTTTATAGAGATGTTGCTTGCGAGACAAGTGGTATCAGGTCTCGGAACATTACCAACTTACTAGTTGCTAGAGCAGGGTAGACCAGTATCACCTAGCTGGCACCACGAGTGGGTTGCTCGGCTAGCGCATGAATAGGGCAGCTACATCTAAACAATCATAAATGCTAGTATAAAGTGAGTTGGTGGTAGAGGCAAAGTTGTTGTTTAGAAGAAGCTACTTAAATAAAATGAAGTTGAGAGAACCATCCAGTTAATAAGGTTGAACGATCAAAGTACGAGACGCTTGCGGCGTAGTGTGCTGTGGGGCAGAAGGTACAAAACAGTGATGGACTAATTAATGGCCGCAACAACATAAAGATTATGCTACACTAACCGCTGCGTCAGTAATTCGATGGTTAAAAGGCAAGCGTAGCTTGTTAGAATGCCTGGCTGAAGGACAGGCTGTTAAGACTGCTTGTTTAAAAAGAGGGTGTTTGTTACGTTTTTTTGGGGTGGCTTTGTCTTACCCCACCGCCTACCATTTTGTGGCGCGTAAGCATAAAGGAGACTGCCTGAAAGAGTCTGTTTGATTCGGTGAATATTGTAGTGAAGACGTTTGGTAGTCTTTACATGCAGTCAATTAGGATGTCAAGTGCTTTTTGGTTGTCCGAATTCACACTGAATAACTGGGTCTCCTAAGTTTGTTACTGCAAAAGGTGAAAAGGTATAGTCATCGTGGTGATAGATAAAGGAGACATACCCAGGTTTATCGTTGCATACATTGCTAAGTATAGTGAAGCCAGGAGTATGAAGTGTGTAATCAGCTCCCGTAAAAGTATGAGAAGTTTTATTGACGCACGATTTATGGGTTGGAAGCGAGTACTAGAGTGGACTATAAGATGTATTTTATGCTCAATGGACATACGGTTGATGAAAACAAAGTGGTATAATGTGTTATATGATTGTTTTCCTTGTTTAAAAAGTAGACAATTAATGGAGCTTTTTGGTGTAATTTTGCTTTCGGTTACATAGTAACATTCGACGGATGTAGTACTATAAATTTTAGGTAGTGAATCTTTGGTCGCCTGTGACTTTTTATAATAGCAGTTGCTATTTTTATACCTGAAACACCTACAAACGCAGACCGGTTGGTAAAAGTGTTTGCTTTACCGGCTTCATGCAATAGTAAGCTGGAAGACCGCAAGTATCTGGTTGCAATGTGAGCCATATGGAGGCATGTTCCAATGTACACCATAGAAATAATAACTCTTTGGAATTTGGCATAGTGCAAATATGGAAAGGGCGTAAGCCCCTAAACGTGAAAATAGTCAACAATGAATAGCGTAAACACTTCAGCGGCAAGTTTAACGGTACGACCAAATACGGCGAGGTGGTTTACAAGAGTAATCGTTGTTAGTAGCGGGATCTTTGCGTTCCTTCTGCCCGGGTTGCCCATTGTACCACTTGGACTCCGAGACCTATTAGAAATTTACGGTTATACGAAAAATAGGGGGGTTGTTATAGTTCTGAACTTTCTGGCATCTTTATGCGCCACGATTAGGCTTCCGTAGCGCATTGGTAGGTTGGATCACTACTCGCCTAGAGATGGTAACAACCTGGTTGCTGGTAAGTAATGACTATCCAATTGTACGGCTTTGAGCAGGGATTGTTTATTGTCTAATTAAACCACAAGGACGCTGTTTTGGTGCGGTTATCACTGTTATGCCAATGCGTTAAAATAATAGTCCCGTATTATGAGGTAAGTCTCGTTTTTAGGTGTTTGACATTTTTCAGAATAATTTGTGCAAAATTAAGAGAGGAGGAACTTCGACAGCGGGACGTCTGCCCTTACTGTCTCGCAACCAGTCCTACATATGCCGCAGCCGCCATGTGTTAGGTTGTTTAGTGTCACAGCATTTGGCGACCTTCATGTGACAAAAAATAATAACTTATTTCTTAGCCTTTTTATCTTTGAGTTATGATTCAGCGTGTGACACCATTGTAAACGTGATACGTCGCGGAGGTACATAAAGCTTAACTTTAGACTTCTTGGTACAACAAATGGCGGATAAGCGACTGAAATGCCTCGTGTGGCGGTTATTGATATAGCAATGGCATTTATAACACGGAATTTGAAGTTGCGTTTTAGCACTTTTGCTTAAGTTATCCAGAGTTGCTTTCTCTCTTGAGGTTGATCAGCTTAGCGAATTCCAGCCGAATAGTGCAACATAATAGGAAAATTTATTTTTGAATTTCTTTGGCCTACTGCGCCATAGTGTTACTTGTTCAACCAATGATCGCTCACTATGACTGTGAACCTGATTGGCCCTACACACACACGTAGATAAGCACGCACACACGTGCTCAAGGACACACCCTAACGTTCCGTGTTCACATGTAAACCGTTAAGTGTTCAGTACACTGTACGCCAGGCTGACGCGTCTTCTTTCTTATTCGCTACTAGTTGAAATACGTATTGCGGTTAGAGTCCAGCTGTGATATTTGGCGACGAGGTCAACATGTCCATGACAAATACTCCACCGGTCTTCTGGTCGTGCTCTACCGACAAACCTTCCCTAGACTCGTGGCACAGATGGCGGAAAACCTTTACGGATTACTTGGAATTGCTTCCAATCTTGAATCCAGCAGTATCTCTTACTGAGAAAAACAAAGTGAAGCACTTGAGACAGTTTCTTGGAGATAAGGGTCAAAGGTATTTCGATGCACTTCGTATTGATCAAATCTCTTCTACGATAACCGGCGCTTTGGAGACCTTCAGTGCTCTTTGGGGTGCTCGTCAGAATGTTTTACGGCTAGATACTACTTCTCGAAACTCTGCCAGAAACCAGATGAGAGTGTGAACGAGTTCATCGCTCGTGTACTACAAGCAGCACTTGATTGTAAATACGGTGAAGTCGATCCAACGCGATTTGAAGAGACCATGTTACTCCAATGTTTGATAGCCGGAATTTCAGACCAGAGCACGCGGGAGAAGCTCCTTTCACAAGATGACTGTTCACTGACCTGGGAGACGGCCTGCTCGATTGCCCGGCAGAGGGAACACCTTACACAACAACTCGCAACATTTACGCTGAAAATCTCGTCAGATGAGCTGCGATTGATTAACACTACACCAAAACCAAAGCCACCCACTGGCGTCAATTTGTTTGTGTGCGATCGTTGTGGTGAGCAGCACAGTTGTCCATCCGACTGCCGGCATCAGAAGACAGTATGTCGAAGCTGCGGGAAGGTGGGCCACCTGGCGCGAGTGTGTAGATCGGTCAAGCGACGTTCAGGTGGGACTTATCGAGGAGCAAACCCCATCAAAACTGTGGACGAGTCTGATGGTAGCGACCCTGAATTACATTCCATTTGGCTTAATTCCGTTTCTAGCATGCAGCCGGCGTCATACACTCTAGAGCTTTATATTGAAAGACAAAAGGTACAGATGGAAATCGATACGGGAGCATCCGTGACGATAATCCGGGAAAACGCTGTAAAAACGCTCCCAAACTTATCCGCTTGCAATTCTGTTCTTCGCACATACACCGGTGAACCTATACGTGTCCTTGGTAAATGCTTCGTGAAGGCACAGTATGGCGACAAAATACGCACACTTCCTGTATATGTGATCCCCGGGGATCGTCCAAATCTGCTTGGAAGAGACTGGATACGTGCTTTCCCGGATACAATGAATGTGGTAAAATTAGTCACCGAGATTTTCGGACTTGAAACATTACTTAAAAAACCTTCAGCTGTTTTCCCGAGGAGCTTGGGAAGTTGAAAGCATTTCAGGCTGCGATAAAACTAAAGGAAGGCGCTCGACCAAAATTCATTAAGGCGCGCACACTACCATACGCTATGAGGCCTAAAGTTGAAGAGGAACTAAACCGCCTACAGACTCAAGTTATTATTACTCCTGTACACTTTTTTGACTGGGGAACACCAATTGTGCCAGTAATCAAACCGGACGGCTCCGTACGGATTTGTGATGACAACAAGGTAACCATAAAGCAAGCATCCATGCTGGTCAGGTACCCCTTGCCACGTATTGATGACTTGTAAGCAACACTAGCTGGTGGTGCAAAGTTTACCAAACTCGATCTGAGTCATGCATACTCGCAGATAGAACTCGATGAACCTTCGAGGAAACTTACTACCATCACCACGCACATGAGATTATTTCAATATACTCGTTTACCTTTTGGCAATAATTCCGCCCCCGGAATATTTCAGAGAATTATTGACGACCTAGTGAAGGGCATTCCTTTTGCGTGTGCTTATCTGGATGATATTCTTATCTTTGGACGCTCGGATACAGAGCATCTTCGAACACTCGCGGTCGTGCTCGAGCGTTTGGAGCGAAGTGGATTCAGATTGAAAAGGTCTAAATGTGAGTTCCTTTCACCTTCCGTTTGTTACCTTGGATACCGGCTTGATAAACACGGTTTACATGTTTTAAATGACAAGGTTAAACCTATTTTAGAAAGCCCAGAGCCAAAGAGTTGTGATGAATTCCATTCGTTCTTAGGAATGCTATCTCACCATCGCCGTTTCCTGCCTAATGCATCGACGGTTCTATCGCCATCATCCTGTAACCTCTCAGAATGTCTGTATCACTTACCTTCGCTGGCTTGTTGATGTGTTCTGTGACACTGTAGGTATCCACTTGTGACCAAAATGTCTAATGGCATGGCTACTTCTGGCCACCGAATGTTTCTCGTAGCGCCAGTTTCTGTCGATCCTCTTCACCTCAACACTTCTACTTTGTAGCAACTAGTGGTCGTAGGCTCTATGCATCGCTGCACAATCCGGAGCCTGCCAAGTGTAACCTTCTTGCATCCCCAACATTCATTCTTTGTGACTGTCTGCGTCACATTCATTTGCTGACCGTTGACATATTCTGGGACCCTTTAGGTATCCACTAGCTACCAGAAGCCTACACCCCAATGCCATTGCCAGTTGCGGATACTCTCTATCTCACCTTGTATCATTATCAGTTCTTCGTATTACTTATGTCACCACTTTTTAGCTGCAGCCAGTCATAGTAGTTAGCATACATATCTACGCTAGTAGCCACTCTGTATCTCTCCCACTTACTCTCTTGAATTGCTGGCATCACATACCTTCACTGGTTTGTTTACTTCTTCTGTCACTGTATCTAATAAGTAACTAGAAGGTTCAATAAAATTCAGATGCTGTCCGCCGGTTCTCTCCCTTAGCACAATTACCCTTCGTTCTTCTTATCTTCATTACGTTTACTGCAGCGATTCATTGTAGGCTCCACACATCTTTGAGCTTATCCGGAGCTACTAGGAGACATTCCTCGTTTCTCCATCCTGTAATCTCCCAAATTGTCTGTATCACTTACCTTCGCTGGCTTGTTGATGTGTTCTGTAACACTGTAGCAATCCACTTGTAACCAAATAGCCTAATGGACTGGCTACATCAGGCCACCGAAATTTTCTCGCAGCGCCATGTTCTGTCCATCCTCTTAAACCTAAGCACTTCTGCTTAGCAGCAACTAGTAATCGTAGGCTCCACGCATTTCTGGAGCTTGCTAAGAGCTGCTCTCTTCTATCTCGAACATACTTTGTGGCTGTCTGCGTCACATACATCCGCTTTTTGCTGATTTATTATGGGTAATTGTGGGCATACACTAGCAACTAAAAGGCTTCATGCAAATTCCATTGCTGATCACTGATACTCCCACTTACAGCGACCCTAACTGTTCCTCGTCTTACCTCTGGCTCCCATGTTTAGCAGCCGTCCTTCTTCATAAGCTACTATCATCTTTGCGCATATACTGAGCTGCCAATGTCCACACTTTATCCCTCCAAGCTTTAATCCCTGGGACTGCGTGCATCACATACACTTGCTGTCTGTTGCCCTAATCAGGTGCCCACTAGCAATTATAAGGCCACACCTAAATGCCATTGCTCATCCGCGACACCTAACTGGCCGTAGTACAGCTCTCTCACCGGCTTCTCCCGGCTCAGGCCTCCTTAATTATACTCCATTAGCACCACCGCAAGATTTGCATAGCTGCACGTCCATGCGTCGTAGTCTATTATGCTCTAACTATCTAAAAACCTCTTTGTATGCTTGCGCTTTACTTGTCCGCTGTCATTCTATCACGAAACCTCTCTTAGCTTTCTTCTGTCGTGCAAACAAATCCAGGTATTCAGCGTAAGCCGCTCTTCTGCCTCACATTTCTAGACCTTTATCTACCCATTACTTGCTGTATTGTCTTAGGCATTTTTTTACCTGCAATACTCCAAGTCTTGGGCTAGCAGTCCATGGCTCTATCCCGCTTGGCACCATTACCCCAGCACTCTGCTGCTGCGGTTAGGTCTCAGGTTCTGATATCCTCAGCAACCTTAATGTACGCATGTATCCTGGCTATTCGCGGTCCTTCCGTCAATTAGCCCTTCTTAGCTTTTTAATTCGGCACCCTCTCACCTGGTCAGTACAGAGACGCCCCTTAGCTTCTCATTTACAGGTGTTCATTTCTCAATTATTCGCTGTTATGTTTGCAAAACTTACCCATGTATGTGTCCAAAAGACTCACTGGCTTTCCCTGGGTCAGCATATTCTACGCTTTCCAGCGAATCTTCCCACGCAACAGTTGCATCATAGCAAACCGATCCTGAGTTTTCTTTGCTCAATGGCGCAACGCTCTGTATCCAAGGTATACGGTAGCAACCAACCTATAGGGCTTTGCTTCCGATGAATATTCAAAAGACACTTTTAGCATAATCATTGTTACACATTGTACATCATATGTTTCCTCTAAATGTTAGACCATAGAACATAAATAATGCTCGTTCCCACATCTGTTCTTTGCAGCCCTGTTTGTCTCTCACCTTCCCTTTCTCCGAGGTCTGGAAATTCTTGGGGATCTGGGATCGGAACGTGAAAGAGCTTGTGCCTGGGACAGGACATAGAAACCCCCAAGGACCTACATAGAACAAGGCTGTACATCAAGTGGATAAAAATGCACTCACTACCATGACCGTCGTCCAGTAATGGTAGCTGGACATGACGCCTTCATACTCCTGCGAAGTATACATAATCCTGTAAATTCTAGAAGCAAGAATCGGAAGTTTTGCTCACCTGGACACGAAGATGACGAAGGTCTAACCCTCCATAGGCCTCAGCCATTATGGCCGCCCCGAACAAAAATAACCTGTTCAGCTAACAGAGGAAATTATAAGGCAATTGACGGCGGTTAACCGAGGGTTAAATTAGTCGACGAGCTGCTCTGCCAGTTTTACTTTAGTGTACAAACGGATTTCTGACAGTGTTTCAGGACGTGGTGGGTTTTCGCCTGGCAAGCGTTCTCCCTATAAAAAGCCACAAATGTCCGCTTAACAACACTGCGACGTGGCGGATATGACTCGCCACTGGATAAAGTCACTGCCCACAACTACATACTGGCAAGCTGACCAGAATCCTAATGTAATCTTTTCCTGAAAAGTTTTCTCTACAAGCGGAATGCCCAGCCTGTTTACACTACGCCCACTAGAACCCAACTTGTCGTCATGTTTTGACGAATTTATACCACAAGATTAATTTTACAATTTCCAAAGCTTGGACAACTTTCGGCTTACTGCCGATTACGTACATAGCAACGTGTTTGTTGCGAAACATAAATTGCTTGTAAACGTTGATCATGCCTGGTCAGGTGTGTCTCGGAAATTCGAGAATATACTATTTATTTATTTACTTATTTATGTATTTATTTACATGAGCTGTTACACAAAAATGCATCGTGATGTTTGGGTTCCAGGCAAAAAATGCCTTTAATAAAGCAAAACAAGCTCTTGCTTCGCTACCGACGTTAGTCCATTATGACTCTAACAAGCCACTCATACTTCAGTGCGACGCGTCCCCTTGGGGGTCGTTGCTGTAATGTGCCACCGCATGGACGATGGTTCTTTACGTCCCATAGCATATGCATCGCGCACCTTACAGACGGCGGAGAAGAACTACTCACAACTGGACAGGGAAGCGCTAGCCGTTATCTTCGGAGTTAAGAGGTTTCACCAGTATTTATGGAGAAACGTTTTCGAGCTTCATACACACCACAAACCATTGATATCCTTGTTTGGGGAAACCAAAGGTATACAACAAATTGCATCACCGAGGATGCAAAGATGGGCTATGAACTTGAGTGCTTACAGTTACAAGCTTGTTTATATTACCGGCGTCAGCAACTGCACAGCTGATGCACTCAGCCGTCTGCCGAACACGGAAACTGCACATGAACAAGACCCTCCGTTTGAACTGGTTAATCTAATGCAACATATAGACACAACACCGATACGGAGTTCAACAATCCGTCAATGGACGGATCGAGACCCCGTGCTATCAATGGTGAAACGCTTTTTGAACATGAGTTGGCCTCCTGAAGGGGCAGTTGAATTACAACAGTTTATGATTCGGAAGAACGAACTGAGTCTATTCGACGGCTGCGTTTTTTGGAGCTCTCGTCTAGTCCCGCCCACCAAGGCGCGTTCACAGATACTTAAAGAGCTCCATGATGCTCATCCAGGTGTGGCGAGGATGAAGGCACTAGCGAGAGGGTACTGCTGAGGGCCCAACATCGACTCAGACATAGAGAACTTACTGAAGAATTGCGATATTTGTCAGGCGTATCAGCGGAGCAAGGCGCCAGGTCCAATACACCCTTGGCGTTGGGCCGACAATCCCTGGCAGCGTATCCACGCCGACTACTTCGGACCGATCGACGGGACCATGTTTCTTCTACTTGGTTATGCACATTCTAAGTGGATTGACGTACATCCAGTTACTCAGGCGACAGCCGAATCCACCATCACTAAAATGCGCTCGTCCTTCGCTATGTTCGGCATTCCGGAAACCATTTGTACAGACAATGGTTCGCCTTTTACCAGTGCCGAATTTGGTAAATTTGTCGCCAACAACGGAATCCAACACGTTAAATCAGCTCCATATCACCCAGCATCAAACGGATTAGCGGAGCGTGCAGTACAAACTGTAAAACAAGGCTTACTAAAGCAGCGAACGGGAACATTGCGAACAAAACTGGATCGGTTCCTATTCTCCTACTGTTCTACACCCACTGAGGCTACCGGGAAATCCCCGGCGGAATTGATGTTCGGCAGAAATCTGAGAACGAGGCTTCATATGTTGTTCCCGAACCCGCGAGTTGAAGTACAGGAGCGTCCGAAAACGTTTGTGTCTTCAGAGGAATCAAAGCCGGAATTTACATTTCAGGACCATGAACCTGTTTACACCAGGTTACCGCATGAACAATGTTCGCAGCCGGCGACTGTGCTCGATTCTTCAGGAAGTCAAAACGATTTGCAGCTTCCGGACGGCCGGGTTGTTCGCCGGCACTCAGATCATGTACGCCCCAGGAGCACTGACACACCTGCTGTGAGTCAGTCACACTCGGAGATCGCAGAGCAAGCTGCAGAGCACGACGAACACAGAACAACAGGGGAACTCAATTACGCCGATCGACCCGGATTCGCAAACCGATCGAACGTTTTCAGCCATGACTGTAACGTCAGCCAAAACAGGGAGGACTGTTACGCGTTCAACCAATGATCGCTCACTATGACTGTGAACCTGATTGGCCCTACACACACACGTAGATAAGCACGCACACACGCGCTCAAGGACACACCCTAACGTTCCGTGTTCACATGTAAATCGTTAAGTGTTCAGTACACTGTGCGCCAGACTGACGCGTCTTCTTGCTTATTCGCTACTAGTTGAAATACGTACTTGCCGTTAGAGTCCAGCTGTGATACATAGGTAATAAAAGGAAATGCTACACGGGTTCAAAAGTTCGGTGATGGCTTACAGCAGACACGTCCTGTACGGGACGTCGGTTACGAGTAAATTAGGTACCCAACAAGTGCGTACCTTCATTTAAGCGGCGATGACGATAAAAGCTTAGCAAACTCTTCAAGGTAAGCAGTTTTGCCGATTTCTCCTTTGTCCCCTAGTTGCGCATGGTCTGCCTCGGCATCAGTTATTTTGGATCCGTCAACAGCCATCACGACCACAAGAGCCTAGTTGTGTCAATTGCCTACTACGGCGGATCTAAAAGCAGGACAACACAGGACTGCATTACAGTAAGTAAGCTTGTACCGCAAACAGTTACTTGCCTTTATTTAACTTCCATTGCGTGAGCCGGGGGTTGTAACTGGCCTTTTAGAAGATGAAACAGCTTGCCTCATCATATTCCTAGGCGAACTTACGATTTATGTGATATTGCGTAATGCAACAACCTATTATAAACAGCTCCATTTCCGAACCTTACCACCGGCTCTAACCGTTACCTGTGAATCCAGGCTAAGCTTTTTGCTGAGCTAAAGGAAAATCTGGTACATCATGACTGCGATTAGCCTTTCAAAAAGTTGGTGATACAAAAGCGTTACGAGTATTTAATGCTATTTAAATGGTGGTAAAAGACAGCGTTCCAGGAACTGGTGGGTATATGCCTGACATGTGCTTTTTCTATAAAAGCTACAGTTGTCTGTTTAACGACACTGCGACGTGGCGAATGTGGCTAGACAGCGAAATAAAGCCACTGCCCATGCTTCACACAAAGGATGCTCACAATATCCCATAATTGCAAGCACGTGTTTGGCAAACACCCTATCGGACTCCTACGCCTACGAAAAAACAGAGATCAATCTCAAGCACCGTTTGAACCCCACCCAGCATTTCCGTAACAGAAACACTTAGTGATCTCACAGCGCTTCAGCGCCACATTTCTCGTTAAAAGCAATGAGCATGCCATTTATCCCTGCATCATTCCTGTGCAAACGTATGTACAATTTCCGAACCACATATTTTGCCAGCAAGTAAAGCTGTCGTGTGAAGCACACACGTTTTTAGTGTTTCTGTGGCTCTATCAACTACCTGATCACGCCTGTACCGGTGTGTCTCGTTCTGTCGAGAATATAATTACTTCTTTAGTTATAATATGCGTACTAGCTTTGCTTTCGGTAGTGCCAGGTAATGCACCTTGGCGTTAATTCTGCCGGTCGCGTGCATGCTTGCGTTTGTGCACCAATACATATGCATGATCTGTTCCTTATCTTTACCGCGCTCATTGGTCTACGCTAGTTATACAATACACCCACTTGGAACACAACGCATATTGCTGTCTGGGTAAACACAAAGAGGTGGCACACATTCTGGACTATTTAAATTTACGATCTAATTTGATGACTCCGCAATTGTTTCGGATTTCACTCTTGCTTAACAATTGGCGACGGAATTGATGAGACAGATTATGGCTGACGCGGTTCTGTCACCTCCCGTATTTTAAAGTTTCTACTGGGAGCCCTAACGCACAACGATGGATGCAATGGATGAGTAGCATGTCAAATTCACTGTCGCGTTTGTGCAACCCAGACGCAACCAATGATGGATGATGCCACTATCGGTCACGCCGGTCAGCGAGGCTGCCAAAGCTTGCAGCTGCAATTGAACTTAACCAGTAGAATGTCCGCTTCTCACTTGATCAGCTGTATGGTGAAAGCAAAAGGCGTTTTCGGCTCGGATCCGAGTTAACAAGATAAGTGAACAGCCGAGTGAGTCAGCAAAGGAATATCCTTCGTCTTCTTATGGCCCACGGTTAAGCATACAATAGAATGACGTCAAACCCCTGGGGTCGGTCGAGGAGAAAGCATAATTTTACAGGTAAGTAAAATTTCCAGAGTGTGGAGTCTCACCTTCTCCGATTATGCATATTTGCCAGGGAGCGAAGAATTCGTGTCCAGATACCCTCACTGGACATCGGTGGTTGAGTTGTTGGGTGCAGATGGTTAGTATGGAAGCGAAGCCATGGTCCAGGTAAGTCCTTGTTGGTTGTTTCGTCCCATCCCAGACGGAGGCAGTTTCTCAATACCATCCCGGATCTCTCAGATGTTCATGCCTTCAGAGATAAGAAAGAGAGGAACAGGCCGTTGGAAGACCAAAAAGGACAGTCATTGTACCATGCATGAGGAAAGCCTATTTTAGGACTTTTACCTGTGACAACTGGTGTACAATGTGTAACGGATATTACGCTGAAAATGTTTTTTAATTATGCAAAAGGCATGGCCTAATGGGTAAAGTACTTTCATGTACATACAGATGAAGAGCAGGGTTCCGGTAAGCAATCCACGAGGTAGTATCTAACGACGTTAGAATGCAGCCTGAGACCAGAAGGTGGGTACGTAGTCACGATTGGTTGCTATCAGAAACCAAAAGATACAGTGACGATGTGGCCATATTTATATATGCTCCAAGGGATGGGGATTATCTTAGAAACATAATAACTATTACGTACATTGGTATCTGAAGATAGGAAGTTGAGCATACTAGAAGCAGGCTAGGATTAAATGGCTATGAACGGAAGACTAAGTGTTGAAGGTAACTATCGAGTGATGGCGCTAATAGATTGCGTTGCAGCGGACAATAGTGCTTGTTTGGTTAAGCGTTCTAGTAACTAATGAAGAACTAGAGTGCCAAAGCATAGGTCAAAAGTCAAGCTGAGCTGTGATCAAAGTATACCAAGAGATAAGCGTTCTAGGGAAGGAGTGGCCCTTAGCGAGCTTTGGGTTACCGCTGAGTTTTATAGAGCCAACTGCAACCAGCGGCTGCTAAGCATAGATAGTGGCTCTAGGAAAGTGTGTATCAGTTGCTGGTGCAACCATATCATTAAGGCGTTTGACCACTACTGGATACCTACAGTTTTGATGAATAAACCAACAGGCGAGCAAAGAGTAGAGAGACAAATTTTTGAGAGACATGAAGGCTAGTGAGTAAAGGAGTGGCTTCTACCAGACTACATGGAGCCAACAACGACTAACTGATATGTTGCCTCTTCTTACCACGAGTTCACGCATATGCTGACGTCGCTTTCTTCCTACGATATCACCATTGACCTTTGCGTTACTTATGCACGAACTCACTATATCGTCATATTTCTCTCTAGTGGACTCTTCAATTATTTTCCAATGGATCATTCAGGAGTCTCTATCTATAATTAGCCCAGATATGACTGCAATATATGGCAGGCCGATTACGTCCTAACAAACTGGTCCAGATCTAACGACAGCCAAATACTTGTTTTGCATTTCCAGCAATGTGCAGTTCCAACCATGACAGTATCAACATTTTTCTAATGTCGCTTTTACGATTGCCATAAAACATCTGCACAGTTGAACCTACCGGACCACTTCTCCATGAGCGTGCCTGGGGCGTACTCCGTTATGTCGTGCCCCAGGCTCCGATGGCTTGGCCACGTGCGACGCATGTCAGACCACCGGCTCCCGCGACGTGCATTTTTCCGCGACAGGGGTGTGGATGAAAGAAGAGAAGGTGTCGTCAAGCGATGACTTGGTCGAGAGGAATGAAGACCATCACTTCTGCGTTGGTCCCGGTTGGAGCGTTTCTGATCCATGGTGGGGTCCAAAAGATGGTGAACATGTTTGGCTGGATACACTTGCCGATTTGGCTAGGAGCCGACCTCAGTGGCGTGCGTTCTGTGAGCTACCTTGTCCCACCCATCCTTCTTAGCCTCCCCTTCAATCACGAGCTTGCTATTTAGTCTAATATAATTTTGCATAGTAATAGCTTGATGCACAGTAGCCGGCTAGTAGTTTGCCGGAACGATGCACATCCATTACCGGTAACTCAGCCGGCTTGCGCCAATTGCATTTTCTCCACTTTCCTGTGTACTGAGGCACGTTAGCTGAGGTGTTTCCCACCTCTAGCTAACGTGTAGGATGATGACGATGTACGTGCTCCGCATAGTCTAGAATAAGTATTTATTTATTTCGTTTATTTATACAAGGCTGAAGATTGACATTAATGCACTAGCTTTGTTGCACGGTCTGGCATCACAATACTTCCGTCAAATTTGTAATCTCCCTATCGGGCGGAGGCTGAAATCTTTAGGATCAGCCAACAAAAGCTGCCTTTAGTTACATGGCAACAAGATATTGCGAGTCAAAATTTTGCGAGTAAAAGAATGTTTACCGCTCCTTACTGCGACCTTCAGTGACTTAAAGAACGCACACATATGCAGTGCATAACGGAAGGCCGGTTGCGGGCTACAGACGTACTAATCTCTTTCACCAAAATTCAGATTATGCACCAACAACCATGTCAAAGAAAACAAATAAAGCAAACCGGTAAACGCATTACTGTATCCATATACCACATGTGCCTTGTCTACGTCAAAGTCTGATAGAAATTTGATCGTAACGGCCCAAATCATTGCAAGATTATTGCATACTATCGCACCTCCAGTAGCTCATTTGTTCGCCGAGCTGCGAAATTGGTTTGCAAACGTTTCACCGTCATGCGAGACGGCATCACCAGCGCGTCGAGATGTAGGGTGTAATCTCGCTGATTGAATTGTCGACCCGTGACATTTCGAAAGTGACGGCTTCGATTCGTGTCCCGTGATCTCTACCCATTTCCCCGTGGCGGAGGTCGTCGCTTGGGTTGTTCATATTCAAGCGGCGTCTCATAATTACTCTAAGTTCTGTCCGTCGGAGGGGTTGGTAAACTGGGTCAATCTCGATATGCATGCTGATCGAGTCTTGTGTTGAGAACCACGCTTCCAGCAATTCCCTTGCTCTTCTTGTTTCACCTCGTGCCAGGACTTCTGTTTTGGCCCAATCAAAACTGTATTCTTTTTCGTCCACGTGTGCTGAGACTAGTGAAGATGCATAGTGTCTTTTGCATGCTCTTTTATGCTCTTGTAATCGTGTTGTTAATTTTCTGCCTGTTTGGCCAACATAGTCCTTTTCGCAATTTCTACAAAGTAGTCTATATACAACATTGCTTTTCTCATGAGCTTCCAGTCTCTCTTTCGGTTTCGACAGAGTTTTTCTCAGTGTAGCAGTTGGTTTGTGTGCTACGATGAAGTGATGTTGTTTGAATAGTCTTGCTGCCATTTCGGATATATTCTTCATATAAGGTAAAACGACGCGTCTCTCCGTCGTTGGTGTAGACTGTCTGTTTGGTTTGTTGTGGTGCAGACACCTTCGGATGAAGCTTCGTGGATATCCGTTGAGTTGGAAACATTTAAACAGATGCTTCTCTTCGTGTTGCTTTGCCTCCGTGGTACTGCAGTGTGTTTGCACTCTACCAAATAGTGTCCGCACACAGCTTACTTTGTGGCATTTCGGATAGTTACTGTTGAAATTCAGCATTTGATCCGTATGTGTCCATTTTCTGTAAACTGATGTTTGCAGCTTCCCTTCCATGGTTCTGGTTACCAAGACATCCAGGAAAGGCAGTTGGTTTTCCTTCTCCATTTCCATTTTAAACCGGATGTCTTCAATGGCGTTGTTCAACAGCTGCTGTGCGACTGTAACTTGATTGCGTTTGATGATCACAAAAGTGTCGTCAACATATCGGACCCACAGTTTCGGATTAATGAGTGGGAATACATGTCCCTCCAATTTCTGCATTATCATCTCCGCGATGAGTCCCGATATAGGTGATCCCATTGGTGCGCCATTCAATTGCTCGTAGATCTTCCCGTTGAAAGAGAAGTAGGTTGACAGACACAACTGCAGTAGTTTGCATACGTTTTCGGTCGTTAGGTTCCCGATTGGTTGTTCACTGCTGTTCAGGCGTTCTGCGATGACTGTTGTTGCCATTTGTAAGTTTACAGACGTAAAGAGGGCAGTCAAGTCGAAAGATATCATTGTCTCGTCATCATCTATTCGCAGGTTTTTGAGCTTTTGTAGAAATTGCTGGGCATTATTAATGGAATATTGCCATCCACAGGTCAGATGTTTGAGGCGTCTCCACATTTCTTTCGCCAAGTTGTGGGTGGGTGTTCCTGGTAGTGACACGATCGGTCGTAACGGTGCATCATCTTTGTGTACATTTAGGAGTCCATAGAATTGCGCGATGCTCGAATCACGGGCTCTCATTCGTTCGCTCTCCTCCTTCGTGCTTTGATTTCTTTCTTGAAGTTGTTTCAACGTTTTGTTTAATTTGTTTGCCAGCCGTGAGGTTGGATCGGTGTCAAGCACTTGTAGGTCGTTGTGTCGTTCAAGAGACGTAAAGCTTTCTCAGTGTAATCCTCTGTATCCATTATAACAGTCATCCGTCCTTTGTCTGCCGGCAGGATGATGATCGTTTCGTCAGACTTCAAAGAATTTATTGCCTGCTTTTCTTGTCTGCTTAGGGTATTGTACTGCCTGTTGCGCATTATAGCTGGAACAATAGTGTGTCTTATTTGCTTTTGAGTCTCTTCCTCAATTCCATTGGATTGTAGAGCGCTTTCGAATGCTGCCAGAAAATCTGTAGTTGCAGCATCTTTGAAGTTATAGTTTAGTCCCTTGATGAGGACTCGCTGTTCCGATTTGTTAATTTGTCGTTTAGACAAATTTCTGATCCAGCTATCACTAGTAGTTTTGTCTTTAGCACAGGTCAGTTTTGAAAACTTATCGAGAAGTGCAGTATGTTTCTTTGTCTTAATGTTTGTTGCCCGACGTTCTACTGCAGCGTCAAGTTGTTCTGTTAGTTGTTCTCCAATAATTTGAAGACAGGTAGACCGATGTTCGTCTAGACATCGTTCATATTTCTTGAGTCGGTTGTGAGCGTCGGTGATCATCAGCCGTAGCATACGCCTGCCAAATTGCCGAGCGGCTTCCCACGCTTGTGGATGATTAATCGGCGGTTTGTAGCTAACACTGCGAGGAACAATGTCACTTCTCAGACATTCATGAAGGAAGAAGAGCTGTTGCCTTGTAGAGGCTTGTCTGCAAGCGTAATCCTCCCAAAGGCGAGCAGTGCGGAGCGTTGAACGCCCGTGATTATTTAAAATGTTTTAGAAAACTTGTAGCTCGGGTTGATAATTCAGTTGCTCATTTGTTCGCCGAGCTGCGAAATTGGTTTGCAAACCTTTCACCGTCATGCGAGACGGCATCACCAGCGAGTCGAGATGTAGGGTGTAATCTCGCTGATTGAATTGTCGACCCGTGACATTTCGAAAGTGACGGCTTCGATTCGTGTCCCGTGATCTCTACCCATTTCCCCGTGGCGGAGGTCGTCGCTTGGGTTGTTCCTATTCAAGCGGCGTCTCATAATTACTCTAAGTTCTGTCCGTCGGAGGGGTTGGTAAACTGGGTCAATCTCGATATGCATGCTGATCGAGTCTTGTGTTGAGAACCACGCTTCCAGCAATTCCCTTGCTCTTCTTGTTTCACCTCGTGCCAGGACTTCTGTTTTGGCCCAATCAAAACTGTATTCTTTTTCGTCCACGTGTGCTGAGACTAGTGAAGATGCATAGTGTCTTTTGCATGCTCTTTTATGCTCTTGTAATCGTGTTGTTAATTTTCTGCCTGTTTGGCCAACATAGTCCTTTTCGCAATTTCTACAAAGTAGTCTATATACAACATTGCTTTTCTCATGAGCTTCCAGTCTCTCTTTCGGTTTCGACAGAGTTTTTCTCAGTGTAGCAGTTGGTTTGTGTGCTACGATTTTCTGGCAGCATTCGAAAGCGCTCTACAATCCAATGGAATTGAGGAAGAGACTCAAAAGCAAATAAGACACACTATTGTTCCAGCTATAATGCGCAACAGGCAGTACAATACCCTAAGCAGACAAGAAAAGCAGGCAATAAATTCTTTGAAGTCTGACGAAACGATCATCATCCTGCCGGCAGACAAAGGACGGATGACTGTTATAATGGATACAGAGGATTACACTGAGAAAGCTTTACGTCTCTTGAACGACACAACGACCTACAAGTGCTTTGACACCGATCCAACCTCACAGCTGGCAAACAAATTAAACAAAACGTTGAAACAACTTCAAGAAAGAAATCAAAGCACGAAGGAGGAGAGCGAACGAATGAGAGCCCGTGATTCGAGCATCGCGCAATTCTATGGACTCCTAAATGTACACAAAGATGATGCACCATTACGACCGATCGTGTCACTACCAGGAACACCCACCCACAACTTGGCGAAAGAAATGTGGAGACGCCTCAAACATCTGACCTGTGGATGGCAATATTCCATTAATAATGCCCAGCAATTTCTACAAAAGCTCAAAAACCTGCGAATAGATGATGACGAAACAATGATATCTTTCGAAGTGACTGCCCTCTTTACGTCTGTAAACTTACAAATGGCAACAACAGTCATCGCAGAACGCCTGAACAGCAGTGAACAACCAATCGGGAACCTAACGACCGAAAACGTATGCAGACTACTGCAGTTGTGTCTGTCAACCTACTTCTCTTTCAACGGGAAGATCTACGAGCAATTGAATGGCGCACCAATGGGATCACCTATATCGGGACGCATCGCGGAGATGATAATGCAGAAATTGGAGGGACATGTACTCCCACTCATTAATCCGAAACTGTGGGTCCGATATGTTGACGACACTTTTGTGATCATCAAACGCAATCAAGTTACAGTCGCACAGCAGCTATTGAACAACGCCATTGAAGACATCCGGTTTAAAATGGAAATGGAGAAGGAAAACCAACTGCCTTTCCTGGATGTCTTGGTAACCAGAACCATGGAAGGGAAGCTGCAAACATCAGTTTACAGAAAATGGACACATACGGATCAAATTCTGAATTTCAACAGTAACTATCCGAAATGCCACAAAGTAAGCTGTGTGCGGACACTATTTGGTAGAGTGCAAACACACTGCAGTACCACGGAGGCAAAGCAACACGAAGAGAAGCATCTGTTTAAATGTTTCCAACTCAACGGATATCCACGAAGCTTCATCCGAAGGTGTCTGCACCACAACAAACCAAACAGACAGTCTACACCAACGACGGAGAGACGCGTCGTTTTACCTTATATGAAGAATATATCCGAAATGGCAGCAAGACTATTCAAACAACATCACTTCATCGTAGCACACAAACCAACTGCTACACTGAGAAAAACTCTGTCGAAACCGAAAGAGAGACTGGAAGCTCATGAGAAAAGCAATGTTGTATATAGACTACTTTGTAGAAATTGCGAAAAGGACTATGTTGGCCAAACAGGCAGAAAATTAACAACACGATTACAAGAGCATAAAAGAGCATGCAAAAGACACTATGCATCTTCACTAGTCTCAGCACACGTGGACGAAAAAGAATACAGTTTTGATTGGGCCAAAACAGAAGTCCTGGCACGAGGTGAAACAAGAAGAGCAAGGGAATTGCTGGAAGCGTGGTTCTCAACACAAGACTCGATCAGCATGCATATCGAGATTGACCCAGTTTACCAACCCCTCCGACGGACAGAACTTAGAGAAATTTTGAGACGCCGCTTGAATATGAACAACCCAAGCGACGACCTCCGCCACGGGGAAATGGGTAGAGATCACGGGACACGAATCGAAGCCGTCACTTTCGAAATGTCACGGGTCGACAATTCAATCAGCGAGATTACACCCTACATCTCGACTCGCTGGTGATGCCGTCTCGCATGACGGTGAAACGTTTGCAAACCAATTTCGCAGCTCGGCGAACAAATGAGCAACTGAATTATCAACCCGTGCTACCAGTTTTTCAATACTATTGCACCTAAACAAGTATGACTTTACACGTGTGCCTTATTTTGTCTTGTATGTTTCTGTGTTTATTTGATGCAAGGCTTAATGGTCACTCCATAAAATCAGTAAACCACAAATGTCGATATTGTGAACTTGACCGCGCGAAGTTTGATACTGTGCGTTTTGTCTTTCGTTGCTTATTTTGACACGTAGCTGCTATTCATTAGAATCGTTGGACTATCTTTGTTAAATTATAGTAACGTTACGAAGGAAGCGGGGGTTAGTGTCACCTAACACAAAGTTAAACACTGAGCCCAGCTCTATCCGGTGACCCGAGTATAATAGTTGCTTCCTGTCGAAGAAGCCCGCGGTCTTCACGAGCATGGAATCTGACAAGAGTAGGCGAACTGCGCAAATTCACGTTGAACCCATCTTGGTACTTGCTTTTTTATTCGGGAAGTCAGCATTCAATTAGTTTTGCCTATGTAACCGTTTCCGCAGCCACACACACGTTGGTATACACAGTGCCAGTCGGCCCAAATAGACTGAGCTTCGTTCGTTGAAGATATGGGCAAATTTGGGTTTCGGTTGATGATGACAACTTGTGCAGCATGGTAACTTCCTTATGTAGCTAAATTTATATGCTTAGTTGTCTTCAGCATAGCTAAAGCACTTTTAAAATTAACTCTAAATACACTATCTACTTCTTCTGTCGTGTGCGCTAAGTCCATTTGCCCTCACATTTGGTTGTATTCCTCAATAAATCTTCGAGGTTAGCCGTTCTCCATTGGTGTTTTAGTAATTGACACTAGCTCATCATTCGGACGGTCAGCCGAATGAATTCCTCTGACACGACTAACTTCAGCCTACCCACGTGTCGGTTTGTACCCCACTGATGTGAAGCTAGTGTCGTGCAGGTACTGATCGTACAAAGTTGAGTTTTAGTAAATGTGTCTCTTGGTCAATCCATCATCCCTGCGATGTTAGAGTATGTGCAGGTATGGCAGCCAAATCTTCCGTTCTACTTTGCGTGTACTCGTTAAGTTAGCACGAGAATCATTGAGCCGCTGTTCCAAAGAACAGAAAGCAAATATACCATCGATGTACCGTTTGTGGTAAGCACCTGGGGGTCCTTCCGTACAAGTACTACTTTCTAACCTCAGCATGAAGAAATCAACGAGCACAGAAGCTAATGGGCTATCTATTGCCAAGCCGCCAATTTGATGGCATGGTGTATTCTGAAAGAATAAATCCACATTCTCGGTGATTAATATTAGAGGTTCTCTTAGCAATTCAGTCTTAACTGGTAGCAAACAGCCACCGATTTTAGATAATTTGCACACGTATTCAACCGCTTGAGGTAACTTGACGTTTACAAATAAGGATTCTACGTCCAAGGAACATATGACTTTGTCTGACAGTTTGAGTGCTTTTAAGTCGTCGATGAGTTGAAACGAGTTTTTAACATTGTAGTGCTTGAACAGTTGTTTCAGCGGCGCTAGCAGCTTTAAAAAACAACAAACGCGTTTATGCTGGGGCGTGTTAATCCGTGAAAAGATTGGCTTCAGTGGCAATGCATCATTACGTGCTTTTGGAAACCCGTACAACTGTGAACTAGTGCTCCCGCACGGATTCATCCTATTAAACGTTTCACAGTCTATCACGTAGTGGAGGAGAAGTAATTCAAGTAGACGAACTATGCGCGTTTCCACCCTGGTTAAGTCACCACTTTCGTGCGCCGTTCGAATTTACTCTTGTCTGGCTGCACCCACTGTTAGCTATATCTACGCACATTGGTTAATGTTAATGGTACTGAGGGAACAATACGAAATGCCCACATCTACCGGCCTTTGTCTTCTTTTCGTGCGTTTCTAATCCTTTGCGTTCCAAATGAACAGGGAAGGCAATACTCTTGTAGTACAAGGAGGGTAAAAACCAGCTTCATGCTTAAAACGGTAGCATATCTTTTGTAGTAATACATGGGTTATTTGACGTTTCTTTCTCCTGTTTGCGGTCACAATTTTGCAAAATGCATCCTGCAAATCACCTAAAGACCTTTCTTGCCACCGACATTCTCGTGAAATTTGAAACGATGTTTTATTGTTGTGTGCTACCTTTCTATACTCTCAGTTGCAAACAATAGCGTTTCGGCCCTGTTTGTGTTACTTTAAAGTAACACATTACTACTATGAACGGGCGTCTTCGTTTTTGGACTTTTGTCCAACATATTTTTCCACTGTCTGTTGTGGTGTACACGTTTTTATTTTATGTGTATACGCTTGTCTTTTACCTGTTTTCAATCTATTATTTGCAACCTGATTGGCGCACGTCGTCTATTATCTATACCTATCAAGAAGGCGGGGAAATACCCAGCGCTTTCGACAGCCAACGCTACTCCGCCCAAACACGGGAGTGCAACATTGCACGCTTGGATCCACTAGCCCATGCTTTACAAAGTTTCCTGCCCTCGAAAGTCAAGTGAACGAGCTGAAAACACAAAACTGTTTCTGTTACGGAGACCCTTGACAAGTTAGTGCCTTTTGTCCACTTAACTAAGTACCACACTTTAGGAACTCTCTCTGATCTATCCGCAACTGGTGGATTACGGAGCAATAATGCGCATAAAGTCAGTGAGTGCCTGTGCCACACAAACAACGCTATTAAATTCAATGTACAAGACAAATCGCCTTTTTATATACCGCAGTATACACTTTCAGTTGCTTGCCAACTGCTGCATAGTTATTGCACAGCTACTCGGTTGCGTAAGAACGCTGGCCGATGTTGACCAATCGAGATCAATATTTACAACCAAGACTTCGTTAATAGGTCTATTGACGCCCGATTTCTCCTAAGCCGGCTGCCTAATCTCGGGCCAATCTTGATAAAACTGGACAAAATACAGCTGCAGAGGTCTATTCTGTCTAATTCAAAAGCCACCAAAACAACAGTGCGAATAACACTCGTTCTGGAGCGCAACTGCTTAATACTCATCTAATTGCAGCTGCTACCGCCAGCGTGCATTCATATTGTCTAACATGCGAGACATGGCGTTAGAATTTGTGAGCGTTAACTTCCTGTCATCTTACACTCCAGTTGTCCGTGTCATGAAAGACTTCACGCAACCTACAACTGGTCCGACTCTAACGTCTAGCAACCCTCACCGAAATGTTTGACTGCTAAGACGCTTAAATAAATAAATAAATAAATAGTTTTATTCTCGTCACTGCAAGGCACACCATCAAGGGCGTGATCATGGTATTGCAGACACGTGTGTACCGCAATTGCACAACTTAGTACATCTTGACCAATCTCATGGGAATTTATGTCTGTGTTGATGTAAAACTATGTTTAACTGTGTATTTGGAAGGGCACATGTTGTGTGAGTAGATAATTATGACTCTGTGTGTGCTTTTGTTCGTTGTGTTTGCCATCAAAGGGGCAATCAACGGAACGTTTTGAATCAGAGGACGTCTGTAATGCGTGAATGATCCTCCGGAAAAGGCAAAAGGCAGCGCCTTCATTTAGTGGCCACGTCACAGTGTTTTTAAACGGATACTTGTGACTTTTATAGGGAGAACGCCTGCAAAGCGAAATCCCACCACATCCTGGAACACTGCCGCCGAACCATCTGCTAGAACGAAATTTACCCGAACCACCCAGCTGGCAACGCGCGGATGTTGTTCGACTAGCCAGCCCATCTAAGCCCGCAACAATACAGCAAAGGTAAAACAGAAAAATGTTTCAAGCAGGCCAATACAAACCCCTGTTTTGACTGAGTAAGCAAAACACTCAGTCGGTTCGAATGGACATATCGAAACCCACTCCCTTATTACGGGCCGAAGCCTACTAATGCAACTATCAAACTAGAACAGCCTGGTCGCCAACATTATCTATTCAACCCTCAGGCCCGTTACTATGTGTGCCAAAGCCGAGCAAGCAGGGTTGTTCTGCTGGTCGAGCTACAATCTTACATAGACAAGGACTACATAGATATTTTAACTCTATGAGTGTCACAACACCCACCTTCACTGCCTTATGAAACGAGCAAAGCTATAACCCGGCCACCACATGCAAACACACGACGAATCGCCAGGATATCTCTCGCAGCACATTTTTATGGAATGCTGCACGTTGCAGACCTCCAATTCACGCTCGCCTAGGTCAAGATACGGCGCTTTAACACCTAACCCGACTACTGGACATGATGTAACCGACGTCATCCGGTCGGCTCCAGCTACTGGGCGACGATTTTGACCCGCCGCAACACACCTGATAACTTGCCTGTTCACTAAACTCAAATTTAAGCGCAAGCGACTTCATCCTACCCGCCGCTTCAACATACTGTCATTGACCACCGATAGCCTCGTGCCTTACCTTCTGTATGTCCATCCATCATGCACTTCAGCACATGCTTAACAACAAACGCCTCACATCAACGAGGCTCGCCAGGTGCGCTGTTGGCCGACGCCCACATCCAGCTTAATCCGACCGACTCATATGCAACCCTCCTCCTAAATGCTTGAACTGTCACAAATAAGTCTCTCTTAAACCTCGCTCGTCTGTTGACTTCTTCATCGAAACTGTAGGTATCAAATATTGGACAAACGTCTTAATACTATGGCCGCACCAGCCACTGATTCATTCTTTTCTAGAGCCACTATCTCCGCTTAGCCACAGCTAGTCGCCATAGCTTCCATCCAACTCTGCGGATATCAGGAGATCTGTAGGTGTAGCTCCATTCTTACAATGTTCATAATCTGGATTGCTTGCGGCACAGCTCAGATGTTTTGTTGACCTATTATATGCCACTGTAGGATCTACTAGTAACCAAAGGCTTAATCCGAACTAAAATGTTGGCTATTCATCTCTCTACTAGCGCGCCGTTACCGTACTCTGGTCAACTCTTCTTGGCAATAGCTAATCATTGTTGGATCCATGTAGCTTACAGGTAGCCACTCCCTGACTCTCTAACCCTCAATTTCTTGTGCCGTCTGTCTATCTAAAGCATTGCTCGCATGTTGATTTCTTCACCGAAACTGTAGGTATCCAATAGTGGACAAACGTCTTAATACTATGGCTACACCAGCCACTGGTTCACTCTTTTCCAAAGCCAATATCTCTGCTTAGCATCAGTTAGTCGCCATAGCCTCCATTTAACTCTGCGGATATCCGAAGCTCTGTGGGAGTCGCTCCCTTCTTACAATATTCATTCACTTGGAATATTTGCTTCACAGCTCAGATGGTTTGCAGACCTATTATGTGCCACCGTAGGATCCACTAGTTACTGAAGGCTTAGCCCAAACTCTATTGCTGGTCACCCTTCTCTCTCCTAGCGCGCCAATATCCGTCGTTCATCTTACTCGCCTCAATTTTTCTTGAAAATAGCTAGAAATTGTTGGCTCCATGTAGCCTACAAGGAGCCACTTCTTGACTCTCCAGCCTTTATTCTCTTCTGCCGTATGACACTATTAAACCTTGCTTGCCTGTTGAATTCTTCATCGAAACTGTAGGTATCTAGTAGTGGACAAACGTCTTAATACTATGGCTGCACCAGCCACTGATTCATTCTTTTCTAGAGCCAGTACCTCTGCTTAGCAACAGCTAGTCGCCATAGCTTCCATCTAACTCTTCGGATATCCGGAGATCTGTAGGAGTAGCTCCATTCTTACAATGTTCATAATCTTAGATTGCTTGCGTCACAGCTCAGATGTTTTGTTGACCTATTATATGCCACCGTAGGGTCCACTAGGAACTGGAGGCTTAATCCGAACTCCAATGCTTGCCATTCACCTCTCTCCTAGCGCGCCATTATCCATCGTTCAGCTTACTCGCCTCAACGTTTCTTAACAATAGGTAGACATCGTTGTATTGTATTGTATTGGCTTCATGTAGCCTACAAATAGCCACTTCTTGACTCTCCAACCTTCATTTTCTACTGCCGTATGTCTCACTTAAACCTCGCTCGTCTGTTGACTTCTTCATCGAAACTGTAGGTATCAAATAGTGGACAAACGTCTTAATACTATGGCTGCACCAGCCACCGATTCATTCTTTTCTAGAGCCACTATCTCCGCTTAGCCACAGCTAGTCGCCATAGCTTCCATCCAACTCTGCGGATATCAGGAGATCTGTAGGTGTAGCTCCATTCGTACAATGTTCATAATCTGGATTGCTTGCGGCACAGCTCAGATGTTTTGTTGACCTATTATATGCCACTGTAGGATCTACTAGTAACCAAAGGCTTAATCCGAACTAAAATGTTGGCTATTCATCTCTCTACTAGCGCGCCGTTACCGTACTCTGGTCAACTCTTCTTGGCAATAGCTAATCATTGTTGGATCCATGTAGCTTACAGGTAGCCACTCCCTGACTCTCTAACCCTCAATTTCTTGTGCCGTCTGTCTATCTAAAGCATTGCTCGCATGTTGATTTCTTCACCGAAACTGTAGGTATCCAATAGTGGACAAACGTCTTAATACTATGGCTACACCAGCCACTGGTTCACTCTTTTCCAAAGCCAATATCTCTGCTTAGCATCAGTTAGTCGCCATAGCCTCCATTTAACTCTGCGGATATCCGAAGCTCTGTGGGAGTCGCTCCCTTCTTACAATATTCATTCACTTGGAATATTTGCTTCACAGCTCAGATGGTTTGCAGACCTATTATGTGCCACCGTAGGATCCACTAGTTACTGAAGGCTTAGCCCAAACTCTATTGCTGGTCACCCTTCTCTCTCCTAGCGCGCCATTATCCATCGTTCATCTTACTCGCCTCAACGTTTCTTGACAATAGGTAGACATCGTTGTATTGTATTGTATTGGCTTCATGTAGCCTACAAATAGCCACTTCTTGACTCTCCAACCTTCATTTTCTACTGCCGTATGTCTCTCTTAAACATCGCTCGTCTGTTGACTTCCTCATCGGAACTGTAGGTATCAAATAGTGGACAAACGTCTTAATACTATGGCTGCACCAGCCACTGATTCATTCTTTTCTAGAGCCACTATCTCCGCTTAACCACAGCTAGTCGCCATAGCTTCCATTCAACTCTGCGGATATCAGGAGATCTGTAGGAGTAGCTCCATTCGTACAATGTTCATAATCTTGGATTGCTTGCGTCACAGCTCAGATGTTTTGTTGACTTATTATATGCCACCGTAGGATCCACTAGGAACTAGAGGCTTAATCCGAACTCCAATGCTTGCCATTCACCTCTCTCCAAGCGCGCCATTATTCATCGTTCATCATACTCGCCTCAACGTTTCTTGACAATAGGTAGACATGGTTGGCTTCATGTAGCCTACAAATAGCCACTTCTTGACTCTCCAACCTTCATTTTCTTCTGCCGTATGTCTCTCTTAAACCTCGCTCGTCTGTTGACTTCTTCATCGAAACTGTAGGTATCAAATATTGGACAAACGTCTTAATACTATGGCCGCACCAGCCACTGATTCATTCTTTTCTAGAGCCACTATCTCCGCTTAGCCACAGCTAGTCGCCATAGCTTCCATCTAACTCTGCGGATATCAGGAGATCTGTAGGTGTAGCTCCATTCTTACAATGTTCATAATCTGGATTGCTTGCGGCACAGCTCAGATGTTTTGTTGACCTATTATATGCCACTGTAGGATCTACTAGTAACCAAAGGCTTAATCCGAACTAAAATGTTGGCTATTCATCTCTCTACTAGCGCGCCGTTACCGTACTCTGGTCAACTCTTCTTGGCAATAGCTAATCATTGTTGGCTCCATGTAGCTTACAGGTAGCCACTCCCTGACTCTCTAACCCTCAATTTCTTGTGCCGTCTGTCTATCTAAAGCATTGCTCGCATGTTGATTTCTTCACCGAAACTGTAGGTATCCAATAGTGGACAAACGTCTTAATACTATGGCTACACCAGCCACTGGTTCACTCTTTTCCAAAGCCAATATCTCTGCTTAGCATCAGTTAGTCGCCATAGCCTCCATTTAACTCTGCGGATATCCGAAGCTCTGTGGGAGTCGCTCCCTTCTTACAATATTCATTCACTTGGAATATTTGCTTCACAGCTCAGATGGTTTGCAGACCTATTATGTGCCACCGTAGGATCCACTAGTTACTGAAGGCTTAGCCCAAACTCTATTGCTGGTCACCCTTCTCTCTCCTAGCGCGCCATTATCCGTCGTTCATCTTACTCGCCTCAATTTTTCTTGAAAATAGCTAGAAATTGTTGGCTCCATGTAGCCTACAAGGAGCCACTTCTTGACTCTCCAGCCTTCATTCTCTTCTGCCGTATGTCACTATTAAACCTTGCTTGCCTGTTGACTTCTTCATCGAAACTGTAGGTATCTAGTAGTGGACAAACGTCTTAATACTATGGCTGCACCAGCCACTGATTCATTCTTTTCTAGAGCCAGTATCTCTGCTTAGCAACAGCTAGTCGCCATAGCTTCCATCTAACTCTTCGGATATCCGGAGATCTGTAGGAGTAGCTCCATTCTTACAATGTTCATAATCTTAGATTGCTTGCGTCACAGCTCAGATGTTTTGTTGACCTATTATATGCCACCGTAGGATCCACTAGGAACTGGAGGCTTAATCCGAACTCCAATGCTTGCCATTCACCTCTCTCCTAGCGCGCCATTATCCATCGTTCATCTTACTCGCCTCAACGTTTCTTGACAATAGGTAGACATCGTTGTATTGTATTGTATTGGCTTCATGTAGCCTACAAATAGCCACTTCTTGACTCTCCAACCTTCATTTTCTACTGCCGTATGTCTCTCTTAAACCTCGCTCGTCTGTTGACTTCTTCATCGAAACTGTAGGTATCAAATAGTGGACAAACGTCTTAATACTATGGCTGCACCAGCCACTGATTCATTCTTTTCTAGAGCCACTATCTCCGCTTAGCCACAGCTAGTCGCCATAGCTTCCATCCAACTCTGCGGATATCAGGAGATCTGTAGGTGTAGCTCCATTCGTACAATGTTCATAATCTGGATTGCTTGCGGCACAGCTCAGATGTTTTGTTGACCTATTATATGCCACTGTAGGATCTACTAGTAACCAAAGGCTTAATCCGAACTAAAATGTTGGCTATTCATCTCTCTACTAGCGCGCCGTTACCGTACTCTGGTCAACTCTTCTTGGCAATAGCTAATCATTGTTGGCTCCATGTAGCTTACAGGTAGCCACTCCCTGACTCTCCAACCCTCAATTTCTTGTGCCGTCTGTCTATCTAAAGCATTGCTCGCATGTTGATTTCTTCACCGAAACTGTAGGTATCCAATAGTGGACAAACGTCTTAATACTATGGCTACACCAGCCACTGGTTCACTCTTTTCCAAAGCCAATATCTCTGCTTAGCATCAGTTAGTCGCCATAGCCTCCATTTAACTCTGCGGATATCCGAAGCTCTGTGGGAGTCGCTCCCTTCTTACAATATTCATTCACTTGGAATATTTGCTTCACAGCTCAGATGGTTTGCCGACCTATTATGTGCCACCGTAGGATCCACTAGTTACTGAAGGCTTAGCCCAAACTCTATTGCTGGTCACTCTTCTCTCTCCTAGCGCGCCATTATCCGTCGTTCATCTTACTCGCCTCAACGTTTCTTGACAATAGGTAGACATCGTTGTATTGTATTGCTTCATGTAGCCTACAAATAGCCACTTCTTGACTCTCCAACCTTCATTTTCTTCTGCCGTATGTCTCTCTTAAACCTCGCTCGTCTGTTGACTTCCTCATCGAAACTGTAGGTATCAAATAGTGGACAAACGTCTTAATACTATGGCTGCACCAGCCACTGATTCATTCTTTTCTAGAGCCACTATCTCCGCTTAACCACAGCTAGTCGCCATAGCTTCCATTCAACTCTGCGGATATCAGGAGATCTGTAGGAGTAGCTCCATTCGTACAATGTTCATAATCTTGGATTGCTTGCGTCACAGCTCAGATGTTTTGTTGACTTATTATATGCCACCGTAGGATCCACTAGGAACTAGAGGCTTAATCCGAACTCCAATGCTTGCCATTCACCTCTCTCCTAGCGCGCCATTATTCATCGTTCATCATACTCGCCTCAACGTTTCTTGACAATAGGTAGACATGGTTGGCTTCATGTAGCCTACAAATAGCCACTTCTTGACTCTCCAACCTTCATTTTCTTCTGCCGTATGTCTCTCTTAAACCTCGCTCGTCTGTTGACTTCTTCATCGAAACTGTAGGTATCAAATAGTGGACAAACGTCTTAATACTATGGCCGCACCAGCCACCGATTCATTCTTTTCTAGAGCCACTATCTCCGCTTAGCCACAGCTAGTCGCCATAGCTTCCATCCAACTCTGCGGATATCAGGAGATCTGTAGGTGTAGCTCCATTCGTACAATGTTCATAATCTGGATTGCTTGCGGCACAGCTCAGATGTTTTGTTGACCTATTATATGCCACCGCAGGACCCACTAGAAACCAAAGGCTTAATCCGAACTACAATGCTGGCTATTCATCTCTCTACTAGCGCGCCGTTACCCTACTCTGGTCAACTCTTCTTGGCAATTGCTAATCATTGTTGGCTCCATGTAGCTTACAAGTAGCCACTCCCTGACTCTCCAACCCTCATTTTCTTGTGCCGTCTGTCTCTCTTAAGTTTCCCTCGCATGTTGATTTCTTCACCGAAACTGTAGGTATCCAATAGTGGACAAACGTCTTAATACTATGGCTACACCAGCCACTGGTTCACTCTTTTCCAAAGCCAATATCTCTGCTTAGCATCAGTTAGTCGCCATAGCCTCCATTTAACTCTGCGGATATCCGGAGCTCTGTGGGAGTCGCTCCCTTCTTACAATATTAACTCACTTGGAATGTTTACTTTACAGCTCAGATGGTTTGCCGACCTATTATGTGCCACCGTAGGATCCACTAGTTACTGAAGGCTTAGCCCAAACTCTATTGCTGGTCACTCTTCTCTCTCCTAGCGCGCCATTATCCGTCGTTCATCTTACTCGCCTCAACTTTTCTTGACAATAGCTAGACATTGTTGGCTCCATGTAGCCTACAAGGAGCCACTTCTTGACTCTCCAGCCTTCATTCTCTTCTGCCGTATGTCACTCTTAAACCTCGCTTGCCTGTTGACCTCCTCAACAAAGCTGTAGGTATCCATTAGTAGACAAACGCCTTAATACTATGGCTACAGCAGCCACTGATTCATTCTTTCCTAGAGACACTATCTCTGCTTACCAGCAGCTAGTCGCCATAGCTTCCACTTAACTCTGCGGATATCCGGAGCTCGCTCACTCTTACAATGTTCATTCTCTTGGATTGTTTGCGTCACAGCTTAGCTGATCTGTTGACCTATCACTTACCTTCACTGGCCCATAGATACACTCATCGACCCTATAGGCATACACTAGTGACAAAGCGTCCGATTGGAATAGCTGCATCTGGCGACTGAGTCATTCCTAGCGCCAACATCTGTCGGTCGTCATAAATTCGGCATTTCTCTTCAGAAGTAGCTAATGGCCATCGGCCCCATGCATATGCGATGATCCAGTGCTTGTTAGGAGCCACCCCGTATCTGATTAACCTCTACTCCTCTAGAATATCTGCATCCAGTCCCTCCGCTGCCCTGCCACCAATTGAGCTTTAAGACTCTCTCGCAGCAACCTATTTATTTTCGCTTATTATGCCCCTCTCTCGGATTACACTAACTACGTGCTGTTCATGCACCTGACAATAACTACCAACATTCTAACTCTCTTTGCTCTATCCCCACGCAACTATCGACTCATATCAAATGGATACTCGTACCTTACTTACTGGTGCAACGCTCTTGTCCCTACGCAGGCGATAGCAATCCACCTATACGGCTAATGATTCTATAGGATACTCAAAAGACATTTTCAGCATAATTATTGTTGCACAGTGTACATGCTTTTGTCTCCAGCCCAAATGTTATAACACAAGACACTAACAATATTCAATTCCATGCCTGTTCTTGCGGTCTTCTCTCGGTTGTCTCCCACTTTCCCTTTTCTCTGAGGTCCGGGACATCTTGGAGATCTGGGATTGGACTGAGGAACAATTTTGCCCAAGACGGACGGAACAACCCACAAGGACTGACATGGAGGATAGTAAAACTCCGCAAGGACCAACCTACAATCATCATAACCCTTGTCCAGTATGGAGAACTGGACACATCCTCATACTCCCATACATTATACATCTGAAAAATCTGAACAGCGGAAAAATTGAAACTTTTGCTCACCTGGACATACAACAAGAAGAAAAATCGCGATGTCCCTCTCCTCCAGCGACCCCAAAAAATCATGGCGACCCAGAGCAAAATACCCGTCCAACTAACAGAGGAAATTAGAAGCCATTACCCCGCGAAAAACCGAATGTGAAACCAGTCGTCAAGCGGCTTTGCCAGTTCAACATTAATGTTCAAAATGCTTTACGGCAGTGTTGCAGGACGTGGTGGGTTTTCGCCTGGCAAGCGTTCTCCCTATAAAAAGCCACATATGTCTGTTTAACAACACTGCGACGTGGCGGATGTGACTCGCCACTGAATAAAGTCACAGCCCACAACTACATACTGGCAAGTCGACTAGATTCACATATCAACTCCTCTTGACACCGTTTCAACTATACACGATTGAACCCGGAGTATCGTCGTGATACACAACAGTTTTAAACCTTGATCATGCTTAAGTTGGTGCGTCTCTATGAAGCTGAGAATAAACTATCTATTTATTTATTTTACCACGAACATACCACCAATTTTCTACTATTGCTGTCACGGTTGCCATAAAATATTTGTACAGTTGTACATATCTGATCATGCCTCCATGGGCGTGCCTCGCATAGTCGAGAATAAAGTATTTATTTATTTATTTATAACTTGTACTTCCTTGCGTTTCTCATCCTTCTGTCTAGCTCGCATGTTGTGCTCGTTACTGAAACGTGGCAGGCGGCTGGTAAGTCTGACCCTCCGCTGCACCTTCCTGCGTACACTACTTTCTGGAGCGACCGCATCAATCAACGCGGCGGCAATTGTCCTATATACATCAGCTATGCAAGCCACTCGTCAACCTTTCAAACCATACCATTTAGAAATCTCGAAAATTCTGTCTGGATTTGAGCCAAAGGAGGCCAAGCTAACATGCTGATAGGCTACAGCTACAACCCGCCGAATCCAACTAGTCCTGGAGCTGACGAATTGTCTAAGCTCTTCCAAAAGTTTCATCCCTCACTGCTCGTCACAAAATAATCGGCGGAGACTTCAATATGTTCCGCATCTCGTGGCTTAGTCCACCAGCACCATCCAGGTACAGGACGTTCGTAGATCCTGTCTTCACACAGGACTGGACTCAGCCAGCACTTGCACTTACAAGACAATCCAAAATTCTGGACCTAATATTCACCTACGGTATCCCGCATGCAACTGCCGGCGGGTTAGATAGCATTCCGGACAGCGACCACAAGGTTGTGAGGCTATCATTCAAGCTTCCCAACTTCCGTTATCCTGTTAGCTCATTCTATGTTGCGGTTATGCCTTACTAGCACATGGGGTGGGATGAATTTTCCTCACTTCTCTGTGCCGCTCCTTTAGACCCTTACTTCCTGTAAAGTGGTCCGGACACTGCGACCTGTGCTCGGTACCATAACCACGATTTGCCTCGCTATCCTAGCGCAAATACAGAGCTCGATCAGGAGGCTTCCAAATCCCGATGACGCAGGTACGCGTAAAATTAGCACTAAGCTTAAGAAAACGCCCTCCCGCTACGAGGATACAAGAGACTTTTACCTCCTAATGCGTATGAACGAAATACTAATGAAGTGAAGGAACTCCCAAAGTCATGTACATACGGTAGTTGAGCGCACGGCGTTGCTTAGTGCGCACAAGCCCAAGACACTTGTGTGACTTATGAAACATCGCAGTGGGCGCAGCGTCCTGTCGATTAGCTCCCTTGCTTCCTGATAATAGGATTATCACAGACGCAGCAGAGTGGTGTGATTTCATTAACGCACCTACCTTTGGTGCCTTCAGCAGCACTAATTTATTACTGCAAACTACGATTTCAAATTTTACAGACGATCGCATTCACACCATTGATTTCAACCTGAACAATACCAATGAAGCTCTACACTCACTGAAGCCGTCATACAACCCAGCATTGACGGAGTCCCATCTTCCTTACTATTACTCGGAGGCCCGAATATTCCAATCCTCCTTATCAATCTATAAGCTACCCACCCTTTGAGTATAGAGTTATGGAAAGGATAGTCAAGAAAGGGGTACTTGAATTTTTACTGCAGCTTAACATCATCATTAGTTTCTAACACGGGTTTCTACCTTCTAAAGCTTACCAAACATGCCAGTTTGAATTCTTTAACTAACAGACGCACTCTCTTGACTCAAGGCAAGCGCTTAATGTTATCTTCCTGAACGTGCGAAAAACGTCTGAGCGGGTTCCACACAATGGACTGCTGATGGAACTAGCAGCATTCGTTGTCTCTAATCACTTTGTTCTTGGTTTTCTTCTTCCCACTCTAGCTGGACGTAGTCAGTAAAACTAGGCGCTACGTCTTCCAGAAAGAACACTTGTAACCAACGGAGTATTTATAGGTGTGTACTTGGCTCTCTGCTGTATATGGTATATCTTAATGACGCCTTCCCCGTCTACCACACGTATTTGCCTATGAAACAAAGGTGTATTTTCTTTCGAGCCTAGCTGCATACCAAATGGCTCCTCAAACAATCAGAACGGTCTTCGCGCTGTGGAAAATTGGCGCGAAATTAGGAGACTACAATTCTTACCAAAAAAATGCAACGTTCTCTTTTATCGCTGCACTATCCAGAACACACCCTACCTCTCAACGGCACGTTCTTAGGTAACGGCACCACCGTGCGGGACCTTGGTGTGCATTACGCTAGCGTGCTGACATTTTTCGAACAAGCAAGCTATAGCTGTGTCAAAGAGAGATTTATCATTTTGTATATGCTGAAGTTGGCATGCCTGGCTGAGTCTGGATTAACGCTCTATAAAGTATATGCTCGACAGATTTTACAGCACCTTCGAAAGTTATTTCCAATTCACGAAAGCATGATAGAATGCGGATAGAGAAATTTCAGCGGTCTTTCACTAAGCCTCTCCTTGGCCCACCTACGCTTAACCAGCAAGGACGCTATAACCTGTTTGGCCAGGAGACTCACAGGCTGCGCAGGTTTAAAGCGACCTTCGTATTTCTCCACAACATTCTCAAAACCTCTGACTCAAGCATAGGCGAATTTTTCAACCGAGAGTTGATGCAGTTGACCCCATACGCAAAATGCCTCACTCATTTTCTCTCCCTCTCGTAACGTTCTTTCAAAATGCTTTCCCATTAGATATGCGCACGTATGAGGCTAAGACTGTATTTAAGAGCAAGTAGAAAGGTTTCTGTACAACTATCAAATTACGAAAAATCAAAAACATTTAGTTGTGAATAATCAGCAGTTGTGTCTGGCCCGTTAATCGTTTATCCTAGTTTTGCTAACATTTCGTAATAGTGTCATTGTTTCCTGGCATACGACGTCTTCTTTTGGAATTGAATGTGCATGGTTTCAAGAAAGTACAGGTTTCCGAAATAATCGTCGATACGGGTTTTAAAACACTCCACGAAATCTGCCTCTATTTCTCATTCTGGTAGTCTATTCCATAATTTTATGCTTCTTCGTTCGATACAAAGCTGATGTGATACTTGGTTCATGCTGGGAACCCTGAGTTTGTGACCGTGTCCTCGGGTGTCACAGGGTTCTTGCAGGTGAAATATGGGTCGCAGTATGAGTAAGGGATGAGTCACAGTTAGGTCAATTCTCACTCGGCGATAGGATAGTGTGTAGAGTCCGAGCTTTTCACGTTTTTCATGCGGAAGCTTAAGTGGAATCGGTATCATCCTAACTGCAATATGCCGTATTTTCTCCAGCTTTGCAGTTTCCAACTGGGTTATCGGATGATAAGCTAGGGCCGCTTATTCAAGGATTTGTCTGATGAGCGAGGTGAATAGAAGGACATTTTCTTCGGACCGCGTGGAGCAATTGCGTCTTAATGCCCAGAGCATGCGTAGTCCCTCACGGTACAATTTCTCCGTATTTTCTAGTGATCTCGTATCATGTTGTGAGAAGATTCCTAAGTCTGACAGATGTGTTGAGATTGAGCAACTGGCCGTCCAAGGTGTATGATCGATTGGCTGGACGCCTGGTGATACTGATGAACTCCGACTCGCTTGCCTTAAGAAGAAGTTGCATTTCAGTGGACCAGGTTGACAGTCACTCTAAGTCATGCTGGAGGCGAGCGCAGTCGTCCTGGTTCTCACTGATCCTCCAGATATTTAAATCATCTGCAAAAGGTCACAGGGTGACTGGAGCTGCTGCAAAAGATCGTTGCTATGAATAAGAACTAATACTGTCCCAAGTACAGTTCCTTGAGGCACGCCACTAGTAGATGGGAACTATTCTGTCAGATCGTCATTGACCTGTACTCTAAGCTTTCGTTCCAACATAAAACTCATGTAACCACTGAAGTAACGTGCCTTTGATTCCATATGTCCTCAGTTCAGGAAGGAGAACCTCGTGGTTTACTCTCTCAATGGCCTTACTAAAGTCAAGGTACACTACGTCAACATCCCTCCATGCATTGATAGCTCGTACCTACTGGTGGTTTGAGTACATCAACATGGTGATGCAGGATCGCTCTTTCGTGAAGCCGTGTTGAGATGTTGTCAACACATCCATCGATTCGAAGAACGACAGCAGACAATTTTTCACAATTTTCTAGAGAACTTTGGACAATATCGAAGTCAAACCAATCGAGTCTACAGTTCTCTATTTTACTCGGAACACCACCTTGGGAACAAGCTACCGAAATAGTCAGTCTTAGAAACTGCAGTGGAATCCTCCTAGGTCACCAAACTTTTACTAATGGTCCCAAAATTGACAGAACTTGTTGGCAGCTGCATTGCCGAAGTCGAGTACTGGCAACAAGGCCCTGATCACCTATAGACATTTATCCACTCAAGCGCTGCATAGTATATCCCCTACTATTAAAGCAGCAGACTTTCAAGCCTATAAGTTCCATAACTTTGATGTATCCGTTCAGGGAACAGGGCTCGGCAGGCCCAACGGTCTGTTCACATCATCTCGAGATGAGCATTGCCATGTCCACTTATCCTTAATGGATTATGTTCCTACTTGGCCCAATGCTTTCCTTTTCGCGCCATCCGTTTGCATTCCTTTCTCAATGGGTGGTGGTCCCTTTGTGCCTGGCTGTAACCTAGCCCCGTCTAAACAGTCTCCTGCTTTCTGACTGCTTCCAAACATCAGAGGCATTAATGATCTAGGCTCTGCAATCTTAACATCTTGTTCCCCTCATCCTCAGACACTTGTTCCGCATGCTGCCTTTCCCTATATCCGCTGTTGTCCTTGTGTGTTTCTTTCCTTATGACACCTTAATGTTATTTCCACCTTAATTCAACGGCCTAGCTTTAGTTACTGTCTTATACTGTCTAGTCTGAACAGTCCCCTGCTTTCTGACCTCTCTTCGACCTTTGGCTCTAAATGCTCTAGGCTCTGACAAAGTAACTCTTTAACTATCACATGAAGAGCATTGCTAGTCGTAATTCATCTTTATTATTATATTCCCCTTTCACGCTCAACATGTTGATACCTGTCGATGCTCTTCTTTAGTAGTCAAACCTTACTAATACGATTTTCACCCTATGAGCCGATATGATAGTGTCGTCTCATTAACCTCTTGCCCTCTGACTACTTTGGCCCTAATGCTCTGTGATCGGCAGACCGAACGGTTTGTTCACATTCCCAGAAGAATATCGTTGGCTATTCCAATTCATTTTAATGTACGCGTTTCGGTTTAGCACTATATTGCGCGTCGCAATCCATCTACATAACGTGTACTCCAAATTGACTTTCCAATTTGTCAGTAACCGTTGTGCCAAGGTTTGCCCGTCGTGACCCGGTGGCTTAGGGGTGGCGGTTACAACTAACATCCCATTGGTCCCGGCTTCGATGCCTGCTATCTCTATCTGATGAGAGGAAACAACCTCGAAAGGCGTCATGGCTTGCAGTGGTTTCAGGCGGGCAACACCCAATTTGCTGCTGCTTCATCAGCCACGGTCCTAGTGATCGAATGGCCAAGGTTCACTTCAATGGGAATCGCGGTGCACTTTGAGATTGCGCGTCGCAATCCATCTACATAAGGTGTACTTCAAATTGACTTTCCAATTTATATTTGCATTCTTTTATCAATTGCACAGATAACTTTTTAAGCCTGGCTCTAATCTGAAGTCGCTTACCAGCCTCCTACTTTTTGACTACTTCCAGACACAAGCGACGTTAGTGATCATGACTCTGCGGTCCCAATATCATGCTGCCCACTTCCACAGTTCTTTGCTTCGCATGCTGCCTTTTCATATACCCGCTGTCGTCTCGATATCTTTTTCCTTATGACATTTATTACTGTTATTCCCACGTTAATTTAGCGGCCTAGCTTCATCCTGCTGACTTAACCGGTCTAGTCTGCAACGTCCCCTGCTTTGTGACCTATCTCGGACTTCTGATACCTAGAGGACCTACGCTGCGCTGGTTCCAGAGCATTGCTGGTCACGATGTCTGTGCGTTATTATATCCCTTTCTTCATTAACAAGTCCTTCCTGCCAACGCCCTCTGTTGACACTCCGACGTTAATAATACGGCCTGCTGTATCCGCCGACATTCGAGTCTCGTCACCATGGTCCCCTGATTTCAGACTACTGAGCCCTTGCCGATGAATCATCGACAGATCCAAAGGTCTGTTAGCAATATCTCGAGATCGTGGTAGGCCTATGCATTTCTCCTCAATAGTGTCAGCGCCTATCCGACCCCATTTTTACTTTTTCGCTTTATCGGTTTGCATTTCCTTTGTTAATTTGACGGATAACTCGTAGAACTTAGCTATAATCTAGCCACCTCTGTAGGGCTCCTGCTTTGTGATTGCTACCAAACATCCGAGGCTTAAACAATTTAGGCTCTGTAGTCCCAACACTATTGCTCCTCATCTTTATTGCTTCGCTCGGCATGCTAGCTACCTGTTGTGGCGCAACTCTCTGCCACCCTTGTCCCATGTACTGCGCGGAGCATTATTCATCTTTCTTTTTATTAACAAGGATGAAGCATCACCGAAAGCACGTCTTTGGATTTTCACTTCTCCTTAGTAGTGTCCTGTTTACCTACCCTTTCTTCCACTGCTATCTGTTGCATACATTTTCATTTGACGCTAATGTAAATCTGCTTGTCCGCCCCGACTTCTTACATTTCTACAACTTTAGGACGAAGGCAACGCGTCACTGACGCATTATCTGAGTGATATTATTTTCCATAATCCGCCCATCATGTCCTCAACTCTTTGCTTCCCACAGCTTGAGCTTATAAGCTTTAGGACCTATCAAACTTCGCTTTGCCCTATCTTTATTTCTAATTTGCAACAATCTTTTATTGTCTACTTATCCTTGCTCTGCTCGTTTCTCCTCGTATTTTGTCACTTAAGATACATGTTTATAGTAGATAGTTAAATAACAGTTACATGATATATGGATACTATAGTTCAGTCACTGTTGAAATGGCTTGACTGCGTTACGGATGCATTTCTTTCGCCTGTTTGTGTGGCCGTCTTTGTTCGTTACCTTCTTTTCCTGAGCTAGTCACAGATATGGCGTCGAGTACCCAAGGTATCCTCCACAGTTGCGGCAATACCACAATACGTGGCACAAAGTGCTCTAATGTAAACGAGTGGAGAATTATCCGCCGCTTATACAACTTACCGACCAGGCGAAAGATACGTTATCTTGAAAGGATAAAATTTTCCCCGGGCCTATGCAATTACGTTTATTTTGCCAAACAATATCTGCTTCACCTACTTCTTATCTGGAGCTATGCTATTGACTTCGGAAGGCAACTACTTCGACTGACCGTACATTTGGCCTTGAATAACTACGTTTCCAAACCATATTAGAAAATACTTTTGGTGGACCGATTTGTTTTTCGAAACAATATCCCATCCTTCAGGGCTTCATCACCACCTCAACGTGTTTCATTTGTTATCCCTTGGAGAATTTCCATGGTTCTGCAGATGATCAACACATCACATTCAAAAAATATTTAATTCCTTACCTACCACTAGGCCCAGCCATTCAGACAAGCCAGAGCAGGACCCAGGAACGATACCTGCTCTCGCCTATAGCATCAGCCAACGGAAAATGGGACGCAACTTAGCTGCGAATAACCTAGCGCATATCTGCTCAACAAGAAGCACAGCCAATTACAACTTGCCATTCAATGGATCGGCGGCCGTGCTTAAGGCCTGGTGGGTTTGAGCTGGCAAGCGTTCTTCCTATTAGAAGCTACAATTGTCTCCTTAACAACACTGCAACGTAGCGAATGTGCCATGCCAACGAATAAAGTGACAGCCCATAACTTAACACACGTCGGGCAACTAGCGTCAGGATTCTAGATACCTTCGTTACACTGGAACTTCTACATCTGCATATATTGTCGTCTCTTTTTTTACGATTTCTGCATATACTGTCGCCTCTTGACTTTCTGCAATATCACCGTTGATCTTTGCGCTATGTATGTATAAGTTCAGTATCTTGTCACACTTCTCTCGATCTTGCTCTTTGATTATCATCCAGTTGATCACGCAGGATACTTAATCTGTTATTAGCTGAGGTAAGACTGCAATATATGGCATACAAATTGTGTCCTAACCAATGGGTCCCGATCTCACGACAGCCCAATTATTGTTTCACCTGTTCACCCCTGTACAGTTCCAATCAGGAACGTATGAACAATTTTCTACTCTCGCTGTTAAACTTGCCACAAAATGTCGGTACAGTTGCACTTACCTCATCATGCCTCTATAAGCGTGCCTCACATAGTCCAGAATAAAGTGGTTATTTATTTATTTATTTATTTGGCGAGGTGTGAATAACACACGCCGGCCACCCGTTACGCTCGAGGTTATTATGAACTTGAGTGCATATACAATAATTCTAATCAAGTGATCCATTCCTTCTACAGTTAGGCTGGGTGCAACGCAGCCGACGAGTAAAAGCGGGATGGTGGTACACAAAGAGGCGAATCTGCTGGGGTAACCGTAAATATATAATTTACTTTAAATAAGTAAATAAATAAATTTTATGTTCTCGTTATTGAGCGAGGCACGCCAACTAGGCATGAGAAAATAGGTACAATCAAAGCCCCGACGATCAAAGGTGAGCAAATTTGGTCTTGCAATTGGAAAGTGTAAAAAGTGATATAAACTTTTGATAACTGTTCGACCTCACGGTTGAAACGGATTGTCAATGCAAATGTAATTTGTTATTAAGCACGTTATGTGCTACTGGAATTAGTATTAAGTAACTGCTATGGCCTGAAGCAGATTTGTTGTGCTTTTACTCGCAGTCAGATGTTATCCGCTTTCCATCCTGAAGTGCAGGGTGCGTTCTGTGGTCGCGTTCGGTTTCAGTCCTGGTCCCACAATCGGTGAGTTCTTTGCGAGGGTACTTATCTGGGTCACTAATTATGGACCACTCAGCCGTTGAAGGATTTTTCCAGTAGAGTGGAAGTAGCTGTGGGAACCTTGGAATGCGACGCAACTAGGTGTATTTTTGGGCATATAATTACAAGAACTCGCCAAGCATGCGGACATTTATCAGGGAATAGGTTGCGGTGGTAGGTTTACTTAGGAGGAAATTTGGGAAAATGTGTAAGAGCGAGGGTGTCATACTAACAATACCTTTCCAGTGACCAATATTTTCCCGTAAAATGAATACAGAATATCGCCTAGCATGTCGGCAGTTAGCGGAGGAAGAGGTGTCGGTGCTGTGTTAACGTAGGGAAAAAGGTGTGAATACGTATAAGTGCAGACAGGGTTGTGCGGCCACATATTTCTGAGAGAACGAACCTTATCTCGCGCGGCGCATTTTCGGTCACCCATCTGACGGGCATTAAGCACCTATCGGTCGCTTATCGATTGCAGTGCTAACTGGATAGTTTCCGGTGGGTGGAACTTGTAAAGTATTTATCCAATAGTGAAATTGGCCGAACCCAATTGTTTTGGCCCTAATAAAATAGCGTTGCTCGGGCTGTATCTTGTAATAAAGGCACAACATCGGCAGCAACGTCTGCATTCCGAAGTCATGTCAGCGGTCCGCGTATAGTGTAAGATTAAGTGACAACGACAGAGCTCCAAACCAGAAGTACGAGAACAGGAAGTAAGGTGAGCTGAACCGAATTGTTTAGGTCTCCAGTGAATTGGAGCCTTCCAAAATAACGACAAATTAATTTCCAGCCGATATGTCGTACCATTAGCAAACGAAACATTTATCCCGCTCCAAGCAAAGAAAGGTTGTGCTTCATTGGGGTGTGTTGTGGCCACAGCGATGGACGCTCCCTCGGCGGCTGCCCGTTATATCTGGAGAAATCTCGGAAAGTAGGGCAAGGAACGCAGATAGCCACACAAACAGGCAACGAGGATGCATCCGAAAGTATTTGGAACTACGATCAGTTTCAAAAGTGCCTGAACAAATGAACCCTATATAACGTGCAACGTCATTAGCTAAATATTACTTGTACATGTGTTACATAAAAGTTACGATAAAAATGAGCAAGCTGATCGCGGATGCTTAGGGAATGGAAGAGATACGTTAAAGGTAGAAAGCAAAAGAGGAAGCGGCAAGGTGTGAAAGTAAATTACCAGATTCGTTTAATTGCCTAAAAGCGAACATGCATTGTTTGGCGAGGACCAGAGAGTGGTGAAAGAAATGCGCCATAGGAGCTTAAGGTTCTATAACCTGAACGCAAATATTAAGAGAAATAAAGCGCGCAGAGGTGTCATATTTAAGTAGAAATAGTATGGTCAGGATAGCATAAGAGGGGCGGATGTGCCTAGCGCATACGATGGGAAATGAGGTAAGCAAATTCGAAAAAATCTAGCAAAATATTCAGGGCGCGCGTTGCCCAATAGACGTAGACGTCGCAAGAGACGAGCGCGCGCGAACCTAGAAGCTAGGAAGCACTTAATTAGAAAAATGGGAAGGCGTTAGACTCGGGTAGACGAAAGGGAGGTAACGTCGAAGATGCCGTTGAGGAGCGTAAAGAAGGAAGGGAGAAGGAAACATGAGCAAGCAATTGGAGGACGGGTTGTTTCGGAGGCGTGTAAAGCGCGGTAGACTGGAGGCAGGCTAGAAGCAAGGATAAGTGGATCATTGGAAATGAATCGAACATATCGCTCAAATGCAGTGACAGTGGCGTGGTGCCTTAAGCTGAGTATTGCAACGTAGGTGTGGTTAGGGGAAGACAGAGGCTGGGAAACGCAGGCATTTGTCGGCGGAAGTTCCGTTAAGAATTATGAAGGGAAAGCAGAGCACGTTGGCGGAAATTAAAGTAAAACAATAAATAAATAGATAAATTAAGGTTATATTCTCGACTAAGTGAAGTACGCCTGCACATGCGTGATCAAGGGAAAAGTGCAAATTGTGGTCAGTTAATGTAAATGGATCAATAGTGTTCACCCATATAGGTATATGTATGCATGCTTGTATGTAGGCGTGTGTAGCAGTTTTATGCTATTTGTTTTGGTTTTCCTGCAGTTTTGATGGCAGTTGAATTTGTCGCCTGTGCTAAATATATGCGTGGTACCGGTGGACTTGAATCAGTTGTCCGGGTAAGCAAATTAGTGATTATCCTTCGTGGCGAGTTACGGCACGGTACACCTGAGTACATACCTACCAAGCTCACCTGGACAAGGCATAAACACAGAACAAAAAAGCACCTGCACTTCGCAATCCTGACAGACTAAAGGAACCCATAAAACGAATCAAATCAATACAACTTACTTATGTCATCCGACCTGGACAGCTCCAACTACTCGCAGTCGACTCCAAAGGAGACCACACCACCAGTTCAGTTCAGATGAGAAACAAATTTGTGAAACTTGACTGCAAATAGCCGCGAGGGTAATCGGTCAGATGCATTCTTGTCAATGTCCTATCACTAGTCGGCAGTGTTCCAGGACGTGGTTGGTCTTCTACTGGCAAGACTTTTCCCTACAAAAAGCCACAACTATCTGTTTAACAATACTGCGACTTGGCGGATGTGACTCGCCACTCAATAAAGTCACCGCCCCAATCTCACGTTGGCAAGTTGACCGATAGCACATTTACAAATTCCGTGCATAAATCTGCTCCCGTACCAACACGCCCACGTATTGGATCAGTAACATGTCACTATCCTTATATGTTCCTGCAGCTCTTTCCTCATGCTTTACTCACTTTACCCTCAGTGTGTATACAACCTCATCGGACTAGTTCCTAATCAACGTACTCCACATTTGTGCTCTGCTTTCTTACCTCTACGCCTCGCATCCTGTGGACATAGACTTCGTACATTCTCTGGGCCGTATGGGCCTACACTACTGATTCCAAATGTATACTACTCGCGCTCACAGTGCTTCTAATCATGCTATCATGTACAATATTGCATATATGCTGATCTTGCCCAAAGGGCGTGCCCCGCTTTGTTAGAGAATAAAATATTTATTTATTTATCACGATGTTGTTATACAGATATTTGTGGCGTTTGATGGGGAGAAGGCTTGCTCGGTGGGTTTCCGGATGGCAAGTGTTCTCCCTATAAAAGCCACAAATGTCTACTTACACCATTGTGACGTGGCGGTTGCGATTTGCCGCCAGCTAACATCACCCCATGGCTTACCCGGACAATTTCTTCAGGTCCACAGATAACACGCATCCATTTAGCACCGGCAACACGTGTAAATACGATCAACATTGCAGGAAAACATCTACAAATACCATAAAACAGCTACACACTCCTGCATGCATGGTGAACGAAATACATATTTTGCGCCCAACGACCCTTAATCGGTACCCAGGCTAGCAGGAAGACAAGTGTTCTCAGTGACGGAAGTCCAGCGGCGATTATATTATCGCAACCACATATATGTGGGAAAAAATTTACCAGTAGTGGACATACCTGAAATGCTTAAGTATGCAGATAACGCGGTTGGGATTGAGGAGTACGGTGGAGACTGATAACAATTGACACTAAGCAGACACTTCGCGTTTTATGTGTCATTAAGCAAGTGAAACGGATACTGCTAAAAGAAAAATGCAATGCGCTACAATAAAGATGAGTAGCCCGTAAATATCTCAGGTTGGAAGACGTCATGTGCAGGTAGCTGCGAATAAGTTATGATCGAGGGTTTTTGGTAGAGACAGACAGAAACAGAGCCGGTAGGAGGGAATAGGAGTAGTATAGCCTTGGTTGACGTCCCGTTGAGGCGACTATGATCCACTGGCCTCGGCGCAAACAAGCTATCCATAAACCGCGTCACCTGGCATAATCCGAACGGAGATTGGAAAATAAACCTTTAGGTTTTAGAGGGAATAGAATGACGAGTGGATATCAGAGGTTGTGCAAAGGGTCCACTAAACGCAGTTAGGATCCGGAGTTTGAAGTAGACGGAGGTTGGTGACGATTAAGATGACATGTCGCGGAAGTTAGAGGTGAGTAAGCAAGCGCGATAGATACCACAAGAGAGCCATGAGCATTGTGCTGCTTGTAAGAAAAGTGGCCGTACGTAAGCGGGGTTAGAAGGAGTCTATGGTACGCTGAAGATAATAAGTTGACGTCAAAAAGGCATACGTGAATGGAACCTGGACGCTGAGATGGAGGATGAAATTAACGCACGGTTAGTGGCGTCAGTTTAGAGAATGCGTAGTATCCGCATTATGACAAGGAGGAGTTAGACTAAGAAGACGAAGTACAGTTATATAATAATGATGGTGATATACGCTTTAGGATAGCAATGGGCTAAGGGGCGAGGAGTATAGGTAAAACGCCGACTAAGCTATTCTTATCTGAACGTTCTTCTGCCCTCCTATAACTCACAGATGCCATTGCCATTTCCGACAAGTGTGTTGCAGCGACTTTGCTTTCTTCCACTTGCGTTTAGACCCCTGTTGCTTTTATTTTCCTCTTATCCATGACCTTCGCCGTTATTGCGCTTTATTTTTATTCCCACGGCTTACACTCATGGCGCCTAACCAAGTTATCCTCGTGCGTATGGCCTCCTCCGCTCCGACCTCACTGCTGATTACTGGCGACAGTCGGGCCATTGTTTAGTGTTCCGTGACTAGTACTTCCATTAGTATGCCCCTCTTATCACCATACAAATGCCTCTGCTCTTAACCTAATGTTCTTATTTGCCTATTAGTGAGACCGCATGTGGCACAAGGACTCCCAATGCACGGCAGCATTGGCCCTCTGTGACCCTTATCTCTAGATTCTGACGGCTTTTGGACTGTGGAATAATGAGCGCTTTAGCGTAATTACTCTCCCGAATTTCTCTTCGCATGGCCGTCCGCATTGAGCCGCTCCTAGCCAATTCTTTGAATTTCCTTTTCCTCTTGAAACGGTGCTTTACCTATTGTGCTCCCGCATTCCATCTCAACCTAGTTGTCCTTAGTTGCACCTAAGATGCCTCTTGCACTCGGACTGCTGTCATCATCATTGGTTTACCTGTTTCTCTCCAACCATCGCATCATTCTCTTAGCTGTTGTCAGCACGTTTGTTATATCGGTCTCTTGACCCTGCGCGCGCAGAACCTTCTTCCTACTTAGTAGTTGTGGCCTGAGTCACACCAGCGACTTGATGTAAAGAACGCGCTTGCAAAGAATGTATACTAAACAAAATTACATAAGTTTTAAGGTATCATAGGCACCGTTGCGCGCCACCAGTCTGTGGTAGTGCTACCTGATTCATTCATTCAAGTGTTTGGCTGCCACTTGTCCGTTGCCCGTTTTCTCCCGAGATTTCCGCAGTTACATCCGCTAAAACAAGAAGGTTTATCCACTGGGACTGGTCGACCCATCATCAGTAGCCAGCTGTTTCGAACGCTTGATCCTTTCTCCGGGAGATGAAGTACTCAAACATCGTTCCAAATGGAGCTCTTACCGTCATTCTGGAGACGCTACCTTCACAGGTCTTAACAAATGCGTTTAGCTCGCCTCGTACTCGCAGTAGAACAGTTTACTCACTTGGAATAATATATTTACACGGCTCCCCTGTTCCACAACCGAATACAAACCATTCTGGCGTGTTTACCTGCACTGCCTCAAACATTCCTTTCCCCCGGTCACCTGGAGCCATTCTGATGTCATTTCACGGAAAGCGTTGCGATCGATGGCCTTTCATGGAGTTTTCACTTCGCCATGGAGACAAGCACAGTTACTTACATTTGAAGGAATTCCGAATCCACTTTGCGGAGAATGGCATTTTCGCCTGTTATGGACACGTTCAGCTACAAGAAATAACTGCACTCACCGTCCCCATGAAAAGTCCAGCGTGGATAGCTGGACTAGGTTTGCGAGCCGGACAACAATAAAATAGAAAAAGCCGGACTCTATTAATAATGCGTCTACTCACCTGCATCATTTATCATTCGACTCTGCTACTCTTTTGCATCATTGACCGGCTTCGACGACTACCGCCGGATCATGACTAAGCCATTCGGCTAACCAAGGAAGAATTTTGGCTGTCAAACGACTGCGAATAATAGAGTGCAAAATCGGTCTATACGATGCATAGCCGACTAGCACTACCGTTCAACGGAAGCTACGGCAGTGTTCCAGGACGTGGTGGGTCTTCGCCTGGCAAGCGTTCTCCCTATAAAACCCACAAATATCCGCTTAACAACACTGCAACTTGGCGGATGTCACTCGCCACCAAATAAAGCCACAGCTAAACATTTCACACTGACGCAGTCCACAGCCTTCTACATCCAACCTGTGCAACTGATTTTACGATGAAGAATGCTTTGATGGATCACAGATCGTCCCGACTTCGTATTGGTCATTGGTTGCAGCAAAGCCTTGTTTGGGCTCCTATGCTCATGGAGCACTACATGGCAAATTTATCCCCAACTTGTATTATGACTGATTCTTGCGCGCCACAGCGCCATCATGTTTCTTGGTCTGACTGTTACCTGACAATATGCTCACGTATATGGACTACATCTTTTCGTTTGTATCTTTCATTATAACGAAATATTGAACATTCCGAAGAAGCTATGCTTGTATGCATATTTGATCGCGCCTATACAGTTGTGTCTCCTTTTACTGGGAATATACCATTTAATTATTTATTTATTTATATATGCTCAGAGCGTTGTTGCCAATACTCGTCTTGGAAAATGCAGCTGCCCAGGCTTCCCGTCACTTTGAAGACAATTAGTAATCGGTTCATTTCCGAAGTGAACTCTACTGCACTAGTTGCTGCTCTGACACCTTCAGGTAGCTTGTTCTATAAGTACGCATATTTATGGATAAATGTTGGAAAGAATGTTGTAACGTGTCTTAGGGAGGAAGAATGAGTGCTGCTTTTGGCATACTGGGTAACGCGTATCGCCCATTGGTTGAAGAAAGTATGTTATGCGGAAGTCAGTTTTGCGTAGTTTATGGAAGCATACGAGGTTGGTTTTAAGCCTGCTCAGCAAGAACGTCCCCAAACCAAACAACTAGCAACCTCCTTGATAAATACTCGTAAAGCCCAAGGTGCTTAGTGAAATAGCCTTTGAACTGTCCCGATCCTCCTTCTGTCATCCTTACGTGAGTTGGAAACAGTAATCCAACAGTACTCTAAAGTCGGCCAGGCACGTTTGGTAGTGCGTGAGTTGAGGCTCAAGTAGACCTGTAGACTACAGTATATACACACTAATAGACCTGGCTCTGTTTGAGCTATAGATTGCTTGCTCGGAAAAAGTTTGTGACTTTAAGTAATGCACGTGGGCACACATACTGGAGTTGTTAACTAAGAATGTGCCATTGATGGTTAGGGTTTTGTGGTATGGCGCAACGGCAATAGAGAACGTTGCACTTCAGTGGTGAAAAATCTAGTCTCCAATTATCGTACAAATTTTCGAGTGCCCAGTGGTCGCTCTGAAGGTGGGAGTGGCCATGATACATGCAGCTAGGGCCGAATGAAAATACGAATTTGGTGTCGTCGATAAACGTGTAGGGTGTAGTATACCATAAGAGCTGAAAGACGTCATTATTACATAACAAAACAACAGAGGGCCGTGGACACTACCATGATTTTCTCCGCTAGCTGAAGTGCTCTTCTGGAAGATGTTTTGTCTAGTTTCACTGCCTGCATTCGGCTAGGAAAGTAAAAATATGACGAAGCAAGAAGATGGTTAGATTCTGAATGCAGCTAGCTTCGTCAGTAATCCTTTGTGTGGAACCCGGTCAAAAGCCTTTTCACATCCAGGTAGATGGTGCCCGGTACCTTCCCAGATTAAATGGAGTGCATCACGTAACGCAAGAATTCATGCGGGCATGTGGCAAGGTTTAGCCTGCAGCAACCCGTGTTGGGATCTATTTTTGTGGCGGCGCTGTAAAAGAAAATGTAACCTCCCCTACTTTATCATATTTTCTATGACCTTGGACACAAAGGATGGGTGAAGTTTAGCACGATATTTGTTATTACTATGGCGGCTGTCTCGTTTGTGTCGTGGAAAGACTAATGAGTGCTTCCACATGGTTGGGCACTTAGCGCTCGTCATAGGCTAGGTAAACGTTTAAGAGGATGGATTGGAATGCCGGGGTCTCCGAGTATTAGCAAGGAAGTTGCGAGAGCGTCAGGACGGTGTTGTTTGACAAGTTCAGCGAGCGCAGAGCTCAACTAGGCTGTTCAAGTTGAAAGCGACGGTGTGGATACGATTGTCCGCAAATGTTGGAATCTTAGTAGGCAATGCCAAAGCAGTACTGCTGGATGCGTAACGTAAGTGTGGGTAAGTGAGATCGCGCGACCCTAGTGCGTCCGTAATAAGTCTATACTCGGGAAGCACGCGTGAAGTAATAGGCATGTGCATGCAACCACCGCGGTGCCACATAATCCGTAGAAGAGACCTAAAGTTGTCTACAAGACGCGTTGGCTTATGCTCAGCGGAAGTGTGTTCACGGCTTTGCGAGTTTCCTCCTTCGATTAAGATTTGGTTCATGCAAATTATGAGGTGCGAATCCGTTGTATTCTTGTAGCGGGAGTGCATTTTCTTAAGCTTAGTACCAATTTGGAGCGTGACTACTTCATCGGGATATTCACTTCTTCTGATTTTATTATGCACTGGGGCGAGGCTATCGAGGGGCTCCGTGTATTTATTGTACAGTTCACAGGTCTCTGTATCCGAAACAGGTATCAGAATGGATGCGTCCTAAGGTGGGGCACGGAAAATTGAGGCGATAGCCTTCCAATTCATGTGTTGGAGTGGTCTAAAAGCAGCGTACCTCGGGTCTACCTGTTGGAGGAATTTAGAATGCTAGGAAGCTAGCCTCACGACCTTGTAGGCATTGCGCAGAAATTTATCTAACACGTTGGGGCATGCATGGGGGTTGCCGTTATTGCGTTTTAGATCCAATGCGTTGGGTTTCCTTGCGGGTGCGTGCACAAACTGAGTCCAATCATTCATGTAGATCGTATCTGCCAAAGGTTTATACCAGGAGGGTGTTGATTGACTAAGCAACAAGATGTGCAGCAAAGTTGGGACTCCGCTGATTATTTCAAGACGAGAATGGGGGAAGGAAACTTCATGGAAGAAGCTAGGCAATTCGTCAACTCCAGTACAAGTGGAACCGGCGCAACGAGCCTGGACCTTAACGTGGTGCGACGGTTTGCGTACCTCTTTGACCCATTGAGCTTTACTAGATGATTCCTTCGGGCACCTTGAGAGCTACTCACACCAGCTTGGTCAAAGGTGAGAGGTCAGACAAACTCAGCCTCCCGGTCCTCCAGGTTGGGGTTGGAAATGGTATACAGTCCATTTCTGTAAATCTAAATCATTGCCAACTTCCGCTGCCCTGCGGACAGGCTTTTGGGCCCGAGGCTTTGGATGAGGACCCTACTAGGCCTCCCGTCTAGGTCTGGGCACCCTGGCGGTATACCAGCCCACATACAACCATGACATTTTCTTCAAACATAAACTTCATCCTGCATCGGCCGTCGCGCAGATTATCAAGGGTCGCCTTATCTGCTGCATATATCAAAGCGGACAAGCGAAAACATGCTACTGCTGACGCCTCCCTTCTTTCTTTTCCACTTTTTTCTCTTACTCCCATCCCGACCCCCATTACTAACATTCCTTCTATAATTCCCAGCTTAATTGACAGCAACCGAAATGCTACTGGAGTAGTACCATCTGCATCCACCATCCCACAGCACCTATCGGACGCCTATCGGCAAAAGTCCTTTATAAGGCTACGCTGTCCCGTTTCCATGGCGACATTCAACGTCCGCACTCTAAGACAAACAGGTCGGCAGGCTACACTCGCACGCACCTTGGACACACTGGGTGTTGGTGTGCGTTGTGTGTCCGAAACTAGGATTAATGACCCTAACGGGGTTATTGAATTGACTGCACCCGGCTTATCCTCTCGTTACTGGTTGCACGCATACGGAGACGCCGATGCGGTACTCACGGGTCAAGCTGGTGTAGGTATCATTCTCAACTCCAAGGCTGAGTCATCGTTGGTTGATTGGATTCCGGTGAACAGCCGTGTATGTGCAGCCCGTTTGACGACATCAGCTAAGGTGAATTCGCGAAGTAAAACAAAACGCTGTTTGTTTGTGATTTCCGTTTATGCTCCCACCGACTGCAGTTCTACTGCAGTCAAGGACACTTTCTATCACGAACTGAACGCCATACTACGCAGTGCTACTAGTTCAGATATTATCGTACTTGCAGGGGATATGAACGCACAAGTAGGGCGTCTGTGCTCTTCAGAAGCTCAGTTGGGTGTTAAGTATGGACTTAATTCCGAACGGACTGACAACGGCGAGCGTCTGCTGCAACGGTGTGCGGAGCACCAGTTGCTTCTTATTAGCACTGCTTTCAGACACAGTGGGCGCCGAAGTGCCACATGGGGTCCTCTCATAGCTGGCCAGCAATGGACTCAAATTAACCACATAGCCATAAGTAACAGGGGGCATGTTTCTATCCTCAAATGCCGCTCGTATTGCAGTACATGCGTCGACTCTGATCATGCCTTAGTACGCTGTCGATTCTTTATAAACTTTATCGAGAGGCGCACCCAGCTTCCCCTACCAATGGCAACAGAGAAATTGTCTCAGTCCGCGGTCAGGCAAGCCTATCAAGAAGCGCTGCATACAGAACTTCCACTGTCTTGTCCTAATGACAGTGTTTCAATGGAATAGGAGCTCGGCCGCCATCCACGACGCAAGAGCATCTGCTTGAGGCACTACCCGTCGTCACCGCACCAGTCACTGGATATACGAGAAGTCGGTGCACCTGTTGGAACATAGAAGATACCGCCCGGCTGGCTCTGAACACCATGTGACCAGACGGGCTATATGGCGTGAACCAAAGCAGAGCCTACATGCTGACAATGAAGCTTGGTGGTCCAGTCTGGCTCCAGAAATGGAGGAGGTGGGAACAGTAGGCAAGTACCACAAGCTCTTCTAGCTAATCCGCACTACCGGTCCAAGAAAACCAGGCGTCAGGGAGAAAATCAGCGACAGAGAGGGTGCTCTGATACACCATAAGGAGCGATAAATGGCTCGTCAGGCGGAACACATTCAAGACCAGTCCAGCTGGCCCCATGCTCCAGGACCTCTTTCTAATCAGGTGCTGCAAGAGGAGTCAAGAACGGTTAGGTTAGAGCCTCCGTCGGAGGCCGAGGTCCGAAACGTGCTCACAGCACCCAATCGTTTTCGTGCAGCTGGTCCGGACTCCTTCCAACCAGCACCATTTAAGCATGGAGATGAGGTCCACTGCAAAGCACTGTACTCTCTATTGGAACGTATCTGGAGGGAAGTATCCCGGCTACTTGGTGCGAATCGACTATAGTGGAATTATACAAGGAGAGCAGTCGCACAGACTGTTCTAACCACAGGGGTATTATCCTAACGCCAGTTGACAAAATTACTGGCCTCGATTCTCGTTCGTCGCCTTACTGTAAAACGGGAACGTCGGATTAGGGAAGAGCAGGCCGGTCCACGCCTAGGACGTGGCTGTTTAGACCTTATATTCACTTAGCGGCAGGTGCTAGAGCAGCGCAAAGCATTCCGCAGACCGACCAAAGCTATGTTCCTTGATTTCAATAGTCCGTTCGATTCAGTCGATCGATCGATTCTGTTCGAAACACTTATAGGGGAAGGTGTTCCCACGAAATATGTGAACAACTTTCGTGCTCTATGCTCCAACATTACATGCCGCGTCAAGGTCTATGGTGGCCTACCGGATAGCTTTCCTACAACAAGTGACCTTCGTCAGGGTTGTCCGATTTCTCCACCTATGTTTCATTTCATCATGCATACTACCATGGAGTGTTTCCTTGCGGGATCTCATGATGTAGGCGTTGAAGTGCTGCCTGGTAAAGGTTAGCTGATCTTGATTATGCGGCCGATATCCTCTTGCCTTTCGACGACGTTGCAGCAGCACAATCAAACCTGAATCGCCTGTCTATAGAGGTCCCATTATCCGGTAGGCACTTCGCATTTTTAAAGTGCAGTGTTGCTGCAGGACCACCAGCCACCTTATGATCCCTTGACCATTACTAAGGAGGAACTCGAGGTGGTTGATCAATTCACTTATCTTGGCAGCGCCATCAGCAATGATGGGCGCATAGAAACTGACGTCAGCTCATGCACTGCAAAAGCCAAAGCTACCTTCTTGAACCTGCGGCACCTTTGGCGACAGAAGGGAGACTCCCCCGTCTGATAGGCCGTGTATATAAGGCCACAGAGAGGGCCGTTTTGCTCTAGGGTAGTGAGACTTGGCCCCTTCGGTCTGAAGATCTGAGGCGCCTTCAAGTCTTTGATCACTGCTGTCTGCGAAGCATTGCTGGAGTCGGATGGCACTAGCATGTCCGCAACGATCATGTGCGTAGGCGAGTACTAGGAGATGATAACCATGCTAGCTCACTAGAACAACAAATAGCACTGAATAAGTTGCGTTGGCTCGGGCACGTGCTACGTATGTCTGGTCACCGCTTACCTAGGAGGGCCTTGCTTAGTCTGCCATGTGTAGGGTGGCGCAAGGCTCGAGGTGGACTGAAGTTGACTTGGCCGCGGGAAATGAAGTCACCGACGACCAAACTGGGTGTCGTTGGTCCGTCTCGGCTCCCGGGCAGGAGTCCACGTGACTCGCCTTATGCTTGGCTCGGGACTTTAAAGGAAATGGCTGGCAGTAGACGCCAGTGGCACGTCGGCTGCCGTCTCCTAATTGGATTGCCTGTTTAAAGTGTGTTTGGTGCTGAGTTATCTGCGGGGTATCTGCGGGCTGATTATGACGCGTGGCAGTGAAAGCCGCGAGGAAGCTGTCTCGCCGATGCCACCTTACCTTTGCACGATAGCCAGCTGTTTGTGACGGTATGCTGTGTACAGAAGGTGTAGGCGCCTTTGCCTTGAATGTTTACTTAGGGCATTAAGGTTTTCATTTAGGTCCCCCTTCTGTCCCTCTTCTAATTCGTTATTTCACAGGTGCGCATGGTTGTATGGCAGCGAATGATCAGGGCCAATAACTGAGGTACTGCTGTGGATGCTGGTGATCAAGATGATGAATACAAGTGGGATGCGGTGGGTCGTGGTGCAAATTACCAGGATGTCACCTTGGTCCCCAACGGTCTAAAGCCAGGCAGCGGCTTCAAAATTACCAAGTGGTATGGTCTGGAAAGATAACGCTTGGAATTCAGTGCTGACGTATATAACCCAACTGCCGCCGCCTTGATCGACGAGTACGTTGTAGAAAGCAGAGCAACCAAGAATGTGCAGCGGTGCATCAGACATATCAGTCAGTCTTCACTTATCAACACCACTTGCGGGTTAAACAAAAGGATGAGGAGGACAAGGTGGTGCATTTTATATTTGGTGGGTCTGACATTGAAGAAGAGGACTGTAGATGAGTCGGTTACTTTGGTCAAGAGGTTGGCCAAAACTCGGTTGTCGCGTAGTATTAGCTTAAACATTAACTGTTTTCCACAAAACGTAGTCCGTGCAAATATGGCTAATGGTTTTGAGCGGTAACTATGAGTTACCGGGTGGCTACAAGAAGGCGTTCGTTTCTCCTGTCCTTAGCCATCTTCCAACTTAGACTTCATATTCTAGCTGTACGCCTGGGTGATGTGGAATGTAGGATCCCAGTGGGCAAACTGTGGCACCGCAAGTTCGACCAAGTGACAGCTGCCTTCAAATGGACCATCAGTCGTGCCAAATGTAAACGGCCTAAGTGGTTAGCTGAGATTAGTGTGTCGATTAGCGCTTTAGTATCGGCGAAGAATGCGGCATTTGCTGCACAGTTTGCAGTCCCCAGTGACTCTGCGGATAGCCGGAGCTCGCTTGGGGTCACTCCTTTTTACAACGTTTATTCTCTCGGACTGTTTGCATCACATCAGCTGGTTTAGTGACCTATTTTGTGCCACTGCAAGTATCCACTAATACCTGAAAGGTTAAACCGAATACCATTGCTGACCACTGAACTTTCTCCTAGCGCCCTTATCTGCCGTTCGCCTTACTCTCGTCTACTCTTCTTGGCAGCAGCAAGTCGCTGTTTGCTCCATGCATCTTTATAGCTTGTTTAGAGACATCACTTATTTCCAAACTTTATCCTCTTGGATCGTTTGCATCACAGCTCAGCTGGTTCAGCGACTTATTCTGTGAAACCCTAGGTATCTGCTAGTGAACAAGTAGTAATCGAATATTTCTACACGCCCACTGTTACTCTCTATTACAGCACCATTTCCTCTGTTTAGCAGCAGCAAGTCGCCATAAGCTCCATGCAACTCTGCGGATACACGGAGCTCACTAGGAGTCACTGTTTTCCAACAACGTTTATTCACTTTCATCACAACTAAGCTGGTTCGGGGACTTATGCTGTGACTCTGTAGGTATCCACTTTTGACTGAACTCCTTAATCGAGTGGCTACAGTGGGCTACTGATGGTCTGTCCAACCACGTTATCAGCTCGGTTGTCTCACCGTCAACACTTCTAGCTACCGCGATTTGGCGTGCGCTCCTAACATCCCTGCGCATATGCAGGGCTTGCTTGTTGCCACTCTTGTTCTTTCCAACTGTATCATTGTAGGCTGTTTGCATCACATATTTTTACTGGTTTTGGACCAATTCATTGGCACTGTAGTTATCCATTAGTAACTGGAATGATTAACCCAACTAGCAGTTTTGACCACTGAAACCCAGTCCATTAGTGCCATCTCACGATTGTTTTACCATCGACACCTAATCTCCCGTGTATATCCATTTAATCCTAGCCTGCTTCTTGTATGCTCAGCTTCCTATCCTCATGTACCCATGTACAGAATAGTTATTATGTGGTCTTAGGTAATCCTAATTTCTGGGAATATATATAAATATCGCCACATCGTCACTGGATCTTCTGGTTTCCGATTGCAACCAATCGTGAGGACAGACCAACCTGCTGATTTCCGGTTGAATTCTAACGCCGTTGGCTCATACCTCGTGCATTTCTTACCGGAACCCTGCTATTTATCCTCATGTACATGTAAGTAATTTACCCATTGTACCATGCCTTCTGCTGCATAATCAAAAAGTATTTTCAGCGTAATATTAGTTATACAGTGTACACCATCTGCCTTAAGTAAATGTCGTAAAGTAGTGTTTTCCCAAAGCTTGGTGCCACGACTGTTCTTTTTGGTCTTCTGGCGGCCTGCTTCTCTCTTTCCCTTTTCTATAAGGTCATGGATATCTGAGAGATCCGGGACTGAACTGTGGTACTGCCTCCGTCTGAGCTCGGACGAAATAACCAACAAGGACTTACCTGGATCATGGCTTCACTTCCATACAAACTACCTGTACCCAACACCTCAAACACCGATGTCCAGTGAAGGTAGCTGGACACGAATTCTTCCCACCCCAGAAAATATACATACTCAGAGAAGATGAGACCCCATACGCTGGAAATTCTACCTACCTGCAAAATCATCCTCCGCGACTGACCTCAACGTCCATGTTGGGCGCTCACAGTGCCATTTGGTTATCCAACAGAGGCGTCATTCGACTGCGAATAACTGAATGGACAAATGCTTCATACGAAGCTTTGCTCCTTGTACCCGACCGCTCAAAGCGACCGACGGCAGTGTTCCAGGAGGTGGTGGGTGTTCGCCTGGCAAGCCTTTTCCCATAAAAAGTTACAAATGTCCGTATATCAACACTGTGATGCGACGGACGTGACTCGCCACTGAATAAAAGCACTGCCCACTGTTGCACTCTGGAATAACGGAGTCATTTTTCAATATTTTGCCGACAGGTAAAACAAAGATACTTTGTCTTCACATACTGTCCCCACTCCTCCTACTGTGCTTTCACTATTTACTCTACGTACAGTTAAAACCATTTTCTCGGCACTCCACTGGTGACTTCACTCCTCCTGAGTGCTTCGACTGTTTCTTCATGTTTTACAACTTTTGGTCACAGCCAATTATGCGCGTTGTAACGTATCTGTTGCGCCACATAATTGCTTGTACTTTTTGATCAAACCTGTTAGTATACCTCGATAAATACGGGAATAAAATAGTTATTCATTTAGTTAATGGCCACCTTCAATAACTTCGACTGACTCTAGAACTACGTCGCATAAGAAATGCATCATGGGCTGAGAAGGAGAAACTGGTGGTATGCTACGCCGTACGTTACCAACACAAGGAGTTCTTCGACTCCTTGAAGGCGGTCTTTGGACCAAGGTTGGCGAAGCTAAGGACGCTAATCGACGGTAGCTCAGGCGCTACCCGCGCGCAGACTTCGGGCATAAGGCAGGTCTGGCAAAAACACTTTGTAACTTGAACAACCGTTCAGAGCCTGACTGGCCTATATTGAACGGCCCCAAGCAGCAATCGGTAAAGATGAGTCTGGCGGACACGCCGACGCTGGATGGGACACAATGAATATATTCTCAGATGCGAAACGGAAAGTGTGCCAGTGCCGGCTGGACCCCACATGAAGCATTGTAACACCGAGGACCCGCGTTGGTGACTGCGCTACACCAGTTGGTGCAACGAGTGTGGATTAAGGAGTAGGTTCCTCATGTGTTGAGAGAGGCCTTTGTGTTTTCACAGTGCAGGAGCAAAGGGATCTAGCATGGTTGCAGGAATTATGCTGGCAGCGATTTGCTGAGTTGTGTAGGCAAGGTGATTGACGGATCTCATCTAGTCGCTTCGTTCGTCAGATTGTGCAACCAAACGTGGCGAAAAAGAAATGTGGATTGTGTTCGGAGCACGGCACTATAGACATGGTGTTTGCAACTCGTTAGTTGCATAAGTAGTGTAGAGCACAACATCAACCGTTGTACTCGCTTTAGGTTAAGATCACCAAAGCATTTGATGCGGTGAACTGGGAGGAATTATGGTTAGAGTTGGGTGAGTTTAAATGTCCAAATAAGTTTGTAAGTTCATTTTAATGTCTGCATAGTGGTTAGCGGGAGGGGTGCAGCTAAGTGGACAGACAACGGATGACTTTGCACTTGGCACTGGTGTGGCGCAAGGCGGTGTCTTGGCACCTGCCCTGTCTAATAGTTATTTACGTGCCATTATGTCATGTGTTTTAATGCGGTTTGTGCTTACGGTGTTCGCGTGGAGCATCGTATTGCTGGTGGATTGCTGAACGTCCGGAGTTTCAGTGCGAGTACCCTAGTCGGTGAGCCAAATATCCTTATGCCGCCGTTCTTTGAGGCCGTGCGTTGTTAGCGCACAGCGTGGTCTAGCTGCTGCACGTGACTAACACTGTGCCTTTCACAGCAGCTTGATTCGGGCTCATCATCAACAAAGGCGAAACTGTGTCTACTTCAGCCTTCACTAGAGGTGCCATCTGCAATGGTGCTTCAATACCGTCTTGCTGATTCACCTTAATATCTAGTCCGATTTGACAGTAAGACGTCTTTCCTCCAGTGCTGTCCATCTTTAACCCTTGCTGATACCTTTGGCTTACAATGACATGACGACCACGGAATTCTCTGCCAACGCATTGCTCAGCCCTCACAGTACCGCCTCCTCACTTCCGGTTATTCTAGTTATGTACATAAGTCTGCTGCTACACATGAACCCTCGTTGAATGTGGAAGTTACTTAGTTGTTCGCCTGAAAACTATTCATAACATGCCGACCATCTTCCTGTTTGTGAATACTTTATTATATTGTTGGACAATTCCACCGATCCCCTCTTCAACTTTGAGCTTCTCTTAGCTTTTCTTTTATCGTTACTTTAACCACCCTCTTAATCATCTCAGAGCTATAACTCAACGAATGTTTTCGTCCCGTTTGTCTCTCTTACGATTATCATTCTTGCTCACACCTTACCATGCTAACGTAGCTGTATGCGTCCTTTCATCCTCAGCTTAGTCTCACACCTCAGTATATATTTCCCCAATGCCCAGTGCTGCTTTAGCCTCCACTGGCCCCTCTCCGTTGCTTTCTGAGGATCTCAGGACGACTTCAGTCTAAGCATCACGGGACTATTATCTCCATTAGTGGAACCAAGTTACCTTCTTTTCCATGTTTCTGCTAGCCAATTTGAGTTCCACGTGCATAACATTATATACCGGACTGCATGGGCTTGCTGCTTCCCTTATTAATCTGAATATATCCAGGAAAGCGACCCCCACGCATACCACAGCTTTACTTTCCTGAGTCCCGAATCGCATGATGCTGGCGGATTGCTGATTATGTAACGGCGCTTCAGCGTCCTCAGTACCAGTACCAACACAACACACCTCTGTTCTCATGCATCCGCTAGTCACCGATTATTTGCATTTCTACCCCTCTAGAAACGCTGCTGTACGAACGGAATGCGCCTTGCTATGCGTCGTAATCCAGTTGACCTTAGCTTCCCCAGAGCTGATATTTGTTTCTTGACGACTTTTATCGAGGAGAATTGAGGCTAGCTTAACCATTACACCATTTCACCTACGCAGCGTTACAACACCCGGTTTTTTCGTCGAAAGTTGTGAACTTGCGTATTTCTCTGTTTCATGCGCTCTACTGCAACTTCTTCGTGCACGGTAATAAGAATATGGGCCCCATTCGAGACGTGATGTAAAAGCGTACCTGCAAATCATATATGCTGTAGGCTTGTCTCTCTCTGGACCCTGAGAACTGCAGAACCTTCTACGCACGCTGTAGTTGCAGTATGAGTCACACTTGAGACGTGAGGTAAAAAGTCACCGTTAACCCATACATACTAAACAAAATTACAAAGTACCAAGGAACTAGGTACCAAGGCATGCAGTCACACATTAAATATTTTTATCGATGCATTTTAGTCTATGTGTATACTGGGTCGCCTCTTGTTTTTTGCTTGTTTTACCCGAGGTTTCAATAAATACGGACGCTGGTAACTGACGGTTTAACAAATGGCACTGGTAGATCCATTCTCGACAGGCAGCTAAGTTGAAAAATTGCTTACTTCTCTGGGACCTCAACAGCAAATCATCATTTGGACGATTCCAAGCAGCTTCCGAATGCGTTATCCTTTTAGCCATTTAGTGAGATGCAGTTTGCACGACATCTAAACAAATGAGTTTAACTCGGTTTGGAAGCACCGTGTCACAACTTACTCACTTGAATTATATCTACGTGGATCTCATGTTTCACGACGAACGACAGCTTCATCTTTCACATTACTTTGACATAGACAACTTTGCTGCTTCTCACTGGCGTTCAAACAATTGGGTTGGCGCCTTACATTTCTGCAAGAACAGTTTGATACTTTTCTTACCTGAAGCTTTTTTGATAGCATAGCATGAAGCCACTAATGGACATGAAGACAATTTCTCTTGTCAATAACTTATTGGTGGAGGAACTCTGATACACTTTTGTGGACAACCTTTGGTTTTACGTACCTGAACCCAGGGGTTTCGCCCTATTACTCATATAATTCTACCCATGAGCAAAGAAGCATTAATGCGGAAATTCTGCAGATTTCGTAGTTGAATGGAGAATCGCGTTTTCGTCTGAGGGGAGACGAAGTTGGCCACAACGATCAATTGCACTCACTATCTGACAAGTCCAGTGTGAATACCTGGACACGAAGCTCTCACGCCAAGAGCAGTATACCACAAAGGTAAAGCCAGCGTCCATTGATTCGAAATCCTTACTCGCCTGCACAGTCCTTTACCCGGCTTTCCTGCTCAATTCAATTCATGACCGCTTTAAAAGACAACTGGTGGATCTAGATTAAGCAATTCGGTTAGCCAACGCAGTTTGTAGTTCTTATGACTGCGAATAGCGGTATGTACAGTTGGTCCGTAAAATTCATTGCCAGTTATACATTACCATTCAAACGGATTTAGGGTGGTCTTCTAGGACGTGGTGGGTTTTGCTTGGCAAGCTTCTACTTATAAAAGACCACAAATGCCCGCTTCTCAACACTGCAATGTGGCGGCTGTGAAGAAACACTTAATAGGGTCACTGACCATAAACTCACATTGGCAAGTTAACCAGAGCGACATTTCCCATCATTTAAATATATTTTACATATGTACACTAAACGTCACTTCCCTGTTTCTACCTTCCTTCTCTAATATATTTGTTCCGCTTTCACACATAATCGATCCCGGAATTCGGCCACCTCATTTAAAATTACTTTCCTGAACAGTACATGCGCCGTTACGGGTATTTTATATATTGAGTAAACAGCGCATTCATTGCAAAGCAACGTGTCCGTTGCGAAACAAAGCTGGTGAAGTATTGTTCACGTTCGATTTGGTCTGCCTTAAAGTATCTGAGAATAAATTATTTACATATTTACCTCCCAGCTTCTGCTACCTTGGGAGTGTCTTGTCGGCTGTCCAGCAGCTACACAGTGAGCTGCTTGTTCGCGTATCGAGGACAGAGGCGGCCTTCGTGAATCTACAGTACCCAGTGTGGATTAACCATCAGCTCACCCGTTGACACGAAGCTGATGGCGTACAAATCCGTAGTGATGTCTGCTCTTCTATACGGCTGCCAAACGTGGACGACATCCTAGCGGGGTGTGTGATATCTCGAGCGGTTCCATCAGCAGTCTTTGCAGCGGATCCTGTGCATTAGTTGGGGCGACATGGTTGTGGACACGGAAGTGTTGTGATGAAGTGAAAAGTATGCGGTTGACTGCATACATTTGCTGAGACACCCGATGAGACATGGCCATGGGTGGCGTATGAGTAGGACACGGATACCGAAGCAGATATTATATGGCCAGCTGAGGTTGGGGAAGCCGTGGGTGTGGAAACCCAAGCTTCGTTACCAGGATATGCTCAAAGTAAGCCACTTTCATTCAAACCACGATTGCAAGTCAAGCGCATGGAAAGCGGTTTATCGGCGTGCATAGCGTAATCTGATCCGGAAGGGCGTCCCCGAGGTGCAAGAGAAAGCTCACGTGCATAAGGCGAAGAGACGGCATTTGCGAACGTGCCAGGTGCCGATAGGTTGTACTCCATCGACATCAAGCGCATGGTGCTGTAGAACATGCGGTTGCGAGTGCCTGAGACAATCAGGCCTAGGGTGCCATTAGCGTGGCCACCCGGGGCTAACACCGAATCTACCCCGGGTCCTGGAGAGAAGGTAGGCAGAGCTAGCGCAGCGTTTGTAGGCACGCTGCATTCGATTTACTGACCGCGTGCCTGCATGATAAGTCTATTTTTGCATGTGGTAGATTTGCTATAGTGTCCTAATGTCATTTATCACATAATAATGTCCAACCTGACTATCTTATACGAACTTGCACATGTCCCTTAAACTACTATAGTTAACTTCGATAACATTCCCACACTCGTGGCATTGTCTTAAAATATATTTTCTTACGTCTTGAACTTATGGCGGATTTGATCGTAACCAAAATTTTTCATATGCCCTTTTATTGAAGGGTTATGTCACCCTATCTGTGTGTGTTATTTAATTTATTTCATTTAATATTGTCGTTTTTAATGATCGGCTGTAGCTTGCTATCCCCAGTGAGCTGCACATGGTGTGCACGTGGACGAGGTATCTATTAACCGCCACCTTCTCCATACTGGTTCCATGCGACAGTTGGTTGTAGCTTGAGGGGATGAAGTTCACGGTCCTTATGGCCATGCTAGGCTCAAATAATGGGTCCATACACTCAGTGTGGAGCGGACCACGGTCGAGCTACCATCTCGTGTGCAATGAATTCCCTAAATACAGCGTGCTTGTGTTTGCCGGTGAAGGAGCGAGGGCCGGCCCCTTGATGAAACGCGCCTCGCATCCGCCTGTCTTTTGGTCTAATTACTTCGGGCTTACACTGGACATGGGGTGTGTTTGAAGCTGTGGGTGTTGCAGCGCAAGCCACCCATGGTTCCGCTGTAGGCGCAAGCCTCCTGTGGCTGGTCACAGTGAGAGGCAAAGACGAAACCGTCTGCTGTCAAACATGCAGGTGTAAGTGGAGTTGGTGTGTGAACTTATAAGTTTTGACAGAATTCATGCTTTTTTTTACAGTGTTCGCTATCTTAAGGAGGGACGAAAGTTACTCTTCAAACTGAATGACTTTCGTAGGGTGGGAAAGTTCCTCCGGAAGGAGAAGAGCCAGTGACTTTATTTACTGGCGAGTCACATCCGCCGTTTCGCAGTGTTGTTAAACGGGCCTTCGTGGCTTTTAACAGCCAGTACCCTTGCTAGGCAGAAGCGCACAACGGGCTGAAGCACTGCCGCCGAACTATTCGCTGGAACTAGATTAACCCGTACTAACCAATTGGCACCGCGTGAAGGTTGTTCGTTTAGACAACACGCAAGAGGCATTCCAATCATTCCCATGTCCACTGAACTCTGAATTTGAGCGTTTCGCCTTTTGGACCGTTAAGTTCAAGTTACAGTTTAATCTGTGAAGGTAGGGCAGGAGTTTTCTATACGCGTTCCTTTGTAAGACGACGTTAAAACAAGATATGGTTTACAGGATGGAGTTGAAGCCGAGGAGAGTCGAACCAATGGGCAGGAAGCACAAATCAGTCAACTAATCTCTGCCAAAGCGACATGCACTGGTAGCCTTTGCTGTACCTGCCAAGTGAATAAAAATAAAGACTAAAAGAAGGGAATCAGAAAAGCGGGATAATAGAATTATAGCACAAAAGAGAATGCGGCTTGAAGGCAATAATAGTTATAAGGGGTTAAAGTGAAGTAAATATATGTGCTAGTTAAAACCAAATGGTGGGATCCGAAACTGTAACCCTAAAGTGCAGAGTCGATGTTCAAACTCCTGTACCGCTTGCATTAATGAGGTTGCGTGGGTTAGTGCGTTCCACAAGTCGGCGAACCTGGGTTATAAACAAAAGTCTGCCCTAAAATGAACGGATAGAGGCTTAAGCAGCTTCAGCGGATGAGCACGAAGAGACGGCACCTGAGACTGTTGGAGCCACACAGTTAATTCCTGCCCAAACTTCTCTGTCAATAAGCGGTACCTAAGTCCCAGGTCGCTCTGAAGGCGTCTATAGTGCAGCGAAAATATCTGCAACATAGACAGCCCATCAGGATACGAGTACAGCCACAATTCTTGCCAAATTTTTATGCCACTCCTCAGAACCAGTTAGACGACCATTTTGTCGCGGCTCAGACATGGAGGACATGCCTGCACGCAGCATTCCAGGTATGGCCCGATGAAAGCTGAGTAGGATGTAACCAACCAGTCATTTGTTATGATACTAAAACACTGTGGCTCAACCACAACTTTCGCAAACCCTAACGAATAGCAGTCTTTAACTTTTCCTGGATTTGCAGCCAGAAGATAGCGCGATACCTAAATCGTTTTGGAACACCAGTTGGGGCCAGTTGGGGTCAAATACGTAACATTTTGTTGACTTAATTCATCCTATGCCCAGGACTGAAACCCCAGCAAGAGTTCTTAGCAGTTGCCACACATTTGACCCTTCCAAATCTTGCCAAGAGCTGTCGGTAATGCCACAGGATCACGGGTATCGCCTAATGGATCTCAATATTGTAAGGCATCCGCAAACATAGTGGGTGGTGTGTTAAGCTCCTCAAGGAGGATTTTAAGATACAATAAAAGCAGTAACGCTTAGAGAACCGACTCCTACGGAACTCCAATAATTAAGTTCATTTGCCTACGTTCTAGGACAGTCGAAATCCATTTTAATACTTGACCTGAAATGCCGTAGGGCAGTATAAACAAAAAACAATAATGCGGGTCAGTATTAAAGATTTAGGAAAGCCAATGAATAGAACGTTCACCGCCTGTAATAGATCCACTGCCTCAGGCCAGAAACCTCAAACAGTAAACATGTTAATCAAACAACGGACGGACTGAGCAAGCAGAACTTAATCAAGTGCGTTTCGAGAGCGGCATTTACTAACTTCGTTAATACTCTATCTAGTACACTTGTTGAGCTAATCGTCCCTTAATTTTTGGTGCCTACGTGACAAGCTTTTTGAAAACAGAGCACACGATAACATCTATCCGGTTCGCCGGTAGGCGCAGCTATCAAGCCATTTCGCAGACAAGTAATCGGTTAACGTAGCAAAGCTGCCAGCACATACAAAAGCTTGCAATGAGCGACATTTACACCGGCAGCCTTAGTTGTATTCAGGTCACACAGGAGCTTGAGTACTTGTGCTTCGGAGATGGAAAGATAGGGCAGGAAGGTAGCCCCTGGGACCTTAGCCTCTAAGCTGCTATTCGGCAACAGAGATTCACGCACATACTACCTTATACACTGTTCCGTAGGTAGGCAAGCCTTGTCTTGTTCGGTTGCTGCCTCATTGTCGTTAGGTCCAAACCACGCGGAGATAGACGAATTTGCAATACATCGCCGAGGACGTGTCTAAAAAATAAGTTTCGTGTTGGTTCCTGCGAATCGAGCCAGCGTTAATTCATACCTGATGCGTGAGGCCCCGCAGCTTCAGTTTACATGCATTTCGCAAGCATCAATAACGATGATAGGTACTTTCCGAGGGAGCTGATACGCAAGTCCGCGAACATCAAGAGCGTCTACTGAGCACCCTACGTGCCGCACTGTCAAGCAACGGCGGTACTGCCCTAGTTTATTCCTCACTGAGGTTGGACTACGGGAAAGAAAACTTCTCAAAAACGAAGGATTTAACTTCGTCCCAAGTGACCTGGATCGTATCATCATAAGAAATGATGTCGGGAGAATCTTCAGCAATGCCTATGGTTGCTTGAAACGCAGTACCGCAGAAAATGGGCTCCTTGTAAGATATTTGTCACTGCCCCAACTTAAGGTGCAATGGAATAATAGATACCTTGGATCATTATCGCACAAAGGAGTATCGGAAACGGCATCTCTCAAAAATGCCACCGCGCTTGCAAATATAGAGTCTAAAATGGAAGGCTTTTCTCCCGTCATGAACCTAGTTGGCCTCTGTACAAAATGATGCAAGTAAACTTGTAAGGAAAATGCCTATCAGTGAACAAACACCTTGAGCTGGGTATAAGCCATTTCGCCGGGCGCAGGAATCTTAAAATCACCCAAAACCCGACATCTATTGGTCGAATGAGCAGGAATGAATTCGATACGTCAGCTTGACAAATTTTCGAGGCTTCTGTATTCTAACGCACTTTTAAACTGCGTGAACGTGGGACACACATTAAGCGAAAGGGCTTCAACGGTTATATCGGGGGCACTGAACAAATATCATCTTAAAATAGTCAGGTAGACGTGCTGTACAAAGCAACTCCACCTCCGCGATAGCATGAGGCGCAATCAGGTGGTGGTAGGGTACAGCCAGGCAGACACACTACGTTGTCCAGGATGTCGGCGAACTGCCACATCTAAGTAAAAATAAGTACCTCTGGCCGCGAGCTTTCTACAGGAGTGTCAATCTCACACATGCAATTCCTCAGACTACGAACTTTGCTGAGAATGTTAGGATCGTGATCCGGGGTCCGGTGGACACCAGAAAGGGCTCTGGAAGGGCGGAACTAGACTACCGGCTCACTATGCGAAAGCGCACCAATCAAAAACCTATTTCATTCGCCTTGCTACGGGCATTTTGGTCCTCTAAGGTATTTGAAATTCGACACGTCGACCTCTTCAGACGAGGGCCAAATGAATTTCCGTACATTTCCGACAGGAAACCCGGGTGATAGTAGTTAAGGAAAGCAAAGCTTTAACTGTTGAAAGTCAGCAAGCATCCGCTCCTTTGGAAGGACTGCGGCAGAATCCGTGTCATTCCAGAAAGTTACACTACTATCCAGGTAAAAGCCATTGCGGCATTGGGGGCCTACTACACGCACCAAAGCCGCAGTAGGCTGCAAAGGGGTGGTTTGCTGCTTGGACGCACTAGCAAGGTGGTACCAGGCTTTGGATGACGAGACCGAAGAACTCAGCAGTGAAGGCTCTGCAAGTGATATGCATGACCGACCTTCTGTACACTCCGTTATTACCACAGATTGCAACCGTAAAGTTTTCTTTTTCTTGCTCCTCCTACTTTTGCTGGTGAGGTGGACTGCAACACTATGTCACTAGCACTGGAAGCACGTACCCCTTTCAAATGTTAATCATAAAGTAGCTCACAATTAGTTGCTGGATTGGGTGGTAGGTCGACGGAATCCGTTTGCGTGCTACTATCCGCCAAATTCACCTGGCCGAGAACCACCGAGGTTGACCGGCGCTTTATTAAACATACAACCTTCCCATTCAAAGAGGTCAACAGCAACTTCAATTTACTTTGCTTGTTAATCTGGGAAAGTGCGAAGCAACTTAATCCCCCGTGGTTACACAGCGCTGTGCTTTAAGGTTTAAACAATAGTCAAAACTATAAAGCAACCTCCCGTTTTTCGCCAAAAGTACATACAAATCTACAGGGAAACCAGTGCCTTCCTAATTTAACTATCTACCGCAAAGATTGCACTGCAACCCACATGACAAGTCAGTTACAGGTACAGAGCATCACCATAAGCCTCATAGGGAAACTGAGTCAGCAGATTTAAGCATCGACGTCACATCTAAAAGATTTTAACCAGCTTGACAGCAACGAAGAAAAGGTTAGTGAGGACAGAACGGAAAAAGAGGGCCGGCTTACTTTGGCCTTCAATGCAGGCAACGAGAGCAAATTATGAGAATACTGCATGCGGAATGTACGCACAAATTGGAGCTCACCGGCGCACCCCGGTAATTCAACGTTTGATTGCCGCAGCTTGCTGCGGTTAACAAAACAGTAAGATAACGTTATTAGGACTGCTAAATAAAGAGGAACAATGTTTTGAGCTTGCGATGTCGTCGGATAGTTTTATCCGTTATCTGTAATAAGGATTTGGTAAACTATGTCGACGGCTAATAAAAAGCAACACAATTCACACAAAAGCACAGTAATATAACATTAAATATTTTCACTAGCGGTACAGCAGCAGCGGAATGTTACAAACTCACTTCCAGAATTAGCGTTTAAACGCACCAGGTTGAGCCTTATAGTGGACTAATCAGCCTGCTAGAGCCAATCAACTGCGGGGAAAAGCGAAGTGCGAGGTCGCCATATTGTTCACGGGGTTCCCAACTCTTATGTTACTCAGGCCACCTATCCTCTTCGCTTAAATGCGGTTTTCCAGACATGTACGTTACTTACTGATTATAATTAGGTCCAAAAATATGGTTTGGTGTGCTTCATTTCGTTTTTTATACTTAATCACTTTTTGGACTTCCACGCATATCTTTTGCTCGATTCCACTTCCAGTATGGAATTATACGAATCTCTTGTCACCTTAAGGTGTTTTGCTCACTCTCGATATACTTTCTATGTTGTAGCATTTAATTAATGGCTCAAGAGTCGCAACAAAACCAGCCCCATGGATCTATTAATTTGGGAAGTTCATCTATCCCACACCCACAAACGATAGGTGTCCTCGATTCTAACTACACGGTCGCAAGGGAGACTTACGGGTTGCACTACGCGTCCTACTCGCCAACTCAGTCCAACTCCGACGTTTGCTTAGCGCAAGCTGTTCCTAACCCGCACCTGGTCGGTGACTCCAGGCCCTTCGTCCCTTCTTGTGCCGCCCCTATACCTACAAACGTTTCTCATGGTTCGTATCTGGAGAATTACTCACACGTAAACAATGCACCTCATGGATCTGTTACCTCTGGACCGATGACCCATGTACAGTGCAATTCCGCAACGGGTCAGCCCGATATGCTTGAGAGCCTTCTCTCCCGTAACTCCTACACCCCTCAGCTACATCCTACTCAGGAATATTCGGTTCGACTGGTCACACCGGCTTGCTCCGCGCAAGTCGGTCCGGTTCCTAATGTCACCGGCGCTTCTGGGGGTTCCAGATACGTTGGTGCACTTCCAGGCAATTCGACTACACCTAGCTACATGACGAACAGCGCTGCACCTTCTGCTGTCGCAACTGACCCCGAAAAGCGCCAGCTTATCCAACAGCAATTGATTTTGCTACTCCATGCACATCGTTGCAAACCGCAAGACGACGGTACTGGTCGGGGTACTCAGTGTACAACGCCACATTGTAGAACTATGCGAGGTGTTCTTCAACACATGGCCACATGCAATGAAGGTAAAAACTGCCAAAAGCCTCACTGTGCATCTTCCCGCCAAATTGTTTCGCACTGGAAGAACTGCAGCAACCGCGAGTGTCCTGTTTGTGAGCCCCTTAGACAGAGCCAGCATTATCAACGCAACCAACTTCTTCGCCAGCAGCAGCCGCAACCGACACACACCATCCCTTCTCGTCCAGTTGGGATCAATGGTGTTGATACCACCCCACAGCCAGCTGGAAATCAACAATTTCAGTCCGTTTCCATTTCGGCCCCCCGTGCCGTGCCTGTATCGAATTCCTTCTCATCGACCGTTGTTGCACGTCCTACCACCAGCATTGCTTCACAAGGTCTGGATTCATCTGGTTTGAATGGTATCAACACTTCAGTCTCAGGTAGCTACGCTGCTCTCGATCAAACTGGATGGCGGAAAGAAGTGAACATGCCCAAACGTAACCACGTTGTAAGACGGATGTAAGTCACTAACTGTTTCTGTTTCTTGTTTTGTCACCATACTGTTCTAAGCTCACATCGAACACCGATCAACTGATTTCTTGCGGCGTCCTAAATCCCCGTCCAACTGTACTAGACTAGCTATTTTCCCATATGCCATCAGTTACACTTCGGGCCACGTTCTGTGCATTTATGTACTTCAAATTCCTGTACGTTACTTTTTTTGGTGCGTTGCCGGTGGATTTGGCGTCTTCAAACTTTGCGACCATAGTGTAACATAGAATCCGTTTATTTACGCACTGTTCTCTATAAAAGTCGGCCACCTATGTAGTCAGAACCTGCCATTTGTTGTCTTGTCAATGAACGTTCATTGTGCCACAGGCTTCTGTCCGATCACGGCAGCAGGTTTTCTCGTTCCACCTGTCTATAAAGTCCACCACGACATCTTTGCAATGGTGGGGCCCAGTCAATTTGGCCTATTTTGTTTGCACCTGCTTCTCTGCGTTTGTAAGTATCTGTCGAACATCATGTCCTTGTAGGGTGCTCAGTTGAAGGTTATTCGTCCTGATCTTTGGATTCGTGCTATCTTGCCGCTTCTGCAGTCTGAATCCCTTAAGATTTTAGATGAGGACTCATGATCTAATGTCACCAACGCAATACCACAACACGGTCATGCAGATATAGGTGTGTAGACCTAGATACTGCCAGAACACCCGGACCTAGACAGTGTTGGAGTTACAAAATGTCAGTTGATACGTGTCCTTGTGTAGAAATCACAGCACCTATCTTGTCCTCGTCTGGAAACTTTCTAGTGCATGTCGCGCAACTGTCACCATCATTTGTTTTTCATCTTCTGCTAAGACCACCGTCTTTAGGGCAATGCCGCTCCTGACTCAAATCAACCAGTTTCTGGTTGGAACTTTTTATTCTTGACGTATGCCACATGCATATTTCTTTGTCACAAGCATCGATTGCATAACGAAAAAGCAGTACATCAGCCTTTTGAACTGATGCTTCGCTGTCATACACCCATGATGGACTATGAAATAAGGAATAATAAAAAGGGGACTTACTGAAAACCTCAATGCCCTAAGCAAACATTCAGGGTCAAGGCGCCTACACCTTGTGTAGACAACATACCGTCACAAACAGCAGGCTATCGTGCGAAGATAAGGTGGCATCGGTGAGACAGCTTTCTCGCGACTTTCATTGCCGTGCGTCATAATCAGCCATTACCCCGCAGATAATTCGGCACCAAACACACTTTGAACGGGTAATCCGATTAGGAGACGGCAGCAGACGCGCCACTGGTGTCTACTGCCAGCCATATCCTTTAAAGTCTCGAGCCAAGCATAAGGCGAGTCACGTGGACTCCAGCCCGAAAGGCGAGACGGACCAACGACACCCAGTTTGGTCGTCGGTGACTTCATTTCCTGCTGCCAAGTCAACTTCAGTCCACCTCGAGCCTTGCGCCACCCTACACATGGCAGACTAAGCAAGGCCCTCCTAGGTAAGCGGTGACCAGACATACGTAGCACGTGCCCGAGCCAGCGCAACTTATTCAGTGCTATTTGTTGTTCTGGTGAGCTGGCATGGTTATCATCTCCTAGTACTCGCCTACGCACATAATCGTTGCGGACATGCTAGTGCCATCCGACTCCAGCAATGCTTCGCAGACAGCAGTGATCAAAGACTTGAAGGTGCCTCAGATCTTCAGACCGAAGGGGCCAAGTCTCACTACCCTAGAGCAAAACGGCCCTCTCTGTGGCCTTATATACACGGCCTATCAGACGGGGGAGTCTCCCTTCTGTCGCCAAAGGTGCCGCAGGTTCAAGAAGGTAGCTTTGGCTTTTGCAGTGCGTGAGCTGACGTCAGTTTCTATGCGCCCATCATTGCTGATGGAGCTGCCAAGATAAGTGAATTGATCAACCACCTCGAGTTCCTCCTTAGTAATGGTCAAGGGATCATAAGGTGGCTGGTGGTCCTGCAGCAACACTGCACTTTAAAAATGCGAAGTGCCTACCGGATAATGGGACCTCTATAGACAGGCGATTCAGGTTTGATTGTGCTGCTGCAACGTCGTTGAAAAGCAAGAGGATATCGGCCGCATAATCAAGATCAGCTAACCTTTACCAGGCAGCACTTCAACGCCTACATCATGAGATCCCGCAAGGAAACACTCCATGGTAGTATGCATGACGAAATGAAACATAGGTGGAGAAATCGGACAACCCTGACGAAGGTCACTTGTTGTAGGAAAGCTATCCGGTAGGCCACCATAGACCTTGACGCGGCATGTAATGTTCGAGTATAGAGTACGTAGGGTGTTCACATATTTCGTGGGAACACCTTCCCCTATAAGTGTTTCGAACAGAATCGATCGATCGACTGAATCGAATGCACTCTTGAAATTGAGGAACACAGCTATTGTCGGTCTGCGGTATTCGTGGCGCTGCTCTAGCACCTGCCGCAAAGTGACTATATGGTCTAAACAGCCACGTCCTAGGCGTGAACCGGCCTGCTTTTTTCTAATCCGACGTTCCCGTTTTACAGTAAGGCGACGAACGAGAATCGAGGCCAGTAATTTTGTCAACTGGCGTTAGGATAATACCCCTGTGGTTAGAAAAGTCTGTGTGACTGCCCTTCTTGTATATTGCCACCATAATCGATACGCACCAATTAGCCGGGACACTCTTCCAGATACGTTCGAATAGGGAGGTCAGTGCTTTGCAGTGGACCTCACCTCCATGCTTAAATAGTGCAGGTAGGAGGGAATCCGAACCAGTTGCACGAAAACGATTGGGTGCTGTGATCGCGTTTCGGACCTCGGCCTACGACCGAGGCTGTGAACTAACCCTCCACGGCTCATGCTGCATACGGCGATCCTTATTGTGTATCAGTGCATCTGCGCTGTTTGCCGCACTGACGCCTGGTTTTCTGGGACCAGTGATGCAGATCAACTGGAAGAGCTTGCGGTAATTACCTACTGCTCCCGCCTGCTCCGTTTTTCTAGCCTGAGTGATCACCCGACTTCCTTGTAAACACGCAAGATCCGCTTTTGTTCACGCCTAATAACCCGTCTGGTCATATTGTGCTCAGAGCCAGCCAGGAGGTGTCTTCTAGATTCCAACAGGTTCACCGACTTCTCGCATATCCAGTGACTGGTGTGGTGACAATGGATAGTGCCACAAACATGCTCCTGCGTCGTGCATGGTGGCGGAGATCCTATTCCACTGAAGCTCAGTGTCATTAGAACAAGACAGCAAAAGGTCGGTATGCATTGCGTCTCGATGCGCTTGCCCGATGAAGGGCTGAGACAATTTCTCAGTTGTCAATTGCAGGAAACGCTTGCTGCGCTTTCCGGTGAAGTTCATGGAGAAACGACAGCGTACTAAGGCATGATCAGAGTTGACGCAGGTACTGCAGTACCAGCGGCATTTGAGAATAGAACCACGTCACCTGTAACTTATGGCTAAGTGGTCAATTTGAGTCCATCGCTGTCCAGCTACGAGAGGACCGTAAGTGGCACATAGGAGCCCACTGTGTCTGAAACAACTGGTGCGCCGCACACCGGTGCAGCAAACGCTCGCTGCTGTCAGTCCGTTCGGAGTTAAGCGCATACTTACCATCCAGCTGAGCCTCTGAAGAGCTTAGACGCCCTACTTGTGCGTTCATATCCCCTGCAAGTACTAGTATATCTTAACTAGTAGTACTACGTAGTAGCGCGTTCAGTTCGTGTTAGAATGTCCTTGACAGCATTAGGACTGTAGCCGGTGGGAGCATAAGCGGAAATCACAAACAGCGTTTTGTCCTACTTCATGCATCAATCTTAGCTGATGTCGTCAAACGGGCCGCACATAAACGCCTGTTCACCTGAATCCTGTCAACCAACCATGGCTTAGCCGTGGAACTGAGAATGATATCTACACCAGCTTGACCCGTGAGTGCTGCGTCGGCGTCGCCAGATGCGTGCAACCAATAACGAGAGGATAAGCTGGGTGCAATTAATTCAGCAACCCCATTAGGGTCATTGATCTTAGTTTCGGTCACACTACAGACATCAATACCCACTGTGTCCAATGTGCGTGCGAGTGCAGCCTGTTAACCTATTTGTTTTAGAGTGCGAACATTGAACGTCACCGTTGCAACAGGACAACGTGGCCTTATAAGGAACTTTTGCCAATAGGTGTTGTGGGATTGTGACTGCAGATGGTTCTATTCCAGTGGCACTTCGGTTGCTGTCAATTAAGCTGGGAATTATAGAAGGATGGTTAGTAATGGGGGTCGGGATTGGAGTGAGAAAAAAGTGAAAAAGAAAGAAGGGAGGCGCCAGCAGTAGCATGTTTTCGCTTATCCGCTTTGATATATGCAGCAGATAAGGCGACCCTTGATAATCTGCGCGACGGCCGATGCAGGATGAAGTTTATATTTGAAGAAAATGTCATGGTTGTATGTGGGCTGAGATACTGCCAGGGCGCCCTGATCTAGACAGGAGAACGAGTAGGGTCCTCATCCAAGGCCTTGGGTTCAAAAGCCTGTCCGCAGGGCAGCGGGAGTTGGCAATGATTTAGTTTTACAGAAATGGACGCCATATCACTTCAAACCCCCAATCTGGAGGACCAGGAGACTGAGTTTGTCTGACCTTTCACCATTGACCAACCGGGTATGAGTAGCTCTCAGGGTGCCAGGAGGCATCACCCAGTAAAGCTCAATGGGTCAAAGAGGTACGCAAACCGTCGCACCACGTTAAGGTCCAGTCTCGTTGCAACGGCATAGCAGAACTCGGATCCTAGTTCGTCATAACGCATACTAAAAAAAACTGCGCCGATATGCTTCCCAACTTTGACTGGGACGGCCAGGGGCAGTGTGTCTGTCCCTAGTCACTAACTGAAAGTACGATATTAAGAAGTAACGCACTGAGGATTAGTTGTATTAATGATGCATTATAATATTTATTGACGTATTTAGGCATATTACACTTTCTTTTCTCCATCCTTGTGGAGTCGAAAGCATACTGAATACTGTATTTTGGAGCAAGTAGAAAATAATTCTGTACAACTCCATCGAGGGATAATCAACAACATTTTAAAATAAAATAAATAAACACGTCCGGTGGTTATCCTGAGATGGTTCAGCAACCCCTTTTGTAGCACACAAAATGCTTGTTTACACAATGAGTCACAAATGGGTGATGTCGTCAAGTGGCAACCGGTCTCTGAAACGTATGTTAGCGAAGTGTAAATCCAACAAAGATTTGAATTTCTGCACAGATTCGGCCTCGACGACGTGTTCTGGCAGACTGTTCCAGGCGTGCACAACCCTCCGCTCGAAACACAGGGGGGGGATTTTCTTCAGATCAGGTACCACGAGTTTGTACCTGTGCCCACGTGTGGTGCATGGTACTCGCAAGTGGAGTAACGACCTCAGCATGGGGAAGTGACCGAGATGTAAAATACGGTAGATCATGATAAGATCCACTCGAACACGGGGATACGACAAGGTGTAGAGCCCAAGTTTCATGCACCGGTTTTCATACGATAAGCCTCTCAAGCTGGGGATCAACTTGGTGGCGACGTGTTGTACTCGTTCGATCTTTTGCGCTTCGCCGCGAGTGATCGGACAGTACGCAGGCGAGCCGTACTCCAGCATTGGTCTGACGATGGAAGAGAAGAGGCGAATGGCGATATCCTCAGACCAAGTGCAGAAGCTGCGCTTCATCGCCCAGAGCATGCGCAGTCCGTTTCGATACAGTTTGTTGGTGTTGTCGACAGACTTCAAGTCGCAGCGTGAGAGTACACCTAGATTTTTCACGGAAGGTGTGGGATGCAGTGGTTGGCCGTCTAGGTCGTGAACAGCCTTCCCGAGATTCATGAATAGGGACTTTGCCGGGTTGACCGGTAGGTGGACTTCAGCAGACCATACTGCGAGGCGGTCGAGGTCTTGTTGGAGAATGTCACAGTCATCGAGAGTATCAGTTTCTCGCCAAATTTTGAGATCATCCGCAAACAGTGCACACGGCGACCGTAAAAGTTGGGGCAGCTCGTTGATGTGAATGAGAAACAGAGTGGGTCCCAGTACCGTATCTTGAGGTACACCACTGGTCGAGGGATACCAATCGGTTAGATGGCCGTCCACCTGTACCCTCCACTTTCTTCCAACGAGAAATTCATGGATCCATCGATGTAACGATCCTCCGACACCACACAACCTTAATCTGTCTAGAAGCACTTCATGATTAACTTTGTCGAATGCTTTGCTGAAGTCGATGTAGATTACGTCGACGGACTTTCCCCGGTTCAGTGCTTGCAACCATTCCTGTCTCGTCACAAGTAAGTTGGTAACACAAGAATATCCCATCCTGAATCCGTGTTGTGCCGGTGTCAGAAGTTCCTTCGATTGCAACAAATGTATTAAACGTTTTTTTTACTATCTTCTCGATCACTTTGGCCAAAACGGGTGTGAGACAAATTGGCCTGTAGTTATCCACCTTACTGGGGTCACCACCTTTCGGGATCGGCCTCACCACCGAGCGCTTCCAGTCGTTTGGCAATGAGCCCTCATACAATGATTTGTTGAATAGATCCGTAACCGCAGGCGAGATAATGGCAGCTAATGATTTGATGATTAGCGGATGAAGCCCATCAGGCCCTGCAGGCTTGGTACCGTCAAGGTTCGCAAGTAGCAGGCGCACCTCGTCGACATCACAAACCAAACTGTTGAGTTCTACAGGAACGTTACTCGCTGAGATGGGTATGGACGCCGCGTCGTTTGCAAAGACGGAAGCGAAGTGAGCGGCCAGTGCGGACGCGCGATCGGAACTGGAAGTTAGCAGGTGTCCGTCCGCGTCTTCCAGACATGACATGTCACCTTTTGGCTTCAAACGGCGTTTCACGTAAGCAAAGATCTTCTTTGGGGCCATCCTCGCGTCAGTTGCAAGCTTTTCTTCGAACTTCAGGCGCTTTATCAATTTCACTTTGTTGCAAATATTTCGCTGTCTTTCATGTGCTTCGTAATCAGTGGCGGAGCCAGAGAGGCGAAATGCGTCCCACATTCTTCGCCGTAACCGAGCCAGCCTACCATATTCCTTGTCGAACCAGTGTGGTTTGGTTGGTCCGACTTTCTGAAATTTCAACGGCACAAACTGAGAACGAAGCGAAGCCAATCCTTCCTTTATTACTGTCCAACCGTCCTCCACAGATGTAACATGCAGTAGAGACCAATCCATTTGGCTCGCTGCTCGACTTAATCCATCGAAATCAGTTTTCCAGTAGTTGTAAGCTGGTTCCACCGAAGATACACTCGGCAAGTTCAGTTCCATAGTGGCTATCAGCACGGAATGGTCGCTTTTAGCTAGGGTCTCCTGGATTCGTATGTCATGCAACCGCTGTTCGCAATTCGTCACTATCAAATCAAGGCACGATGGGTTCGAACGCGACGTCATGCGCGTAGGTTGGCATATGTGCTGCGATGCCCCAGTTTCAAGCAACAAATCAACAAACTTTGATTCGACTTCAGGATACCCGGGCATGAGTTGGATTTCAGGCCATTGAATGTGGGGACACTTGAAGTCACCCATTAGTAGAAAACATGGACGACTCATGTTGTTCCGAAGATGCGGTAGCCAATCTCAAGAGCGGTTCAGAGGGCTACGGTAGAATGCACCTACTGTCAGCTTTCCGCGCCTGAGGTTGATCGAGCACCATACCTGTTCACACAGTCCATCTCCACTTCGGTACATGCTTACAAGCCTCCCACGCAGGGAAGACCGTATATAAAGTAAGACACCACCACGAGGATTTGATATTCTATCGCAGCGAAAGCAAGAATAGCCACTGAGATCGACTTCCTCTGCCATTACCTCAGAAGTTAGCCGTCACCGCCAGTCCTACGACGTCTGGTCGCTCAGAGGCAAGGAAGCGACACAACTCGTCCCGTTTGTTCATAAGGCTACAGATGTTTGTGAATGCAGCACGGAGGTCCTGAGAGGCACCGCGGGACGTGCCTGGAGGTTGATCAACCGACTGATACGGGTTCGTGCACCCTTCTTGATCACTCGAAAATTTACGATGTGTAGATCAGTTTCGCCTTCTTCTGTACGGCGTTTAAGCTCAAGGACCGCAATCTTCAAGCGGTTCCTCTCTTCGGCTTCCAAGTCTCCGCAGATGTGAACCCTGGTGCCTTTAAGCCTGGAGAGACGAGACAAAATGAGTTGTGGCGTGTTGTGGTCAGCAAAGGTGATTCTTAAAGGTCGACATGATTGGTTAGTATGCTGACCAAGTCGGACTACTTGTTTAATCGTTACGCTGCCTTCACCCACATCCAACAGTTTATCAACGAGCCCCTGAAGGAACTCAACATCGTGATCATAACGTTTCTGAGGGTTTTCATCTTTCGACTCTAGTGCATGGAACACCATGAGATTATAACGCCTCAGTGAGATCGGTGACGAATTTGAGGCAGTAGGAGTAATTGTATTTGTTAAGCTGGTTCGCATTTGAGCACCGTCGTAAGCAGCAGACTTGTACACTGAACTGCTCACGTTGGTGGCTTGTATCTGCTTATCGCTTTTTGCCTTTCTAGCCAATCGTAAAATCTGTGCAAACTAATCAGCGACTTGGTTGCATTAATCGGTTACATAGTAAATTTGGGCAACTTTCCACCATCAATTTAGATACTGGTTTTCGATTCATCCACTCTTCAATTGCAACCTGTTAACTAGCCGTCCAAGTAGAAAATGTCGTTTACTCCTTTGTATCTTCCCACTAAAAGGACAGCAGTATGCTGGTACGCAGTACCGGCGCTTCGCTGCAGCGCAGCCACCATTTGTCGCACGTGGACTAGGCATACTGCTAGGGTCACGCTGCCCCTACGCAGGCTCTAGCCCGCGCCGTCAGATTGCGTGATCAACTTGTTACCTCTAGGCTACAGACCTTCCCATGGTCAATTGAGTGCCAGTACTCTCATTGTCTTTACCGGTTTCTGTTTTCGCCTACTTCTTCGCCCATAGGAACTGAAGGACTGCAGTTCTCTTTAGCCTTTGCAATCATGCTCGTTTTAGCAGAACATAGAGCCTATGCTAAACGCTATGCCTCATGCTTTTGCTTACGGTTGCTCATATCAGTTAATCCACGTACGTCATAGGGTTAATTTTGTTTGCCTTAGCCTCCACGATATCTGGGACTGAGGTCGGCGAGTGTCCGTTGCTGTTTCAGTTCTTCGAGATGGTGCCAGCACACTTGCTGCTATACACCATCTCTGGGCCTGCCACTAATTTAATGGGGACGCTTCCTAGGCTTCCGAATAGCTATTCATTCCTGTTGCCCCTGTGATCTGGAGGGAAGACCCTCATGTTCACTTGGGGCGAGCTGTCTGTACCCGGGGGCGGGGCCCCGTAGCACATGTCAGGGTTTACTACCTCCGACCGGGTGTGATGCAGGACTATCGCGATGAGATCTGCTCTAAGGCAGTACGACAACCCGCGCACACCAAGTTTTTCGCTTACCGCCCCTCGTGCGCCTTCGGGATTAATGAAATCCCGCTTGTCAGTTGTCCGTGGTCCGGCAAACAGCGAGGACTGCATAACCCCGTTTTATCTAAACGGTCATTAGTGTGCAACTTCGCGTCCTATTATGCTACCTCCATCGACGTTGAATGGGATTGCGTCTGATAACACACTCTCGTCTGTTGCTTTTAAGTATCGTCTCAGAACAGGTACTTTCTGGTCGTTAGGGTGTGAGAATCGCGATCCTTTTGCGGCTTCGGCAAGCCGGCCCGTAGCCTAAAGGTAGCGAGCTTGTAATCTGGCGGCGCGGGTTCGAGCCTGCGTAGGGGCGGCGCGACCCTCTCGGTATCTTTTGCCCGCGTGCGACCGGTTGTGGTTGCGCTGCAGCGAAGCGTCGGTACTGCGTACCGGCTTACTCCTAATGCCTTTCTTTCTTATAGTCTGATGCGATCGCGAATGCTTTCACTATTCCTATCTCGTCGGGCTTCGTTCGATCTGTGGTAAGCGTACCTCTGCAGGGTTATTCAGTCACAATCATAGCTCGTATCTTCTTCACATTGTCTTGCTTGTCACAACGAAAGGCTAGAAATACAACCGCCGTTAAGTACTATCAGCCACCCATCCATTTCCTTGCTGTTTGCTGTTAGTTTTGATGTACCAGTAAAGGGCAGTCTTTGGTCGCGGATGCGTTGACATCCTAATTTCCACATTACTCTGTCCTACAATATCCCCACTTCTAGCTGATTACCAGGTGTTAAACGCACTGTCAGTTTTAGTCTTTGTGTAAATCTCCGGTGCAGTCATTATATTTATTCACAAGTCTGAGAACAGACATGCGCAGTGAATGTAGACTGTCATTTGATGTTCTGCTATGACACCAAGTGACGCCCATGTAATGTTCATCGCAGGTAAACGAGGATAATACGTCTTGCCGTTCTTAGTCTTGCTCTCGTCTCAGACTCATTCACTTTAAATCTGTGAATGCGTGTATGCTTCAACTGCTAGCGGCGGTTGAATGCGTAGTACCGCTCTATGCGCATGCTCCCACCCGTTTTAAGTCGGAGACAAATTCTATTTTCGGGGCCATATACCCGCAAGTGACCATTTAGAAATTGTTACTTCTGTCAAATAATATCAACTTCAGTAGTCGAATAATTTATATTCTTATTGGCAGCACATTTTCCAAGCGCGCTGCTCATCAGACATATGTATATATATATGTGTATATATATATATATATATATATATATATATATATATATATATGAACGGCGTGTCAGCTAAATTCCTTTTTATTCTTAAGTCTCTACTGTGACTATCTAAGTCTTGTATAGGTCTACGGGAAACTGTCTCCTGAGTTCCACAAGGCGAGTGGGGTTCGCCAAGGTTGTTCTATATCTCCTTTCCTCTTTAACTTGATTATCGAAATGATCATGGGTGACTTCGCTCTTTCAAACTTTACCAGGTGACCGACCGACAAAACAAGAGTAGGCAGACGATAAAGCTCTCCTTGGGTACGACGCAGTGGCTATGCAAACACTGCTGCTTAGGCTGACGCGAACTGCCGTACGCTGAATCTGATGTTGCGGACATGATGCTTCTTCGCCGCAGTTGGGCTAAACCAACTTACACACTAGGTCTTTTTAAGCCGGATAAATTTCATTCCACTTTATTTGCTTAGTTCTGCTTACCTGAATAATCTATTAACTGTCCACGTTGCTTACGTTACTTGTGGTTATCTTCGTTAACTTTATTCTGTTTGTGGTATTTTTGGGTAACTTATTGACCTTTTGTATTTATCGCGAATTCGTTGATAACTAACTTAGTTCATATGCTAATTTATCGAAGAGTTGCGTCGGCATAGCGGTATTCTTTAACAGATGTATTTTATTTGGTAGTCATTTCAAGTGATTGGCCGTTGTTTGACATCCCCGGTGTGGCTGCGCTGGATTTGCATGTTCACGAAGTGCCTACCTGTCTATTACCCACATCCTCTTTCATACTGGCTCTAGGAGACACTTATTCGTTGCTGGAGGGGACGGAGTGCACGATAATAAAAAAAATAATGTATCAGCTGTACGCCGTAACGGCGCTTCGCTGCCGCGCGACCACCACCAGGCGTGCGCGGGCTGAGTCTACCGCAAGGACGCCACCCCTACGCGGAAGGAGTGCACGGTACTTGTGGTCGTGCTAGGCTCGAAGAGTGGTTCCATATACTCAGTGTGAAGCAGACTATGTGGTCCAGCCACCGCCTTGTGTGTGATTGATTCCCAAATACAGCGTGCTTGTGCTTGCCTGTGAAGGAGTGTGGGCAGGCTCCGTTGGTGAAACGTGGCTCCCATCCACCTGCCTCCCGATCTTATTCCTTCGGGTTTACACTGTGTGGTTGGAGCTGTGGGTGGTGCAGCGCAAGCGAACTGTTGTCCCACTGTAGGCACATGCGTCATGTGGCTGGCCACAGTGACAGGCAAATTCGAAACCGGATGCCGCAGCCATATATGGTTGTGGATGGGAGCCACGTTTCCTCAACGGAGCCGGCCCACACTCCTTCACAGGCAAACACAAACACGCTGTGGTTTGGAATCAAGCACACACAAGGGGGTGGCTGGACCGTAGTCCGCTCCACACTGAGTGTATGGAACCACTCTTTGATACTAACACCGCCACAAGGCCGTGCACCACGTCTCCTCCAGCAACCGCCGTCTCCTAGCGGTAGTGGGGTAATAGACAGGTAGGCACCTTGTCAACATGCACATCGAGCACAGCCACATCCGCGATATCAAGCAACAGCCAATCACTTGAAACGACAAGATAAAATAAAATAAATCGGATACTTCATGTACATACAGAGACATAACTCTTCTCTAGATGAGCGCATAAAAATGATTACGAACGAATCCGCGATAAGCTCAAGAGGTCAGGAAACATCTTTTAAAAAATGCCACAAACGCGCATATGTTATGGAAAGTAACTACAATTAGCTTCAGCAACGTGTGCAAGTTTATCGAAGGTAGTGCAGTAGACAACACTATGAAAAAGAAAATCATTAGGACAAAATTGAAAACCCAGCACCTGAAATAAAGGGACTTAGCATGCAAGCACACGTTTAGTAAATCGAATGCAGCGTACCTACAAACGCTCCGCCGGTTCTGTCTACCTCCTCTGAGGACCCGTCGTCGCTTCGGTAGTGGTCCCGAGTGGCCTCGCTCATGGCCCACTAGGCCTGCCTGACTCAGGCACTTGCGATCGCATGTGCTACAGCATCATGCGCTCGATGTCGATAGAGTACAACCCATCGGCGCTTGCCGCTTCTTCTGTGCATGCATAAGGTCTTTCTACCGCACTTCGGTAACTGCCTTCGTGATCGGATCGCGCCATACACGCCGACTAACCGACTTCGATTCCCAACATCTGTAATCAAGATTGAAACGTGAGAGGCTCACTTTCATCACCTGGTGGTAACGAAGCTTCGGTTTCCCCACATGCCGCTTCCCAACGGTCAGCTTGTCATATACTAGCTGCTTCGGTATCCGCGTCGTATCCACACGCCACAGGTGACCGAGCCACCTCAAGTGTCTCAGCGAAAGTATGCAGTCCACTGCATACATTCCTCTTCGGCGCAACACTTCCTTGTCTGTAACTGTGGCATCAACCAATGCGCAGAATCCGTCGCAGACACTGTTGATGAAACCGCTCGAGATATCGCACATCCCGCCGGTACATCGTCCACGTTTCACTGCGGTATCGAAAAATGGACAGCACCATGGATTTGTACACCATCAGCTTCGTGCAAGTGGTAAGCTGATGGTTGTTTCACATTCGGTACTCTAGCTTCCCGAATACCGCCGCTGCCTCCGAGACGCGGATACGCAGCTCACTGTGTAGCTGCCGGTCAGTCGACATCACACTCCCAAGGTAACAGAAGTGGGGGGTTGTTTCCAATACTTCAGCACCAATGCTGATTTGCGGCAATATTGGAGATTGCACCTCCGGTGAAGGATGAAAAAGACAGACAGTTTTGCTTATGTTGATGATAAGCCCGAATTCGGTCGCTGTCGAAGCCAGAGCACTAGTCATGTGCTGCAACTCATCCGCGCTGTGTGCAAACAACGCACAGTTGTCAGCAAACAGCAACATACGGATCGTTGTCTCACAGTTCTCGCGCCGAAACGACGGATGTTCAGCAGCCCACTATCAATACGGTGCTTCACAAGACACCGTAAGCACAAGCCGCATCAAAAGCAGAAGACCTAGCGGCATGAAGATATACAGGACAGGAGCTAAGACACAGCGTTGCTTCACACCAGAGACAACTGCAAAGTCATCCGAGGTGTTTCCACTCAGCTGCACCCTCGCTCCCATACCACTGTGCAGACATTCACTTAAACTCACCAACTTACGCGGACAACCAAACGTACCCAACACCAGCCACAATGCCTCCCGGTTCACCGTATCAAATGCCTTGGTGAAATCAACAAAAAACGAGTACAACGGCTGGTGTTGTTCTCCGTACTTCTCCTGTAACTGATGAGCCGCAAACACCATATCTATAGTGCTGCGACCCGAACGGAATCCACACTGCTCTTCATACATACATAAACAGACTTATTAGTTATATATATATGCTGAGGCTGATGTTGCATTCTTGATGCTTTTACACCGCAGTTGGGCTAAACCAACTTACACTTATACTAGGTCTTTTTAAGCTGGATAAATTTCATTCCACTTTATTTGGTTTGTTCTGCCTACCTGAGTAATAGTCTATCAACTGACCACGTTGCTTACGCTAATTGCGCATATCTTCGGTAACTTTGCTGTGTTTATAGCATTTATAAGTAACTCGTGGACATTTCTTACTTATCGCGGATTCTTTGCTAACCAATTTACTTTATATGGTAATTTAGCGAAGAGTTATGCCACCGTATCTGTATGCATTGTTGGGTTTATTTTATTTCATCTTGTTATTACAAGTGAATGGCTGTTGCTTGATATCCCCGATGTGGCTGCGCTTGATGTGCATGTTGACAAGGTGCCTACCTGTCTATTGCCCATCACCTCGTTCACACTGGCTCCAGGCGACAATTGGTCGTTGCTGGAGGGACGGAGTGCACGGTCCTTGTGGTCGTGCTAGGCTCGAAGTGTGGTTTCATGCACTCAGTGTGGAGCGGACTACGGTCCAACCACCGTCTTGTATGCGCTTGATTTCCCAAATACAGCGTGCTTGTGTTTGCCTGTGAAGGAGTGTGGGCAGGCTCCGTTGATGAAACGTGGCTCCCATCCACCTGCCTCCCGATCTTATTCCTTCGGGTTTACACTGGATATGGGGTGTGTGGATGGAGCTGTGGGTGGTGCAGCGCAAGCCAACTATTGTCCCACTGTAGGCACAGGCGTCATGTGGCTGGCCACAGTGACAGGCAAATTCGAAACCGGATGCCGCCAACCATATACTGATCACAGTCGGTTTACAGCTAGTGTGCCATCGGGACCATGGAGGAATTGGAAAACAGGGTTAGAGTATAAGAAGAAAGAAACCAAACCTTTTTTGTCCGTTTTCCACATACAGTTTTTGAGTTTTTGGGGATGTTTATTTGGGATGGAAAGAGAACTATCGCAACAAGCAGAGATACACACCCGCCACCGAGTTCTTTTACGAGCCATCACTTCCAGAGTTTCCAACCAACGGCACAGCATTTTTGAGACCCTATCCAGGGTGGCGGAAGGAACCAGCCATGGTCGACTGTTTTGTCAGCTTTTTCATCCTGCTTCTCCAACTTGTAGGCTTTCCACCACACCGCCTACTCCACCCCTGTCCATCGATCGCGAAGAAGGCGCGACGCGGAAGACGCTGAACAGATTCGCAGTACGTCCGAGCCATCGTAGTCGGTGCAGCGAGACAAGCGTCTCGAGGGAGTAACTGTCTCTATTCAAGACACGCTCTCTGACTTCAACGTTGGTTACATGGTTCAGCCACTACACACGGACGATGGGCCGCAAGCAGCGGTTCTCGAAGACAGACAGTCGACGTAGGTCATTGGTACGAGCAGGCTGTTTCGCTTCCGTACAACAGTACAGCGCGGATAGTAGCACTATAAGCCCGTTCTTTGATGATCATGGTTGCGCCATAAATGTCTCAGCCTGGAGAAGGCGAGACGAGCTCTTGAGATACGTATCGAAATCTCCTCTCCAACGGCCCCACCAGCAATTATGCAGCTTCCCAGGTAGACAAAACTCTGTACCACTTACGTTTCCCCATCGATGGTGTGGGCAGTTAGGGGCGTATACCAGTCTTGAAAAAGCGCTTTGCATTTGGATGGTGAAAATTGCATGCCATATGTCGACGTTTCAGTCGTCAGGCTTTTAAGTGCAAGTTGAACGGCTTTTGCGGACCGCCCTGACTGCCTGAGGTCAGACTATACGGAGCACGCAGAATAGAAACGACCTTCCCGGGAATACCATTTCTCAGCAGACAGTGCCACAATGCAGCCCTGTCGACAGAATCGAAGGCAACACGGATTGCCAGAAACAACCATATTTAGCTTTTGATACGCATGGCGGAGCTCGAGAATCTGGCGGAGTGTGAAAATCTGATCGAGGCAGCCGCGACCAGGGCTAAACCCAGCCTGTTCTTGCTGTAGTGATTCACGCGTTGGGGATAGCCTGCGAAGAATGATGGACACCAGAATCTTACAAACGACGGGAACCAAACTTAATCCCCTGTAATTGGATCAATTTGTGCGCAGAAATAATAATAATAATAATGTGTCAGCTGTACGCCGTAACGGCGCTTCGCTGCCGCGCAACCACCACCAGTCGCGCGCGGGCTGAGTATACCGCGAGGACACCCACCCCTACGCAGGCCCCTTTTTGAAAATGACGACTATCGACTCCAGAATGATGGAACCTCCTTTGCTCAGGATTCTGAGAACAAAGTGTTAAGTTCTCGAACCAGCGAAGAGCCCCCATCTTTACATGGAGCAGGAGGTAGATCACCAGGTCTGGCTGCCTTGTAACGCTTTAGACAGCAGAGCCCGACAGATTTCCTAGTGAGAGGGAGGATCACTTAGGATGGTCCACTCATGACCAGGGAGCGCCACAGGGGAAACAGATAGAGCTGGCGGCCAGTAAAACGTCGAGCGGAAATGTTGGGCCCATGGTTCCAACCGTCGTTGAAGACTAGTGATTAGTGAGCCATCGTCTTCGCAGATTCTTTCGCTTACTCCTGATGGGAAACCTTCGGTGTTTCGGATGAGGTGGAACAGTTCTGGTATTACCAGTTCTAGCATGTTCACACCACCAGGTCTCACGGTCCCTCTGTAAGCTCCCTTACAACGCTCGATCCAGGGATCGGCGTTTCTCACTACAGCTGATGTCGGCTAGGATCAAGCAGCGTCTGTCCATCAGCGACAAGGAGGCATGAGTGATCCAGCTTTTCGATGGGTGACAAGCGAATCCACAACTGACAGTACCGGCAGATATTAAAGCTTCTTTGATGCGCATCCATTGCGAATCGAGACCATCGTCAGAGGATGAAGTAAGTAGTGTTGACAGAGAAGCCTGGTACTTGGTTAATGTCGCAGGATGTTGCATATTTTCGACGTTCGGTCGATTGTGCCTACGTCTGGATGATCCTCCGAAACGCATGCTTGCGTGAACCAGTGCGTGATCGAAGTTGACCAGTACAATCGGCAGCTTCCGCGCCATCTGTAGCTTATCGCAATGTGGTGAGGCTGGGACAACTCTTGTGTTTGAGAAGACGGACGCCAGATAGCAGTCTGTCTTTTCGAATGACGAAAACTTCTACTTGAAAGAAACACGCGATGATCAGAACAACGGGTCAGTAGTCTGTCTATTGTCCGATCGGCTGCTACCTAGTCCAATACTACCCCCAAGATGGTGCTCGCCTAATGGCAGGCGGCCCACTGGTGCGTTAAAATCCACGGCAAGAATGACTGTCAGATTTTTCAACGGAACGCAGGTCATGTAACTGGTGGTAGAAGCAATTCTTGGCTGCGTCCGGGCTACAGTCTGTAGGAGCGTATGCAGAGATGACAAACAAGGCACGCGTAACATCTCGACGCTTATTTAACTTGCATGAACTTCGTACTCTGACTGTACAGAGCCGACTGTTAACTGGGATCCAGTCAAGCAAAGTGACTTCAGCCCTGTCACTCAGTGCAACCCCTACATCAGCTTGGCCAGAAGCGGCGGCCTCTGGGTCTCTGGAAAGGCGCAAGTGGTATTTGACGTCAACGTTTGCCGGAGATCTCATTTTGATGACAGTACTGGCGTCTTGTAACCTGGTTTCGAAAAGGTAACAGATGTCCACGGGGAGTGTCTCAAGAGTGCAGGCCAGACATGCTTGTCGTCCGATCTGCATCAGATTGCGCACATTGAATGCTGCAAGGCCGAATGGAGAACCAGGACGAAGGAAAACATGGGCTTCGGTTGATTGTGAAAATGTGATCACCGGGCAACGAACACCAAACGTTTGGCTCAGAACTCTGTCAGATGCGATCAGTGACCTGTTGTTGACCGTCACCGGGGAAGACATAGGTGCGGTTGCAGTACCGGACGGATGATCTGTGAGCGGATGTTGAGCACCAGAGATAGTAAAGCCCGTAGACATAGCAAAAGGGAATACAGTGGTGTAATCCATCCATGGTTCATCAGTGGGCGCGATACCACTAGGTTGCCCTGACCGAAGTAGAGGGTTGTCTTATGGGGGCCCACCCTGAGCCTTTGATCCAGGATCTTACCTACAAGCAATAGGGCGGTATGAGAGTACCGATACCCCTTGGGAGCCGGTGACCAAACAAATGGTTTATACACCTTTAGGACCGCATGGGACCAGGGACCCAACACGCCCTTGAATTACAATGCCGCTCAGAGGGAGGCAAGAGGCAGTGACTTTATTTAGTGGCGTGTCACTTCCACCACGTAACAGTGTTGATAAACGGACATATGTGGTTTTTAGGAGGAGAACGCTTACCAAGCGAAAACCCGTAACGTCCTGGAACACTGCCGCCAAACCATTCTCTGGAACGGGATAATCCCTGAAAGACGGTCCATTTGGTCATTCATGTCACCAGCAACAATCACGATATCGATATTCCTCGCTATGCGACGAAGTGATGAGAGCTGTCAATAAAAATCCTTTTTTGTACCCTCTGAACTGCATTCAGTAGGGGCAAAAACTGAGACGATAAAAAGGCACTTTGACTTCAGAGGCTGCTTATTAACTCCAATAGGGGTTAAAAGTCGGACTGCGCCCATGCGGCTGTTCACCGGTATGCAGTCGAGCGGATTGCCTTCAGCATGTTTGCTGAGGGCAATACCAACACCGTCAAAGCCTTGAGCCATTGACTGGGCATCTTCATAAACGTTAAGGAACCAATGTGAAATGAATCTAAGTTTGATGGAAGAGCTGCATGTCTCGGTGGCAGCAGCTGTGACATCAGTGGCGGTCTCTTGCTCAATAGACGGAGAAGAGGAGAGAACAACAATCAGATAGCGTATTGTCGACGTGGTCGAGAAGGCAAATGTTTCGATTAGACAGCAAACATCACTGTAGAGGCTTTCCAAGGTGCGCGCATGAGCAGCTCGTGATCCAACCTGCATAGGCTACCAAACGTTGAATTAGCTAGCTTGACTAGCGAACAGTTGTAATAAAAACCTTGTCGAAATTGGCTTGAGTGTGGTCCCGTTTAAGCAGCTCATTGATGTGGCCAGAAATATATTTATTTGCAGTGCGTTTTTGGATACTCGAAAGGGAACAGGGATGGTCGAGAACATAAGGGTTGAATAAATGTAGAACGATGAATGTTGTTTGCAGTGCATATAGCGTGACATATAATATGCATGGCCGTCGGCACTTTGGCCGAAGACAGAGTCCGGAGAGCGAGAACACTGAACAGAGTTGCAAGCTCATCATTTCATGTGTTGCCCAGGTGGAGGAAGGGAGTTGATTTAATAGGCCCCTCCCAGAGCGTCCGATCATAAAGATCTGACCCACCAGACAGCAGAGCGATTTCAGAGAATCGTGCCCATTGGGGACCGGCCATTGACTGCTCGGTACAAACGCCTTTTGTTTAGCGGACTGTCAAACAGGGGCCCAGTACTCCCAGCAAATCAGGTTCCAGCTGAAGGATTACAATGCTCCAGGGAAGCGAAGCAAGAGGCAGTGACTTTCTTCAGTGGCGAGTCATATCCGTCACACCGCAGTATTGTTAAACGGGCATATGACCTTTTACAGAGAACGCTTGCCAAGCAAAAACCCACCACGTCCTGGAACACAGCCGCCGAACCTTTTGGTAGAACGCGTACATCCCGAACCACCCAGCTGGCACCACGAGGTTGTTCGCAAAGCCAGTCTTTGAAGCCGAAGGGAGCTCAGAGCTCGGTGCATAGAAGTTCAAGGTCTAACTCCACGTTCTTTCCCATAATCGAGCGACAGTTTTGGACACATTCTCTCCAGCAGCAACTGATCGCTAAGTCTGCCTCCGTGTTGGTCCGAGGTTAGCTGGCTCCAAGTCTACTTTCTACTGGTGCTGTCGAAAGTTAGTGCTCTGAAGAAGTAGACGAGCATCTTCACGCATGACAACTACTCACCGTTATCACTACGTGAACCAACGCTGAGTTGGGCCCCTAGATTACAAGTTGGACGTTCATATTATTCTCAAGCGCCACAGTAACCATACTTTTTCTCCATCGAATGAGCTCGTTCAATTAGTGCTAGAAGTCATCTTTCACCTAGTCAGCGCTACAGTTTATGAGGGCGTAGGCAGCAACAACAAACAGGCACCGTTTGTCCGCGCGTGACTTCGTATCTTTGAAACAGCCGGCCATTCTGACGGCGCACCTCCGGCTGTCGACTGGGATTCAATCGATCTGGTCAACTTCACCGCTCAAAAACATCGGCTTGACTGGCATTTGAAGCTGCGCCATCTCCAGACAAACGCAATGAGGAAACACCACCGGTGTCGCATGTGGGGGTCACAAGCTGAGCATAGAGCACGAGTATTGCAGGCAAAGTGCCCACGTTGGGGCATGTCAATTTTAGCTGGGATAGAGAGTTCCAAGTTGGAACAGGTGTGTTTATGTCGTTTTGCATGAACGAACTTATCGACTGGACCGGATCGTCACCGTACGATTACATGTGAGTCAAAGCAAGTTGGGAGAAGGCCAAAATTCAGGAGTTTGGAAGCGGAATAGAAGTGAAGCTGAAACGCAACGATGCAGATGAAAAAACGCGAGAGTGAAAATAAAAGACGGAAGGCCTGCGTAGCAGCATCTTCATCTCTGTCCTCACCGCTCAATGCCGTTGCTGATCCTCTGGAAAGGTCAGAGCATCAATTACTGAACTAGACTGGACCTTAACGCCATGCGATGGTTAGCGTGTTTCAGCCATCCGTTGGGCTATACTGGGTAGTTCTTTTGCACCTTCAGAGCCACTCATACCAGATTGGCCAATGGTTAGGAGCCTGACAAACTCACTGGTCCTACAGGTTGCGGGTTGGTGGCTCCATATTCCTTAAGACGGACTCCTTGTGTCCCACCGCTAAACTCTCTGCCTTGCGGTCAGGTTTTGAACCGAAGGCAGATTAAGAACCCCAATCGTTATCTTGTCTCGGCCTGGACAACCTGACAGTGTCTTGCCCATGCAGTACAACATTGTGGCTTATCCTTCAAATTATCTTTTGATACTCCGGTCGCTTTTTCTGAGCGGTCAACACGGTGTAAGCTCCCGTAATGATAACGGTGAGCGGTTGCCACACCTGTGGGAAGATGCTCGTCTATTTTTCGCGAGCACTAACTTCAGACGCAGCAGCCGCCGGAGGGTGTCATGGTGCCCATCAACCATGGACGCAAATCAATCACCTTGCGATCAGTTACTGCTGGAGAGGATATGTTTAAGACTGTCGCGAGACTAGGTTGTCAACTGTCGTCTTTCCTCTTTACCTTTGCCATCGTCGAAGTCATGGGAACCGCATTCGCTGGGCACGATTTAGACGGTGTGGAGCTGTTCCCTGGTGGACGATTTCTCAACTTGGAATATGCCGACGACTGCGCTCATTTGTGATAGCTCTTGAATGTGCCAATTTGCACTAGACAAATTAGCTCCGGCTGTCAGTCGTTTCGGGTTATGTTTTGCACCATAGAAATGCGAAGTTCTCCAAGATTGGCAGGGACCGACTCCTGCAATGACCCTTGGCGATGATCATCTAGAAGTCGTCGAAAAATTCAAGTGTCAGGACAGCTGTATCAGCGCAAAAGCTCGATCCGCTTTTGCTTATCTTCACCATCTGTTGCGCCGGCGTGACATCACTCGCTCTGAAGGGCAAAGTCCACAATGCAACCATCCTGTACGCTTGCGAAACCTGGCCCATCAAGTCGACAGACATAAGGAGACTAGTTATGATCGATCACTGGTGCCTTCGCAGCTTAGTTCATGTCTGGTGGGAGCACCGCGTGATCAGTGAGCGCGTACGGCTCCGCATTTTTGATGGAGGAATAGCGAGTGAACCGCTCCGCATCGTTATATCGTGCACTACGCTCCGATGGCTGGACCACGAGTTGCGCATGCCAGCCAACCGACTCCCGCGATGTGCTTTTTTTGCGCACCGGGTAGATGAGGGGAGGCCAAGCGATGACTTTGTCAAGAGAAATAAAGCCCTTCACTTCGGAGTTGGCGTCGGTTGATGCTTCCTAACTGCTTGCCTGAGGACCGAAAAAGAAAGAGGCGTCAGCAGTACGCCGGTACGCAGTACCGACGCTTCACTGCAACGCAACCATCACATGTGGCACGTGGGCTATAGACACTGCGAGGATCGCCCTGCCCCTACGCAGTCTCAAACCGACGCCGTGAGATTACAAGACCAGCTACGCACCTGCTAGGGGACCGAAGGATGATGAGTACGTTTGATTGAATGCACTAGCCGATATGGCGAAGAGTCGACTTCAGTGGCGTCTGATGTGAGTCTTTGTCCCTTTCCTTTTAGTTTCCCCTCAAATAACGAGCACAAATGTGATATTAGCCTGTTACTTTTTTATATCCTTAAGACAATGCGCTTGTCTTGTAATCTGACGGCACGAGTTCGAGCCTGTGTAGAGGCTGAGCGACCCTCGCAGTATCCTTAGCCCATGCGCGACCGGTGGTGGTTAAGCGACAGTAAAGCGTTGGTCCTGCTGATACTTTTCTTTCTTTCCATTATTGCTTTTGTATGCGTTGCTTAATGTCTTAATTTTTTGTATTGCGGCATATTAGCTGAGGTGTTTTATCCTCGGCTAACGTGTATGCTGATGGTGATGATGATGGTGATAATATTTGTTGAAGAATGTGTCATGGTGTTACTTGGACTGCATACTATCAAGTTGCCCAGGCAAATAAAGGAGAAATGGTTCTCAATCATAGCCTTTGGCTCGAAACATGACCGCAAAGCAGCATAGTTTTGAAACTAAACTACAAAGAGTCCGTTATCTGGGGTAAGAACTCACCCTAGTTCCAACACCTAACTCAGAGAGCAAGGTGACATTTTGTCAAGTCTCCAACCAGTTTGCTATGAGTGTCTCTGAAGTTGCAGAAAGTACCACCCATCCTAACTCAGTGGGTCGTTGGGGCACGCAAACCATCGCACCACGTTGTCGTCGGCCCGTAGCTTAGTGGTAACAAGCTTGTCTCGTAATCTAGCGGCTTGAGTTTGAATCCGCGTTGGGGTGGGCGTCCTCGCGGTATATTCAGCCTACGTGCGACTGATGGTGGTCTCACGGTGGCGACGCGGTGTTACGGCGTACAGCTGACTTTTTTATTATTTACGTTGTGGTTCATTCTCGTCGCTGTCCCAGAACTGTCATTCTAGTTGCAGCAAGAGCTTATACTCAGACCACGCACTTGTATTCTCCGATCACTTATTTCCCCTCTGACTCGATGTGTGCATGGATATCTGGTGAATGGCGAAACCAGGTGTCCTGAATGCAAATCCAACTGCTGGCATGTGCTCACGGAATACATCTGAGATTCACTGATCGCATATATGCCATACGTTATTAGCAGCAAGTATGTCTTTATATGGTACTCGGTCACTACGCAGTCTCAGACCTTAATGTTCAACACAGAAAATGCGTGCTAGCTTGAAGTGACCGCGAAGCATGGTTGTCTCACCGTGCATCAAAGATGGATACAATCACTGACCTTGATAACCATTGGAAGTTTCGTCTGTTACACAAAACGGGCGGCAAGGGACATTGTTAGCGAGACAATATGCGACAAGAGCGCATATGCCTACCCACAGATTGCCAAAACACTGGGAGCGTTAGGCTGAGCATTTAGAAAAGCAGCTGCCCAACTTCCATATCGGCGTGATCACCCTTCTCCCTGGGTCATCCCTTGCATCCGCTTTCGCATGTAGAAGTCGAGCATAAGATCGGACGGTTAATATTGAATAAGGCTGCATAATATATGTATATATAATCAACATTCCACTAAATGGACATGGAGCCATCAAAAACATAGAAATTAAAGGAAAATACAGGTTGACAAAAATAGAACGATACATTTTCTGTTTGTTTCTTCGTGCCTATTTTTTTGACATTTTCAGTGTGCGATGCATTAAATATGGGATTCATTACAATTCATGCACAGTTCTACTGGTTCTGGTTACGGGCCTGTTAAGCCATTGGCACTCTTATCCTTGGGTCCAACGGTGGCTAGACGCGACGTCAGCGATTTCAAGTGCTGTCACCAAGTGAAAAGCTGACCACCACGCTATTGCTTCAGATCGGGTCCTTAACGAGCAAATAGAACGAAGCAGGATAAACGCTCAGGTGCCATGCGTAGTACGTAATAGATCCATTTCAACGGGTGCTACAAAACCAGCTTTTTGAAGGGAATACTCGTATTCCCCAAGTCGTGACGTCGAACGTCATCACTGAAATATGTTGCCATGACACACTAGCGACCCTCTTCAAACAACCGTTCTCGAAGGCTGAAAGACGACGAATGTCCACGCGAATTGGCTAGAACTTGCTTTCTTACAACAATACTGAACGAAGAGAGGCACTGTAAACACGAACCTTTAGCGAGAATGGGGCGTCACGACGACACCACAAATGCCTCAGATTGACAAACGTTAATCGGGCTTTAGCGATGGGAGGAGAAACTTCCTTGGTGATAGTGCTGCCAACAGAAACAGCTCCCCAGATAGACGAAGCTATCTAACTGTTCAAGTTGTGCACCTTCAAGAGAGCAGGTGTATGCCCATTTTAAAGCGACACTATACTTCGATGGGGCGAAGCTCATACCATACTTAGTTGCTTCAGCCGTCAAACGATCCAGAATGAGTTGCATACCCTGAGGATCGTCACCAAGTAAGACGATATCATCAGCATAGTCTAAGTCGATCGCGCGCTTACCCGGTAGAAGCTCTAAACCAAAATTTTGGAAACCTTTTAAAGCACTCGACAGAACCTCTACGATTGCGAAGTTGTAGAGGAATGGGGACATAGGGCAGCCTGTCGCACATAGCTATTGATAGCGAAGGGCGACGAAGAGTTGCTATAGACTCTCACTGTACCGAAGGTTTGAAGGTAAGGTGCACGTGAGATGGCGGTATACTTCTCTGACATCCAATTCGGCAAGTAGCCTTCTACAGCGAATCGACAACAGAGTCGTATGTCTGAGAACGCAATGTTAGTGCTCCTATGGTATATGTCGCGATGTTCGAGGAGTTGGCGGAGCGTAAAAATTTGATCCACTCATTCACGGCTCGGACAGAAACCAGTTTTTTCTTCACGGTAGTATGATTCAAGTACTGGGGATAGTCTATGAAGCAGAATGGATACCAATAGCTTGGTGACAACTGATATAAGACTATTTCGCGATACACGATGTGCGATCACCTTGAAAGTCTGGACAATAACTGATTCGCTCCAGCTGGAAGACACTTCATGCCAAGTTTTCGCGAACAACGGATTCAGCTGGTTAATTCTTGGCACGCCGCTGTATCTGAAGAGCTCCGGTGAAAGTTCGTCCGAGCTAGCAGCCTTGAATCGCTTCAAGCGTCGAATCCCGAGGCGGACTTCTCTGGATGGATGCAATGGGACGAGCCAGTAGACAACAAGGTGTACTGTGTGCACTGATGGCCGGTGGATGCCAGTTGAATTACTGATGAAAGTGCTCAGCCCATTGGTTCAAACATCTCTATTGCCTGGTGATCGGAGACCCATCCACCTCGCAAATAACGTGACTGACACCTGGGTTTCTGAGACCCGTGGACCGAATGAATCGGAAAAGCCTGCTAGTGTTGCCAGAGAGGGCCGCGGTCTCCATCCTTGAAACACGCTTTAACTACCATGTTTCGCAATCTTTGCGCTGGTTTTGCTTGAGCAGCCGGTTGGCAGAGCGGCGCCACTCGTTGCTACCTGATTCTACCAAAGTATCTGCGGTCGTCGGGCAGCTCCAGAAAGCGAACAGAGATCATGTGTTGTGGCACTCTGCCAGTTGTTTATTGGCCAAGTGCACATGCACACCACTTGCTCGATGTCTTGCCGTAGATTTCAACTGAGTGCGTATGCCAGTGAAGACTGATAGCTCGCCTGGACCGAGGAATCAGTTAATCGGTTTGCATCAACCTTACGGTGCTTTGTTTTCCGGGACCCTCAAAAATATGCAGATGTTCCCACAGAATATTGCAAGACCCCAATCGATGCAAGTTGACCAAAAAGACCTCCAATCTGAAGTTGCTTGCAATGCGATCATTTTGAGACCACGGTCGTCTTGGCGAAGGGGGACGCCACGTTGCGGAACGCTTCTTCGTACGCCTGTGGTTAGTGCTCGAGAGAAACAGATGGTTGTCTTCGCATAATTTGAGAAGCCTCCCTTCGTTATCAGTGCGGTCCTCATCGAGCGCGTGGTGATTCCCAAGATGTCGTTCGGATGGTAACAGACGGCCAACCCATGCATTGAAATCCCCAGAAAGGACAACGATATCCGACATTTTAGCACTAGTCAACAGCTGATGTAGCTCCCGATATAAGTCTTCCTTGACCGAGCCCCTTACTGCAATCAGTTGGAACGTACGCGGAGATCACAAACAGGTTGCGTCTCTCCTCGCGACATTAGTTGATTCAACATGAACCCCGAAGCCGAACAGTACACAGCACAGTAGTGCCGCCTCGACGTTGCTACGTAGTACTATATCTACACCATTCAAACCAGCTGAGGCTGCTTCTGTATCTCCAGAAAGAGGCAGGTGATATCTGGCTTTGTGGTTAGTGGTGGATGTCAGCTTAAGCACAGTGCTGTGGTCTTGAAATCAGATTTCTGAGAGGCAGCAGGCAGCAACATCAATGAGCTCTTGGGTGCACTTTAGACCGTCCTGCATGACGTTGAAGCACTCCAGACGGAACAAGGATAGGGGTCGAAGGTGAGCAATGGTTTGGGGCGCAACCGGAATCGCGGACTGCTTCATGAACACCGGAATCAGATAACGCAAAATAAGAATTGTTAGCAAACAAACAAGTGGCGTGTGATAAAGTCGCGTGAATATAAAGAGAAATAGCAGCAAAGGAGCACGTTGTAGGACAGTCCTTGGTTTTTGTCAGTGGGCATGATACTATGCGGTTGCCCTGGCCGATGTTGGGCATTGTCTTAGCAGACCCTACATCGAGCCTTTGGCTAAATAGCTCACCCGTAATGCAGCAGGGCAAATTCAGGAAATCGCGCCCATTAAGAGCCGGTAATTGATTGCTCAGTTCATACACTTTTCCTTTGATCGGTCACAAAACAGTTGCTCAATCCTCCCCACGATATCAGCAAAGGGCGAGTCATCCGCCACCTCGCAGTGCTGTTAAGCAGGAATGTGGCTTTTTATAGGGAGATTGCCGCGCGAAAATGCATCAAGTCCTTAACACTGCCGCCGAACCATTGACAGGAATGGGGGAATCCCGAACCACCTAGCTGACACCAAGAGGAGGCTGTTCGACAAGCCATCCAGACTGCATGAACAGATAGACTTTCTTCATCCATCTTCGAATCGGTACCACCAACTGCTGTGGATGGTTTGCACAATTAACTGCTGAAGCTGTGGAAGCAGAAAACTGTCCCAACAGAATGGAGCCGTTCCGTTATAGTCTCAATTTTCAAGGAAGGCAACCATAAAGGGACTAATCTGATTTCTATTGCCTGTCATCCTGCTTGCACTTGCCCTTGGGACTGTCTGCTCGAAAATTAGGTAAATCTCAATGCACAGTACACGCGTATTTCGGTAGAATGATTTTGTCGCAAACTATTGCCGCCCTTCAGCTATCTCTAGCCGTGTGGGACAAAAAGGCCCGTTGTAGCCTCTCTTTTTTAATTTCGCCATTAATGAGTTCTCCCAGGTGATCAGCGTTTTGACTACGAGCACGGCAACGACGTGATACAGCTCACGTACCAGCCAAGTGGCACCAAACAAATTAGCAATGGCTGTGCTTTGCATCCTCGAAATGCAACGTCCTGCAATATTTGCAAGTCCCAATTTCTGCACTGATCCTTTGTGATGATCGATTGACGGTCGCTAAGAAATTTAATTACTTAACAACTGTATGAACGACTGTGGAGTGCACAAGGTCACAAACCGTATCGCTCGAAGTGGTTTTTCTAATCTCCACCACATGCTGCACCGATGCGACATCTTTCGCCCTGAAGAGAAGATTTAGCAATACAGTCCTCCGTTCAACACTCCTGTGCTTTTATGAAAACTGGTTCTTTAAATGGACAGGCATAAATAGGCTAGTTACGTTAACCTTTCACTGCCTTCATAGCTTAGCTCATGTCTGGTGGGAGCACCGCATGAGCAATGAGCGTGTTCAGTGTTGTGTTAGGTGTAGGAAGAGCGGGTGAACCACTCAGCACCGTTATGTCACGTACCAGGCTCCGATGGCTGGGCCATGTGGCGCGCACGCTAGCACACCGACTTCCGCGACGTGCGTTGTTTGCGCGCCCGGGGCGTAGATGGAGGAGGAGGAGAGGTCAGGCGATGACATGGTCAAGAAGAAATGAGACCTCCCTTTCTACTTTGTCGTCGGTTGGTACCTCTCGACTGCCAAGCTGGTGTTCTGTGGACGATAAACCCACTTGGCTTGGTACACTTGTTGACGTGGCGAATCGCTAGTCTCATTGGCTTTTGTATTGTCTGTTTCTTTGCCTGTCCCTCTTCTCCTTCACCTCTCTCTTTAGTCACGAGCTCATACTTTTTGCCTAATATGATACTAAGCGTTTTATTACTTGCTTTTGGTTTTTTGTGCTTCATAACGCTTAGTATCTCACTTTTTACACTCTGTATTGTGGCACGATAGCTAAAGTGTTTCTGACCTTTGGCCCACGTGTAATAATGATAAACTTGTAATAGTCTCTTTTTAACTATGTCGGAAAACCTGGATCAGCTTTCGAGTAATGGGCATCGTCGCCGTTTTTAGTAATCGAGTGATTTGGCCGTTTATTCACCCTAGTTCACTGAGTCCGCCACTTCCCCCATATGACCATGAAATGATTCATAGACTGGAATTTCTTTTTAAAATGAGCCAAGCGGCATTTCGTATTATGTGCGGTGCTACTGGTGTTCTTTGACACTGCAGCGTCTGCACCAGTACTTTGTTACCTAGCTTTTCCTGTAGGTCTTATCGGACTTACTTCACTTCCATTTTCCGCTACAACGCATGCAGTTACCCTATCTTGTGGTAAGGTGTCCAAGAACAGGTTACTGAGTTAGGAGCTAAAGCCAACTTTCAGCCACCTCCTGGACTGCGATTACCCTCAGTGACTGTTGAAGTTTTATCACAGTGCTAGATTGGCGTACCATCTGCCGGACTCTGCGATTATTTAATCAAAGCGCGCAAGCCTATTCTTCGGCTTGAGCGTCTCGCATCACGCATTGTCTGGGACTACTTGTTGTCACTGCTGTTCCGCTAGAAATGTTCACTTTATCCTACTGATCGGTTTACGTTCATTGCTTAGTTTACTATTGTATTGCAACCGTCTTCTCCATGTCACTTGTTATTTGCTCTCTAACTTCGTGAATGCTGGCACCTAGTTCCCAAGCATCTTTCGTTTTTAGCTCTTTGCACTTAATCTTTAATCTTCGCTAGGTGTCTTAGTCCACTTTGTCGCCACTGATGCGCTATACAATGTCACTCAAGTTGACTCTAAGAATACTACCCTCATTACTTCTTATTCTTGCCTTTGTAGAGTTCGGTTCATATTCCCTTTCCCCGATCCTGCTGCTTACAACGACCCGAGGATGCGAAATCTCATTGAATACGCCCGAAAAGTAGAACGGGAAATGTACAGCACTGCAACCGACATGGATCATTATTTCCATCTCCTCGCTCAGAAATGTTATAAAATTCATCGCGAACTCGAGGAAAAACGTAAAAGTCGACAGTCGGGTTCGGATTCAACGACAGCTGCTTCTACTGTCCATAGCTCTGCCTCTTCCAGCCCATCAAGGTCATCGAAGTTCAGCCAAAGTTTGTCTGCACTTTCATCCCAGTTGGCCTTGCCCTCCCCATCGCTTTCCTCCACTCCCGCCCCTACATCTGGCAAATCGGTAGGAGCAGTGGTTGCAAATGGTATTCCCTCTAGTTCCGTGTCCGATGGATTTGAGATCGGTTCGTTCAGTTCACAAGACACTAGTGGTTCCGAAAACGACATGTCTCGATTTGAACATTATCTGCAGAATGCATACAACCGGGGCCGATTTAAATGCGAAGCGGGTGCTTCGGAACCACTCTCCAATACATCCTCTACACCCTCCGTCTCTCTGGCCTCTTTTACACAGCCAAAATTTAACTCTGATACGTCGCTGGCAGTTTCTGGTTCTAATACGGCCCTTCCAGACCCAACACCTACCAACTCTGAACCAGATAACACGGAAGTCAAGAGTGAGGGGGTTTCTGTGCAAAACGAAACCACAGCATCTAATGATTCATTTGCCATGCATCCCACTTCCCTCTCTTCAACCTCCAGTTTGTCAATATCCGTGAAACCCGACGAGGCTAAGTGGAAGCGCTGGTCAAGGGAGGAACTACTGCGCCATTTCTTACAGTTACTCGAAGAGATTTTCAATGACAAGTATGCGGAACCGTTTAGAGCTCCTGTGGATCCTGTGATGCTTCACATTCCTGATTACTTTCAAGTCATTAAAGAACCCATGGACCTTACTACTATCCGTAACAATCTTGAGGATGGAAAGTATAATGATCCATGGGAGGTTGTGGAACACTTCCGGCTTATGTTCAACAATGCTTGGTTGTACAATAAAAAGACTTCAAAGGTGTACAAAATGTGTACCAAGGTATGTGTGTTACTTTCTTCATGTTCCTGTTTCAGCTTGCTGAACTATTCCAAAGTAGGATCGACCAAATAATGCAGACGATGGGATTTTGTTGTGGCCAGGATTATGAATATCAGCCTCAGGGCCTCTACTGTGCGTCTGCTAATCTCTGCACTATCAGCAAAGATGCCAACTACTACGTTTACCTCAATAAGTAACGTGATCATTCTATGATCTACTTTCTTTCAGCGACAAACAAACGACTGGGCTTGTCTGCGACAAATACTATCAGTGCGAGAAGTGCTTCAATGAGGCTGGAGATGTCGTAATACTAGCCGATGAACCAAATCAGTCTGTGTAAGGTCCCTTATCTAATTGGTCACATCTTTCAGGCCGATCTCCAAAGATTTGTTTGAGAAAAGAAAAAACAATGTAAAGGAGAAGGAAGAGTATGTTACTTGCAACGAATGCGGGCGCCGTTGGCACAAAGTGTGTGCTTTGCATATGAATGAAATATGGCCTACCGGATTCGTATGCCAGGGTTGTCTACGGGAGCGCGGTCTTAAACGCAAAGAGAACCGCTTTACCGCCCGCAAACTTCCTGTCACACGCCTCAGTGCATTTTTGGAGAAACGTGTGAACGATTTTTTGAAAAAGAAAGAAGTTGGAACGGGCGAAGTCACTATCCGTGTATTAGCCAGCTCTGATAAGACTGTGGAGGTTAAACCTTTGATGCGCGCACGTTTTACCGAAAGTGGGGAGCTGTCCGAATCATTTCCATATAGACTCAAAGCTGTCTTTGCCTTCCAAGAGATCGATGGACAGGATGTTTGTTTCTTTGGACTTTACGTTCAGGAATACGGATCCGAAAGCCCTCAACCGAATCGGCGCCGAGTTTACGTAGCCTATTTGGATTCTGTGTTCTTCTTTCGTCCCAAGCAATATCGGACTGATGTGTATCACGAGATCCTCGTTGGATATTTACTATACGCCAAACGCTGTGGATACACTATGGCCCATATTTGGGCATGCCCACCAGGCGAAGGGGACGATTATATCTTTCACATGCACCCAGCAGAACAGAAGATCCCTAAAGCGAAGCGGCTGCAGGAATGGTATCGGCGGATGCTGCAGAAGGCCATCATCGAGGGGATTGTCGTTGACTATAAGAACATTTTGAAGGATGCCCTAGACCACCAGTTGGTTTCACCCACGGAAATACCCTACTTTGAAGGGGATTTCTGGCCGAACACTTTGGAGGACATTTTAAAGGTACGCCACTTTGTCCTCATTGTTTCCTTGGGAAGTTAACCAGTTTCTGCATAGTTCGTTTCAGGGTTTCTCTGATTTGTTACTTTTTTATCCAAGTCGGGTAGGTAGCTATTTCGATACATTCAAAGCAACAGTAGGGACACATTAGTCCGATGAGTTGGTCACTAGATATGTTAAGCATTTTTGCGTTTGTTTATTTTTTTGTTTTTTTTAATTTTTCTTGGTGAACTACAATACGTACGTTTCTGGTTGGACCTTTTCACTCCGAATGTGTCGCTTGCCGATTATCCAGGCAACTCCCTAAGATTTCTCTTATGCTAAAGCTCACTACCTACTAATTCTCTTCTGTTGGCTACCATCATCAACAACACATCAACCACTAGAACTTATGCTACGCTGCCATACAACTAGATTTACAAAAAGTGTAGTAATTAGACAGTGAGAAAGGGAACTTAACGGAAAACAATGCTCTAAACAAACATTCAGAGTCAAGACGCCTACACCTTGTCAACAAGAGACCGTCGCAAGCAGCCGGCTATCTTGCAAAGACCGCATAAGCGAGACACCTTCCTTGCGGCTCTGACTTCCCTGCGTCATAATCAGCTATTACTCATCAGATAACCTAACACCAAACACACTTTAATCAGGCAGTCCGAAAAGGAGTCAACAGCAGACGCGCCACTGTTGTCGACTGCGAGCCATGTCTTGTAAAGTCTCACGCCATGCACAAGGCGAGTCACGTGGACTCCAATCTGGAAAGCGGGATGGACCAATTGCATTCTGTTTAGTCGTCAGTGACTCCATTTCCCCTGTCAAGTTAATCTTGTCCACCTCGAGTCTTGCGTCACCCTGCATCTGGCAAGCAAAACAAAGCCCTCTCCGGTGAACGGTGACCGGGCATACGTAGTACGTGCCCAAGCCAACGCCACTTATCCAGTGCTACATGTTCTAAGGTACTAGCTTGATTAACACGGTCTAGCATTGGTTTACGCACATCATTGTTGCAGGCATGCTGGTGTCACTCCATACCAGAAATGCTTCGCAGATATCGATGATCAGACTCAAAGGCACCTTATTCCCATAAAGAAGCACGCCCCTCATTGTAGCTTTGTAGGCAGGGCGTCTGAGATGAAGGGAAACTCCTTTCTCACACCGAAGACGTCTCAGATTCAAGAATGCAGTTTGCAGTACGTGAACTGACTTAAGTGCATACGTGTCAATCGTTGCTGAGGCGGCTGCTGAGGTAAGTGGTTTGATCAATTCAAGTTCCTCGCTCTTAGGGGTCAAGGAGTCATCAAGTGGCTGGTGGTCCTGCAACAACACTTGGCACTTTGAAGGTGCGAAGTGCATAACAAATGATGAGGCTACTCTAGAGCGGTTATTCAGGGTTTATTGGGCCGTCCCAGCATCTTTAGACAGTAAGGCAATATCTTCCACATAATCAAGGTCAACGAGCTTTTCATCTCAACGCCTGCACTGTAAGACTCCGCAAGGGAACACTCCATGCTGCAGTCCACGACGAAGCTGAACAAAAATGGGGGAATCATACAACCCTGATGAACGCCCCTTGTTGTCGAGAAGATACTCGGCAGGTCGTCGTACACTCTGCCGCAGCCTGTGGTGTTCGAGTACGGGCATGTAAAATGTCAAATTTCTTTATGGGAACACTTTTCTGCACAAGTATATCAAACGGCATGCCTCTATCGACTGAATCAAACACATTGTTAAAGTCGAGGAGCACAGTTGTTTTCGGTCTGCAGTGCGCGTGGCGCTGCTGTATCACCTGCCACAGAGTGAATGCAGCACAATAGCTGAGGTGTTTCCCACCTATAGCTAACGTGTATAATGATGAATGATGATGGAGATCAATGGAGATGAATGGTGATGAAGAGTGGTATATACAGCCCCGTTTTGGGCGAAAATCTGCCTGCTTTTTCCTAATCCGGGATTCCTATTTCTTAGTGAGGCGAAGAACGAGAATTGAGGCCAGTAGTTTTGTCACAACTGGCGTTACGCTAATACCCCTGTGGTTAGTACAGTCTGTGCGACAACCCTTCTTGTATGTTGACACTATAATCGATTCACTCCAGTTAGCTAGGACACTTCCTTCCAGATATGTTCGAATAGGTAGAACAGGACTTTGCAGAGGATCTCACCTCCATCCTTAAATAGTTCAGATCGAAGGGATTCCGGGCCAGCATCACGAAAGCGATTGAGGGCTGTGATCGCGTTTCGTACTTCCGCCTCCGATAGAGGTTCTAAACTAACCGTCCTGCATCACCCGAATAGGAAGAAGTCCGGGAACGGCGCCAACTGAACTGATTTCGAAAGTGCTTCGCCCTGCGATCCATACCACTCTCCTGATTGTGAATCATGGCACCTGCGCTGTCTGATATTCTCACTGACTCCTGGTTTCCTGGGATCAGTAGTGCGGCTCAAATGGTAGAGTTTGCTCCTGCCTCCTCCATTTCTTAGATCTGACCGGTTCACTAGGCTTCTTTGTCTGCGTGCAGGTCCTGCTTTAGTTCATTCCCAATAGTCCACGTAGTTGCTTTTTGCCCAGAGCCAGCCTGGTGTATATTTCCGGATTCCAACAGGTTCATCGTTGTCTCGGATATATGTTGACTCGGGCGGAACCGATTGATACTACCACAAGCAGATGTTCTTGCGTCGCGCATGGCAGCCGAGTTCCTGTTCCACTGAAGCTGTGTCATTTAGGACCAGATAGCAAAAGTTCGGCACGCAGTGTATCCTGGTAGGTCTGCGTGACCGAAAGCTGTGGTAACTTCTCAGTTGCCAATCGTGACAAACGCTCAGTGCGCCTTCAGGTAAAGTTTATGCAGAAATGACAGCGTACCAAAGCATGATCAGAGTTAATGTAGATATTCCAGAACGAGCAGCAATCCAGGAGGGAAGCACTCCACCTGTAACTTATGGCAATGTGATCAATTCGGGTCCACCCTCGGCCAGCTACAGGAGGACGCCAAGTGGCACATCAGCGCCCATTGCGTCAAAAAGCGGTGCTACTAAGAAACAACTAGTGCTAAGCACACAGTTGCAACAGACGCTCACCGTTGTCAGTCCGTTGGGAGTTAAGCCCGTAATTACCACCCAGCTGAACTTCTGAAGAGCTCATACGCCCTGCTTGTGTGTTCGTATCCCCTGCAAGTACTAGTATATCTTAAATAGTAGCATTGCGTAGTAACGCGTTTAGTCCGTGATAGAATGTGTATTTGACAGCATTAGAAAGTTGCAGTCGGTGGGAGCATAAGCGGAGATAACAAACAAACAGCGTTTTATACTACTTTGTGAATGAACCTTGGTCGATGTCGTCAAACGGCTGTTAACCGGAATCCAATCCACAAACGATGGCTCAGCCTTGGAGGTTAGAATGATACTTACCCCAGTTTGATCAGCACTTGTCGCATCAGTGTCTCCGGATGCGTGCAGCCACAAGCGAGAGAACAAGCCGGGCGCAGTTAATTCAACAACCCCGTGATGGTCATTGGTCTTAGTTCAGGATATGGGACACACGTCAATACCCAGTGCGTCCAACGTGCGTGCGAATGAAGTCCGTTGACCAATTTGCCTTGGGGTGCGAATGTTGAACGCCGCTAAGGAAATGGGACAGCGTGGCCTTATAAGGCACAGTTGCTGATAGGCGTCCAGTTTGTTATGTGATTCCAGTGGCATTGCAGCTGTTGTCAATTAGGCCAGGAAATATGGAAGGCTAGTAATGGAGACTGGGAGGGGACTCGTAGAAACAGGTGGAAAACGATGGAAGCACCAGCAGTAGCATGTTTTCGCTTATCCGCCGTGCCGATTGCAGCAGACAAGGTGACCCTAGCTAATCTGCGCGACGACAGATGCAGGATGTTTTTGGTTTGAAGAAACTGACATTGGCCGAGATACTGCCAGGGCGCCCAGACGTGGACAGGATAATTAGAGTCCTCAACCAAAGCCCTTGGCTCAAAAGCCTGTCCGCAGGGCAGCGAGGTGAGTTTGCCAACGATTTAGTTTTACAGAAACGGGCACTATCCCATTCCAAACCCCCAACCTGGAGATTGAGTTTGTCTGACCTTTAACCATTAACCAAGTTGGAATGAATATCTCAAGGGGCCCGGAGTCACCCCCAGTATAGCTCAATAGGTTAAAGTGGTACGCAAACCGTCTGATCTCTTACCGTTTTCCAATCTGGTAGGAGTAGCTCTGAATGGTCCCCGGAACGCCACACAGTATAGCACATTGGGTCAGAGGTGCCCATACCGTCGCATCACCGTAAGGTCCAAGACGTTGGCTACCAAGTAGGTTCTCATGAGTAAGATTAGCTACGCTGCTACCGCTTTACAACTTGTTTTGCGGCGTTTATTTGATTATGTCAACACTACTGTCTTGCTGTTTATCGATGTTGCTTCCCGGTCAACCGTTGAGTGGTCCCATCATTTGGCATGCGCTTCACATAGTGCAGTGTTGCTTCAGGACTACCAGCCACGTACTCAACCTTTGATAGCGAGGAACTCACGGTAGTTGATCAATTCACTTGGCAGCTGCATCAGCAACGATGTGCGTGTATACACTTAATTCAGTTCAGGTTATGCAAAAGCTAGAACTGCCTTCCTGTATCTATGACGTTAGAAGGGATTTCCCTCAACTTGAAGTGCCGTGTTTAAAAGGTCCTACTTTATATAAGTGAGATTGCTGTTTCGGTCTGAGGCGCCTTCATCGCTGTCTGCGAGGCATTTCCGGTGGCACCAGGATGTCCGCAACGACGATGTGCGTAGGCGAACGTTAAGCAGTGATTATCAGGCTGGTTCTTTAGATCGACGGATGGCACTGAACGGATCACGTTTGCTTGGGCACATACTCATCATCATTATACACTTTAGTTAAAGGTGGAAAACTCCTCGACTATTGTGCCGCATTGGCCACGTACTACGGATGCCCGGTCGCCGTTTAATGCGGTGGCCCTTGTTTTGTTTGCCGGATGTAGGGTGGCACAAGGCTGTAGGTGGACAAGAGTTAACTTGGCAACGGGCAATGAGGTCTCTGACTGCCAAACTGCGTGCAGTCAGTCCCTCGTCTTCCAGACGAGTCCACGTGATCCGTCTTGTGCTTGGCTCGAGACTTTACATGATATGACTCGCAGTCGACGCCAGTGGCGTGTCGTATCTTAGCCGGACTGCTTGCTTAAAGTGCGTTTAGTGGTGAGTTATCTGCGGGATAGGGGCTTGTCATGACACGGGGCAGTAAAAGCCGCAAGCAAGCTGTCTCGCTTATGCAATTTTATCTTTGCACCATAACCAGCTGTTTGTGACCCTGAACGTTTGCTTAGAGCATTACGGTATTACGCTAGGTGCTCTTTTTGTCCCTCTTATTATTCTTTGTTTTGTAGGTCATCGTAGTTGTACCGCAGTGAAGCATCAACTTCAATGACTGATGTGCAGCTGTTATTGATGACAATGACCTCGTGTATTCAAACTTGGACTTGGAGAATCCGCTGTGTGTATTAGTGTGCTTACTTTAAATTATCATTACGTTGCCTTACTACTATGTGTAGTAGCCCACTTGTGCGTTGTATGTGCAGGTTGTCTCCGTTCGTTTGACTACTGCCGCTCTTCCCGTGCTGCCTGAACGGAAGTCCCTACGGCTTTAGCTCGTAGTGAGATTTTACTCGTAACATCCATTTGCGTACTTGTTCCTCTGGATGTCTTGAAGGATAGTCTTCACAGTATTATTGATCGCCATTTAGAAACAGCACTATTCTTCATCCACGATCAGAATTGCTTTTCACGCATATCTCCGATATTAGCAAACAAACGAAAGTACATCAGCATTTGACTTGTCGCTCCAATGGTGCGTAGCCACATTGACCGAAGGAGAAGAAGTGGCATAGGTGGACGTGGCCTAAAACCTTTCTGTTGTGAGCAAGCACTCATCATAAAAGCACCTACACTTTCTCAAGAACAAACGTTCCCAAACAGCTAGCTGTCTTGCAGAGATAAGGCATCGTCAGCAACGCAGCTTCCTTACGGTTTTCACTTCCGCGCGTCAGCAGATAACATGGCACCAGGCATTTTTAAGAGGCACTTTTACGAAGAGGTGGCAGCAGACACGCCACTGGTTTCGACTGCGAGTACTGTCTTTTAATGTCTGGGGCCAAAGCATAACGCGTTCACGTCAACTATCTCCTGAAAGGCGAAACAGAACGATGACAGTTTATTAGTCCTTGTCTTCATTTCTCGATGCTAAGTCCGTTTCTGCACGATGTCTGTACCACAGATTGTGATTCATGGGTGGCTTGCGCTGCACCATCCACAACTCCATCCACACACCCCATATCCAGTGTAAACCCGAAGGAATAAGACCAGGGGGCATGTGGATAGGGGCCACGTTTCATCTAGGGAACCGGCCCACTCTCCTTCAACATGCACGGCAGCAGCATTCCTGTCTATGTAGGGAATCATACGTACCAGACGTACATAGGGCGATGGCTGGACCGTAGTCCACTCACTTGATGAAACCACCGTTTTAGCCTAGCACGGCCACAGGGGCATACACCCCGTCTCCCCAGCAACCATCCACAGTCTCCTGGAGCCAGTACTCGTGGTGGTGGGTGTTAGACAGGTAGGCACCTTGTCAACATGCATATCAAGCGCAGTCACACTGGGGATGTCAAACAACAGCGATTCACTTGAAATGACAATAGCAAGGAATTTATTTCGAATAGCATACGAATATGCTGACGTAACTCTTCGCTAAATGAGCATATGAAATAGATTTGTTATCAACAAATCCGCGAAAAGTACAAGGTGTCAGAAAAAAGTATCTATACAAAATGCTCCAAACGAATTTAACCAGACAGCTTAAGCGACGTTGTAAGTGAAAACAAACTTATTCAGACTGACATCTATAGGACTTAACAAAGTAATCATTAACAAAATATAGCCAACCAGTCACCTAAAATAAAGAAACTCAGCACGCAAGCACGCCGTTAGTAAATCAAATGCAGCGTACTTACAAGCGCTGCGCCAGTTCTGCATACTTTCTCTGCAGGACCCGTCGTCGCTTCGATGCTGGCCTCGCTCGTGGCTAACTATGCCGGCTTTACTCATGCACTCGCTATCGCATATGCTACAACACCATGCGCTCGACGCCCATCGGCGCCTGTCTCTTCCGCACTTGCCGCTTTTTCTCCACATACACGAGGACTTACTCTTGCACCTCAGCAACTGCCTCCGTGATTAGGTCGCACCATGCACCCCGACTAACCGCCTTCGATTCCCAACATCTGTAATCAAGATTGAAACGTGAGAGGCTAACTTTCATCACCTGGTGGTAACGAATCTTCGGTTTCCCCACATACCGCTTCCCAACACTCAGCCGGTCATATAATAGCTGCTTCGGTATCCGCGTTGTATCTATACGCCACGCGTGACCGAGCCACCTCAAGTGTCTCAACAAAAGTTTGTAGTCCACTGCTTACATTCCTTTTGAGCGCAACACTTCCTTGTCTGTAACTGTGGCATCAACCAATGCGCAGAATCCGTCACAGACACTTGATGAAACCGCTCGAGATATCGCACATCCCGCCGGTACATCGTCCACATTTCACAATCTGATTGACGAGGCGACGGAGCAGGATTCGGGCAATCGCCTGGCCTACCCAACTCAGCAAATTGTTGCCACGATAATTCATGCAACATTGCTTGCTACCTTTGCCCCTGCACAATGATAACATAAGGGCATCCTTCAGCTCAAGAGGCACCTCTCAATCCACACGCGTTGCACCAAGTGGTGCAGCGCAATCACCAGCGCAGGTCCGCCGTGTTTCAATACTTCAGGCAGGAGTCCGTCGGCACCGGCACACTTGCAGTTTCTCAGCTGAGCAAGTGCTCTCTGCGTCTCATCCACTGTCGGCGTGTCCGCCAAACTCACCTTATCTCGTGCTGCTTGAGGTCGTTCAATTTAGGCCAGTCATTCTCCTAATGGTTGTTCAAAAGACAATCAAGGTCTTTTTGCCAGATCTGCATTATGTCTGCAGTCTGTGTGCGGGTAGCGCTTAAACTACCATCAATCAGCGTCCTCAGCGGCTCCAATCTCGGTCCATACACCGCATTCAAGGAGTCAAAGAATTCCTTGTGTTGGCGGCGTTCGGCGTAGCATTCCATCTGCTTCGCCTTCTCCGTCCACCATGCATTTACAATGCGGCGGAGCTCTTAAATCACTCGCCGTCGAAGTTTGCGAAACTGACTACTCTTCCCTAAGTCACTGGGATCTGCAACATTTGCAGCAAATGCTGCATTCTTCTCCGACACCAGTGCGCCAATCGTCGCATTGTTCTCATTAAACCAATCAGGCCGCTTACAGTTTGCGCGCCCGATGGTCTCCTCGGCAGCAGCTGTCACCTGGTTGCGAATGTGGTGCCACAGGTCGTCTACTGTGGCTATGCATTCCACATCACACAGGTGTGCAGCCGTCATCTCCATTTCATTACGTTTGGCCACAGTGCCGAGGGAGAGAAGGCCAAATTTAAGCCGGGCACAATACATAGATTTACGAAAATATATGTAGGATGACATGGTCGAGCAGGTGAACGTGACCACGCCGTGGTTGCCTCCGACTTGCTATATCACTCGCATTCAGTACAAACTGAGTGTGCGTGATCGTCAGGCCGTGAGTGACACACAGTGAGAGCAGCCCGTCACCGTTCGTTCGCTGAACCCATGGCATGTGCCCCCACCAATGCATCACGCGCGTTGAAATCACCCAGCAGAAATAGTCGGTCACTCCTCGACACAGACCATGTAGTATGAGTGAGTGAGTGTAGAATTGATCACGCGTGTCATCAGAATAACACACGGTCAGGCCGTGCGTGCTTATAAAAGTGGCAAACTTGCCTTTTCCGAGTCGTAGGCGAGCACTCATCAGTCGCGTGCTGATACCAGTCGGCTCGCACACCATCTGGCTATTGAGGCGATCGGATATTGCAAATCCGACCCTATGTTGACGTGGAGCTGAGGCGGCGTTTTCCACCCAGTAGAAGATGTAGCCGGCATCAGCTTCATGTAACTTACCTTGCTCAGCGAGCCGGGTCTCGCTAAGCGCTGCAGTATCGATGTGGTAGCGCGCCAGTTCCATCGCGAGCAGTGCAGTGCGTCGTTCGGGACGCTCACTCGAATTTCGTTCCAGTAGTGTGTGCACGTTCCAGCACCCGATATTGACTGCTTCGCGTGGAGGCATACGATTGATTTGGTGAGCAGTCGCGCACTTGGTGGCGGTTGTGCTTCGGAGGACTCCGCCCGGATCTTTTGGCTCAGGAGCCTGACGCACTTGGCACTGGGTGGTCTAGAGTTTTGCTCGAGGGACTCCAGATGGAGCCTTTGGCTCAAATGCTCGACCCACAAGGCAGTGGGGAGCAGATGCAGCTCGGTAATGTGAGGTCTATCACACGCAGCCTTTGAAGTTCTGTAACAACTCATTTGTTTCACGACCATAGTAAGATACGCACCTGCGACCACGGCCAGACGCAGGAGGGTTTTGGCGGGTTCGCACCAATTTGACCCTAGGCTGCCTGGCTTGAGGCGAGCAGTAGCAAACTATTGGGCACCTGCAGGTGCCCTCCCACCGTCAGAAATTGCGTGGCGCTTGCGTTCTACGCCAATCGAGCTGTGAATTTATAACACGTGGACCTGTCGTCTCTTATAGCTCAGTTTTATGGGAAGAGGGCTTTTGACCACTTCCTATCCACCGATGAGGTTTGGACTAGGATACTGGAAGGGCTCCTACACCTGCCAGGAGAACGACTCGGGTCCTCAGCCAAAGCCTTCGATTAAATGTGCACCCAAAAGGCATCAGGTCTAGCACATGGTCAATTCACTGATTCATTCGGAATGGTGTCCTGGCTCTTAGCTATGAGAGGGGCTTAACCCAACTCTCACACAGCGGTCGCCACGAGGAGGCGTCCAGGACGAGTTCACGGCACAACATCTGTCAGGATCTAGGTACCTCAAGCCTCAGCGATATATATATATATATATATATATATATATATATATATACATATATATATATGTATATATATATATATATATATATGGTTGGCGGCATCCGGTTTCGGATTTGCCTGTCACTGTGGCAAGCCACAGGACGCCTGCGCCTACAGAGGGACCATAGATGGCTTGCGCTGCACCACCCACAGCTCCAACCACATACCCCATATCCAGTGTAAACCCGAAGGAATAAGACCGGGAGGCATGCGGATGGGAACCACTTTTCATCAACGGAGCCGGCCCACACTCCTTCACAGGCAAACACAAGCACACTGTATTTGGGAATCAAGCGCACACAAGGCGGTGGCTGGACCGTAGTCCGCTCCACACTGAGTGCATGGAACCACTCTTCGAGCCTAACACGGCCACAAGGACCGTGCACCCTGTCCCCTCCAGCAACGACCAACTGTCTCCTGGAGCCAGTATGGACGAGGTAGTGGGTAATAGACAGGTAGGCACCTTGTCAACATGCACATCAAGCGCATCCACACCGGGGATATCAAACAACAGCCAAACACTTGAAAGAGAGAAAGAAAAAGAGAAAGAGAAAAACTCGATTAATGCGTAAGGAAACGGTGATATAAACCTTAATTAAATAACATGTAATAAGTTGATTACAAACAAATCCTAGCTAAGTGCACGAGATCAGAAAGTATAGTTCACGGAATACCACGAACGCAAAAATGTTATGGAAATCGAATACAATTGGCTGAAGCGATGTGGGCAAGTTAATGAAATAGAGTGCAGGGAGATAATTATATGAGAAAGAAAAGCATTAAGGTAAAAACTGTAAACCCACCACCTGAAATAAAGAGACTTAGCATGCAAGCAGGTGGTTAGTAAATCGAATTCAGCGTGCCTACAAACGCTGTGCCGGCTCGCCGTAATTCTCTGTAGGACCCGTCGTCGCTTCTGTAGTGGCCCCTAATGGCATAGCTCATGGCCCGCTAGACATTTATATGAGAAAGAAAGGCATTAGGAGAGAACCGAAAACCCACCACCTGAAATAAAGAGACTTAGCATGCAAGCATGCGGTTAGTAAATCGAATTCAGCGTGCCTACAAACGCTGCGCCGGTGCTGCCTACGTTCATTGCGGGACCCGTCGTCGCTTCGGCAGTGGTCCCGAGTGACCTCTCTCATGGCTCACTAGGCCTGCCTGACTAAGGCACTCGCGACCGCATGTTCTACAGCACAATGTGCTCGATGTCGATGGAGTACAATTCATTGGTGCTTGCCGCTTCCGCAACTGCCGCTTCTTCTCTGCATGCATGAGGTCTTTCTCCCGCACTTCAACAACTGCCTTCGTGATTAGATCGCGCCATGCACGCCGATCAACCGCCTTCGATTCCCACGATCTGCAATCAAGATTAGAACGTGTGAGGCTCACTTTAATCATGTGCTGGTAACGTAACTTTGGTTTCCCTACGTGCCGCTTCCCAATACTCAGCTGACCGTATAAAAGTTGTTTCGGTATCCGCGCCGAATCCATACGGCTCACATGACCGAGCCATCTCAGGTGTCGCAGTAAAAGTATGCCGTCCACTGCATACATCCCACTTCGGCGCAACACTTCCGTGTCTGCGACTCTGGCGCCCCAATCGATCCGCAAAATTCGTCGCAGACACTGTTGATGGAACCGCTCGAGATATCGCACATCCCGACGGTACATCGTCCACGTTTCACTGCCGTATAGAAGAACGGGCAGTACCATGGATTTGTACACCATCAGCTTTGTGCCAATGCTAAGCTGATGGTTGTTCCACACTCGGTACTCAAGCTTCCCGAATGCCGCTGCCGCCTTCGATACGCGAATACGCAACTCAACGTGTAGCTGCTGATCAGTCGACATCACACTCCCAAGGTAGCAGAAACGGGAGGTGGTTTCCAATACTTCAGCACCAATGCTGATTTGCGGCAATATTGAAGATTGCACCTCCGGTGAAGGCTGAAAGAGACAGACAGTTTTGCTTGTGTTGATGGTGAGCCCGAATTTGGCCGCTGTCGAAGCCAGAGCACAAGTCATGTGCTGCAACTCATCCGCGCTGTGTGAAAACAACGCACAGTTGTCAGCAAACAGCAACATACGGATAGTTGTCTCACAGACTAGAGTTCTCGCCCCGAAACGACGGATGTTCAGCAACCCACCATCAATACGGTGCTCCACACGAACACCGTAAGCACAAGCCGCATCAAAAGCACAAGACAACATTGCATGAAGATAGATATTAAACAAGGCAGGAGCTGACACACAGCCTTGCTTTACACCAGAGACAACTGCAAAGTCATCCGAGGTCTCTCCACTCAGCTGCACCCTCGCTCGCATACCACTGTGCAGACATCCAATTAAACTTACAAACTTACGCGGGCAACCAAACTTACCCAACACCAGCCACAGTGCCTCGCGGTTCACCGTATCAAATGCCTTGGTGAAATCAACAAAAAGCGAGTACAATGGCTGGTGTCGTTCTCTGCACTTCTCTTGCAACTGACGAGCCGCAAACACCATATCTATAGTGCTGCGACCCGAACGGAATCCACATTGCTCTTCCGCCACGTTTGGTTCCACAATCTGACTCACGAGGCGATTGAGCAGGATTCGGGCAATCACCTTGCCCATACCACTCAGCAAGTTGATGCCACGATAATTCGTGCAACATTGCTTGCTACCTTTGCCCTTGTACAGTGGTAGCACAAGGGCATCCTTCAGCTCAGGAGGCACCTCCTCCTCAATCCACACGCGTTGCACCAAGTGGTGCAGCGCAGTCAACAACGTGGGTCCACCGTGTTTCAATACTTCAGGTGGGATCCCGTCACCCCCGGCAAATTTGCCGTTTCGCAGCTGAGCAAGTGCTCTCTGCGTCTCATCCAGTGTCGGCGTATCCGCCAGATCCGCCTTCACATCGTGCTGCTTCAGGCCGTTCAATGTAGGCCAGTCGATCTCTAAACGGTTGTTCAAGAGACATTCAAAGTGTTTCCGCCAGATCTGCATTATGTCTGCAGTCTGGGTGCAGGTAGCGCCTGAACTACCATCGATCAGTGTCCTCAGCGGCTCCAATCTCGGTCCATACACCGCATTCAAGGAGTCAAAGAATTCCTTGTGTTGGCGGCGTTCAGCGTAGCATTCCATCTGCTTCGCCTTCTCCGTCCACCATGCATTTACAATGCGGCGGAGCTCTTAAATCACTCGCCGTCGAAGTTTGCGAAACTGACTACTCTTCCCCAAGTCACTGGGGTCTGCCACATGTGCAGCAAATGCTGCATTCTTCTCTGACACCAATGCGTCAATCGTCACATTGTTGTCATCAAACCAATCAGGCCGCTTACAGTTTGCGCGCCCGATGGTCTCCTCGGCAGCAGCTGTCACCTGGTTGCGAATGTGGTGCCACAGGTCGCCCACTGTGGCTATACAGTCCACATCACCACACAGGCGTGCAGCCATCGCCTTCTCCAGCTCAGTACGTTTCGCCACAGTACCGAGGGAGAGAATGTTAAATTTACGCCGATTCACGGCGGGAGTGCAATACATCGATTTACGAAAATATATGTACAGTTTGGTCCGAACCAATTTGTGATCAGTGCCGCACTCAGCTCCACGCAGTACACGTGTTATGCGCACTTCACGCATATCACGCTGACGTACGATGACATAGTCGAGCAGGTGAGCGTGACCACTCCGTGGGTGCGTCCAAGTTGCTACATCACTCGCACTCAGTGCAAACCGAGTGTTCGTGATCGTCAGGCCGTGAGTGGCACACAGTGAGAACAGCCTGTCCCCGTTTGCATTCGCTGAACCAATGCCATGCGCACCGATAACATCTGTCCACGCTGATGCATCACGCCCAACGCGCGCGTTGAAATCACCCAGAAGAAATAGTCGGTCGCTCCTTGGCACAGACCGTATCACGGAGGATAGCTCAGTGTAGAACTGATCACGCGTGTCATCAGGGTAACACATGGTCGGACCGTACGTGCTTATAAAAGTAGCAAACTTACCTCTTCCGAGTCGTAGACGAACAGTCATCAGTCGCGCGCTGATGCCCGTTGGTTCACCCACCAGCTGGCCATGGAGGCGATCGGATATTGCAAATCGGACCCCATGTTCACGTGGTGCTGAGGCGGCGTTCCCCACCCAGTAGAATGTGTAGCCAGCACCTGCTTCATGTAACTTACCTTGCTCAGCGAGCCGAGTTTCACTGAGCGCCGCAATATCGATGTGGTAGCGCGCCAACTCCATTGCGACCAGTGCAGTGCGTCGCTCCGGGCGCTCGCTGGAGTTCCGGTCCAGTAGTGTGCGCACGTTCCAGCACCCGATGCTGAGTGCTTTGCGCGCAGGCATACGATTGCATTGGTGGGCAATCGCACGCGAGGTGGTCGTTGTGCTTCGGAGGTTTGCTTGAAGGGACTCCACCCGGAGCCTTTGGCTCAATAGCCTGACCCGCAAGGCAGTGGGTGGTTTGGAGGTTTGCTTGAGGGACTCCACCCTGAGCCTTTGGCTCAATAGCCTGGCCCACAAGGCAGTGGAGAGCAGATCCAGCTCGGGAATGTGATTGCAGAGACAGATTGGGATCTGCTTGACGGCCGTCACACGCAGCCTTTGAGGTTCTGGAACAATTATCATATGTTTTGCGACCGTAATTGGATACGCACCTGCGACCACGGCCAGACGCAGGTGGGTTTTTGGCGGGTTTGCACCAATTTGACCAGGGGCTGCCTGGCTTGAGGCGGGCAGTAGCAAACCATTGAACACCCGGAGGTGTCCTCCCACCGTCAGAGACAATGCGTGGCACTCGTGCTCTATGCCAATCGAGCATTGAGAATATAACCCGTAAACCTGTTGTCTCCCATGGCTAGGTTTTACGGGAAGTGGGCCATCGACCACTTCCTAACCTCCGGAGAGGATGGACTAGGATACTGCCAGGGCGCCCAATCCTGACAGGAGAACGACTCGGGTCCTCAGCCAAAGCCTTCGATTAAATGAACACCCGAAAGGCAGCGGCTCTAGCACATGGTCAGTTAGCTGACTCATGCGGATTGATGTCCTGGATCTTAGCAAGGAGAAGGGCGAAACCTAACTCCCACCCAGCGGTCGCCACGTGGAGGCGCCCAGGACATGAGACTATGGCGCAACAGTAGCAGCAGTGGGTAGACCATCTGTCAGGATCTAGCCACCACCAGCCTCAGCGCACCATATATATATATATATATATATATATATATATATATATATATATATATATATATATATATATATATATATATAGTTGTCGACATCTGATTTCGGATGTGCCTGTCATTACGGCCTCCTTAGGACAGCAACAGGGCGCCTCGCCTACTGAGGGACTATGCTTGGGTTGCTCTGCACTACCCACACTCCCCGTATCCGGTATAAACCCGATGGACTAAGACTGGGAGACATGCGGATGGGAGCTACGTTTCACCAACTATGTCGCCCACACTTCTGCAGACAAACACTAGCACGCTGTATTTTGGCAGTCAAGCGCACACAAGGCGGTGGCTGGATCGTAGCCCGCTTCACATTGGATGGAACCACTCTTTTAGCCCAGCACAGCCACAGTGTGATGCGCCCCGGCCCCCCAGCAACGATTTACGGTCTCCTGGAGCCAGTAATCGAGGTGGATGGTGTTACACAGGTAGGCACCTTATCACCGTGCACATCAAGCGCAGCCACACAACAGCGAATCACTTGAAATGACAAAAACAAGAAATTTATATCGAAAAGCATACGAATATGCTGACGGAACTCTTCGCTAAATGAGCATATGAAATAGATTGGTTATCAACAAATCCGCGAAAAGTACAAGATGTCAGAATGTCCGGATCTGTAATTTTTGGGTAAGTGCTGCCTTTCGACCGATCTGTACATATTGTGCACACATTGAGATATGCCAGGCTGTGGGAGAATCTAGGACTGCAAATGAGAGCCGGCGATCTGGGATTGTCGACCGAAGAGGGGTTGCATTTGTTTGTGATTTGAAACCTGGTGGTAAACACCTGTCAATGCTAAGTGAGTGATGTCAAGATTTTTGGGGGGGGGGTTAAACGTGAGACGAATAACGAAATTAGAACCAGACGATAAGTGTGAAAAGGCGTAAGACGACGGGAAGGCTTAAGCAGTAGCACCCGAATCCCTATCCACCTCGCTCGCTGCGACAGACAGGACGGCGTTGAGAGTCATTGTGTTGTACTGTATACTCGAACAGCTATCAGAGTAACTTTTTGCTGCAAACTTCTCGCCATATCATTCAACCTAGATATAGGGCTGCTGCTTGAGAGTGCGAATATGCAATTTGGTCGTCTATACTACTCCATAGCTCTGTTAGATTGGAGATTTATGCTTAACACCAAGCGGACGAATTATGTTAGGCCTTGTAACTGCGCATTATTCATAGGTTGTCTCTAGGCTATGCTAAATAGCTGTGTTCCACTTGACACACTGACGGACCCAAGTAAACAGCATTGTCGCATACTTCGGACATCGGGTTTCCATGCTTGATTGCCTTCGTTTTAGCCACGTGCGTAAATGTCATCATACCTTCTGACACTGGTTAATTCTCCGGATTTTACCGGGATCCCTAGCAGATAGTTCCCTCGATTTTTGACCGATTAAGCCATCGACTTAGCTTTCGCTTATGTTGGTCTCAAAGTTGGCAGGTAGGATTTCCGTTTTCCCACTACCGCTGTCACTCAAGTGTCCGCTAGGTGTTGCTGCATTTTACTGTCGTGGGTCTGCTCCGTTTCAATACAAATGCTCCGATTTGTTGAGTAGCCTACTCGCAACTTACAAAATGCTTGGACGTTAGGCTGAACACTGAAAAGCAATTCAATCAACCAGAGTGGCAATTTTCCTTCATTGCCAATGGTCGCCGTGCTCTTAGGGTCCTCACTTTAGATCTGCACTCTCGCCCAAAGTCGAAGTTTAAGTCAGACTGTTAGAATTAAATTTAGTTGCGCGATTAGATGGACTTATCTCAGCTCTTTTTACCTTCGGGGGATCAGTTCTCGTTTATTCTTTTTACAATTTATTACTCCAGTTGTGGGAATAGGAAACCGTCCCAGGAAGGCTGTCGTTCGGAACGCGGTCATCATAGAGGAATCAGTCGGATTTCCATCGCCTCTAAGCTGCTCGTGTCTGTTGCACTTCATGGTCTGACTGATGCGAGAGGAGCAAGCCGGGTTTTGTGGAGATCGGGACTGCATTGACCACCTTTTCACATTGCGTCATTTGTTGAAATACCGCCATAGTTATTGGCGACCCACCGTAGTCGTGTTCCTGAGTATCAATGGATCCTTCAATTTGGTGGATTTATGTGCCTTATCGGACTCTCAGTGAAGATGTTCCCAAGAAATATTTGTCATAGGAGCGCTGTACGCGCTCCACCGCACTTCAATATCTTTAGTGGTATTAAACAAGGTTGCCTGATCTCATTCTTGATAATTTCCTCATCGACGAAACTGCGTTCACTGGAGATGACAAGGAGGGTGTGGAACTGTTTCCAAGTGATCACGGTCTTGACTTAGAGTAGACGGAGGACAATGCCGTATTCTTTGACTGCTCCCAAACGTTCCAAGCAATATCCGACAAATTAGCACTGAATGTTTGTCGTTCGGGGACCTATGGTTTGCACCCTCGGGATGCCAAGCCCTTCACTTGCGTGGAACCTTGATTGGTATCGTTTAGAAGTTGTTCAGAAATCCAAACAAATCGGCAACTATATTAGCGCTCGTATGATCGAAAATGAGATCGTCAGCCTTACAAAAAAATCTCGCTGCGCTTTTGCCATTCCCCGCCTCATGTGACGCCGGCGCGATATAACTCTCGCTCTGAAGAGCAGAGTTTGCGACGCAACTATTCTTTAAACTGTACCCTACGGCTGCAAAATCTAGTCCATCAACTCCACCTACAAAAAGAGGCCAGCTACGTTCGACCATCACTGACTTTTAGCCCATTTTTAGTGGGAACAACACGTGAGCAATGAGCGTGTTAGGTGCAGGAATAGCGAGTGGACCTCTCAGCACCGTTATATCACACCAGACACTAATGGGCCGCGAGTTGCGCATGCCGGCACACGGACTTCCGTGTCGTGCGTTTTTGCGTTGCCGGGGTGTGGATGGAAGAATGGGGCCAAGCGATGAATTGGTCACTTCGGACTTGGCGACGGTTCGTGCCTCCCGACTACCTGCTTGCAGTCTGAAGGACGATGAACACTTTTGGTTGGACACACTGGTTGATATGGCGAGTAACCGTTCCGAATGGCGCTGGTGTTTTGAGTCATTTTATTCCTCCCCATACCGCTTCTCCCTCAAACCACAATCATACTTGCAAAGCGTAATTTGATACAAAGCATTGCATTACTTTATTCGTGCCTTTTATTTCCTATACTATGATGTTTTGTATCTTGCTTTTTTCCCTTATCTTTTTGAATTTCGACACACCGGTTGCAGTATGTATTTTGCCTTCACCTAGCTTATATGCTTTAAGTGTCTGCTTATGTTTGGTGTGCTTGAAAGAATTGAGGCGCATTGCATACTTGGTTTGGGCAGCGTGATTGCTTCTGGCAAACAGTGCCGTTCTTCACTATATCCATGGTTGTGTGACAAGGATACCGGCTTTCACCGTTCCTTCTTCAATTCGCCATTGAGGAAGTCATGCAAAGCGCGTTCACCAGACTCGACTTGGAAGTTTTGGTGTTGTTTCCAGTGATCCATTTCCCGTTTTGTAGCACACGAATGATTTTGTTCTGCTGTCTGACAGTTTCTGAACCTGACGGGCAACTTCGAACAGATTGATTTTGGCTGTGAATCCTTTCGGGTTGTTTTATGTTCTCGAAGTGCACTTGTTATCCTAATTGGATGAGACTTTGCTAGCCGTGTAGAAGTTGCTTAGAAATGCAACTTCTTGGGTAACCATACCAGCATTCGCAGGGTATATGAGGTCACTAATCGTATAAACTAATCCTCGGGATGCTTTAGACAACCTTCGCCACTTATAGCGTCTATGCGGCACCAGCCTTGTCCTTGATAACTTTTGCATGCCTCTTTCATTTTGTGATTTCATATGTCTCCATATTTTGGCACTTCGCCAATGACCAGTGCTATTGGTCAAGTTTTACTTATATGGTTGGCGGCATTCACTTCTCTATTTGCTTGTCAATGCGAATAAGAAACACTTCGACATGCTGTGCTTGCCTAACAACTATTAGTGAATTGCGCTGCACCTTCCTAAACATCCCCATATCCTGTGTAAACTCGAAACCATGGGATTGTGGAGCATGTGGTTGGGAACCGCGATTGTTCCGGAGCCGGTCAACACACGTCATCCATGCGAACTCTAAGAAACATGCGGTCCTGACACGCAAGGCGGTTGCTGAATTGTAGCCTGATCCACACCGGATGGGACCAGTTTGAGCCTATCAGTATTGCAACAACTGTGCACCTCGTCTTCCCCACCAACGGTTAGCAGTCTCCTGAAGCCAGCGACCTAGGTGAACTCTTGTATTGTGCGTGTTGCAAACAGTAATGTGTCACCAACTCACTGGAGTTGCAGTTGTGGTTCCTCTGATATTAATATTTTAACCTTGACTTAAGACGGGGCACTTGCCAGAGGGTCATCATTCAAAAGTTCTCTGTGGGTTATATTTTGGCTTCTGTCCATCGTCGCAGCAGATTGTGCGGCTAAACTAGTGGTTTATTCGCCTGGCATGTTTTCCGGTGCGACATCGCGTGGTAGCTAAGCGTCGATACCACATGATCATACAAAAAGATGTATAGCAGGTGATAGAGGAGGGGTAACCAAGCAATAACTTGGTCCAGAGGAATGAAGGCCCTCACTTCGGAGCTGGCCTCGGTTGGAGCGTCACGGCTCCCTGGTTGGGGTCCAAAAGACGATGAACGCGTTTGGCTAGATACACTTGATGACATGGCAAGGAGCCGACCTCAATGGCCCTCCCCGTCCCTTTTAGCCCCCCTCCAACCACGATCTCATTTCGTAGCGTAATATAATTTTACATAATTTTTCTTTTTGCCTAGTAGCCGGCTGGTAGCTTACCGGAATGATGCCTATCCGTTGCTGGTAGCTCAGCTGGCATGCAACTGTTGTATTTATTTTCTTTTTTATATTGCGGCACAGTAGCTGAGGTGTTTCCCACCTCTTGCTAACGTGTATAATGATGATGATGATAGCAGGTGATAAAACCCTAGCATGGAGTATCAGGATTTGTTGTGCTTCTCAGAATCTTAATCTCAGCTAAACAGCCACCACATCCGGGAAAGCGTTAAATGACCGTTTCGTCTTATTAGGACTTGTCAGTGAGAGAATACGGCTTTCTGTCTGCCTCTCACCCATCCCTCCACTTCGGTGACAGTCCCAATGATCGTATTGGCAGAGACTGACTTCATAGTCAACCGAGGCCACAACTGAAATTGCGTATCACAGTGCCCGAAACTCAAATCAGCTTTCTAGCGCTCTCCTGGATGTGTACTGACTGTCTAGCTGCAACGGATCACCTCAAAACACCTAAGACGCAGGTTTACGAAAGGATCGATACAAACGCCACCTTATCTCTTGTGGGTGGTTTTGCTTGAAGCAGCCGTTGTGTGAATATGTCGCTACGAGGAATCTCCGTGAAACGTCATTCTCTTTTCATGACGCATTAAACTACACGATCTGTTCTGGTCTCCCTTACAGTCTTCCGAGATAAACGAGTTAAGTATTGAACTCAAGGCTTAGAGGTTACCTGCTAGCACCTTCTCTGTATCATCGGTTCCAGATTTGCTTAGTGAAGCAGGTACACAATCGTGAAACCGACCGTGGAGTTCGGCGTTGGGAGCGAACCTGTATCTACTTCACCTGTGTCCTCATTGACTAAATTCCCTGAGTTTCATCCACATATACTACACATTTCATTTTAGGAATGCCGCTTGTGCCACCCTCTAATCTTATACGCTTTCTTCTTCCAGCTTTTCGTTCCACTTTAAACCTTGCATCCTTCCCCCCGCCATTGTCAGCTTTTATTGACAACTTATGTTCAATGTAACGGTCATTCAGCTTGAGAGTGCATCTGTCACAAGGATGCTCCACCTGCTGCGTTGGACCAAACTAAGGCAGTTAACGAGCGCCTGCTGCCCTCAACCTTTGCTTGGGAATGCATTGCTTGCAACTCCGATTGTTCCAGTTACTTTGTTTGGATTTTGGACTTGCTTCAGGTGTTCTGTTTGATGCCGCCATTGCACCACTGTCCAACAGCTTACGCACTCTCCCGACTTCTGACCCAATTACCACTGGCTGTAGCCATTCGGTGCCTTTCGTCCACAGTGTGGGGCTATCTTTCAGTTTCGTTGTACATCTTCGCATGCATCGGCTTTCGATGGAGCTCCTATCTTGGTGGCTGACTTGTATGTCGTCCACTTACACTTAGTCGAGTGACCGTTGGCTTGGATGCACACTGTACTAAATTCAAAACAACGCGACCAGCTAGGGCAAGCCTGTAGAAGAGCTTTCAGAACTAGTTTCGCTCCACCTTTCATATTGGATCTCGTAAGCGTCTACTAATATACTTTGTCCCCAACTCCATAGCTCTTCATGCTGTCAGTGCAGTTACTACTCTTGTACGTCTCGACATTTACTCATCCTGTCTGCCCACGATAGTCAGTTTTCATATATGCATAAACTCACAGTATGCTTAGCACACGTGTGACTGTTAGTAGTTGCGCGGCAACGAAGCATCGGTACTGCATGCCGGCATACTGCTAATGCCTGCCGTGTCTCAAGAACGTTTCTACTTCGGATAATGTCGTTGGGTAATTAATGGTATCGCGTATCTTATATGATTCATGAATCTCCACTGATGAGCCTGTTTGCTCTCTTTCGAGTCAACAAGCGGTTCGGACTTGTGTGTTCCACTATTGTTACTCTCACTTTTAACACTTCGGCCACACTTTATGCATCTCTTTTCTTTACAGGAGCTGGAGGAAGAAGAGGCGCGTCGTCGTCGGGAGGAAGCAATGGCTCAGGCCGAGGCTGAGGATGACGATTCAGATGGCGCCGGGCCAGTTGGCGACGGCTATTCCGGTGATCCTGATAAGCGGACTGGGAAGAAAAAGGCGAAGAAACGGAAGGGGAGTAAAAAGGGGTCCGCTGCGACGGCGAGCAAACGGAAACGATTGGATGGACCAATTGATGGTGCGGAGGAATTGTCACGGAAAGTGTACGACACTATGGAGAAGTTGAAGGAAATCTTTTTCGTCATACGTCTCCATCGTCACAACTCAGCCGCTTCATTACCGCCCACATCAGATCCTGACCAACCAATACACAGCGAGCTAATGGATAGTCGGGATGCCTTCTTACAGATGGCTCGTGAAAGACACTTGGAGTTCTCTTCTCTGCGTCGCGCGAAGTATTCTACCATGGTTCTTTTGTACGAGATCCATATGGAACTACGACAAAGCTTCATGTATAATTGCAATGTTTGTGGCGCTCAGATTGAAACGAGGTGGCATTGTAACGACTGTGAGGAATATGATCTGTGTTCACGTTGTTACAAAACCGAAAACCATCCCCACCCAATGGTCAAATACGGTCTCGGCATCGACGAGGACTCCGGAGCGTCCGAGGAGACTGGTGATCGTCCCTCAAGCGCCGCCTCCACTGCGGACCGGCGAAGCAGCATTGAACGGTGTATCAAATCTTTGTTACATGCTTGCCAGTGTCGCGATGCAAACTGCCGTATGCAGACGTGCACCCAGATGAAACGCGTCCTTTGTCACACTCGCAACTGCGTCAAAAAGGCTACCAATAGTTGTCTACTTTGTCGCCAGCTTCTCTCACTCCTCTGGCATCATGCTCGCTGCTGTGATGAGTCCAAGTGTCCCGTACCGTTTTGTCTCAATATCAAGTATCGTGTGAAACAGAAGCAGCTCCAACAACGCCTACAGCAAAACAAGCTCTTGCGTCGTCGCATCTCAACCATGAACCGCGGCGCTGTTCCTGCCGCAGATCACACCCCGTTGGGTCCGCATGCTTCCTCTACTCCAATCGGCACGGGTTCCAGTTCATTGTCTGTTTCCGATGTAAACACTTCACTCCAAACCTCCCCTTATGGCGGGACTAATTCCGCCTCCATTCCCTCAACTAACCAAATGGGTCCCACCACCCGCACTTCTGTGCATCCTGCTGGCTACCAAAATAATCAGCATTTGCCCCACCCTCCGCAATCAAATCACACCATAACTTCACTTCCGGCTGGGGAAACTCTTAGCCCGCAACTGCAGCAGAGATCTTGTGTCACCTCCCAACCGACACCTGTATCAGTGATGCATCCGTTGCCAAACCAATCGTCGTCTCTCCCTCTTGGGGCTCGTGTCGCGGCTCAGACACCACAAAATCCTGGTCTCGCTCACCCCGCCAATCCGGCCCACGCATGCCACACTGGATCCTGGCGACCCAGACCCACCGTGGCTACCTCGATGGGTGGTATGGGCACATCTTACCCGTCTGCTAACTTTCAGTCTGTGATAGCGGCACCCAGTCAGTCGCAGCCAACTCCTTCTTCTAGCCACTCCAACATTGTGTCTGCGAGTCAATCTAGCAGTCAAAAGGCATCCGCAATAGCTGCGATGGCGGCCAAAGCCAAGCCCCAGGACATCGCTCACGTTAGTCATGTGATTCACGTGATCAAAGCTCAAGGCGCTTCGAGTGAAGAGCAAAACCGACAGGTATGCGTTCTATTCTCTATCCAAATTCTCAATGTTCGTCATTTGTTTGCAACACACGATCGAGCTGGGTTATTTTTGCCTTCGCGTGTGTCATTGCAACTTGCTGGGAAGTTGTTTTTCCCTCGATTTTCTTTCAGTTACCGTTTGCACTGTTGGTATATATCAGTCGACTGAGAGATACACTCCTTATTTCCGCTATTTTAACTGATCTCTCCAGCTGCTTACTCCGAGGACTCTGTTGACCTATGTGTTTAAGCCACCTAGACCACATGCCTTCGCAGTTCCGTCTTTCCTCAGTTTTCGCTCTCATTTTCCTTGGCGTCGTTTTCGATTATGAACCGTTTTTTTTTGTTTTTGCTTCGTCAGGCATTTATGCTCTATCCATTTGCTTACACCAACTTCTCACGCGAGCACATTAGGTTCTGGCATTACGCGTTTCTTCTGTGCTGCAGCCGATTGCGCCTTTGGTCAGACGTGTTACTATTTGACCACACTAATCCCCAATTTTCGGTTTTACGATGACTCGAACGACCACCCAATGATAGAGACTCCCGATTCTACTTTAAGTTTCTAGCCCTGATTGACCAATATAAAAACTACATGTGGCATGTTTTCTTCCCTTTTAGTTCATCGATTGGATCAAGCGCCATCCCGAATATCACGCAGCTTTCTTCGCTCTTCACTCTCAGAACAAACAGCAAGCGGGTCTCCGAGCGCTGTCGGCTCAGAAACGGCTGGTTGCGAGCAACATCCCTTCCACCGCCGCTTCGGCACCAAACGCTGTCGTCGCCTCATCTTCACTGTCTGACGCTTCCCAATCCCTGCTCACCACTAGCACTTTATCCACAGGCGTTGTGATCGTACCTCAAACGGTAACCAACACTATGAGCAATCATACCGGGGGTCTGTCTACTAATCACCTTCAGAATGTAGTCACCGCCAGTCCAAACGTTAACACCATTCCCGTTGCTTCTGGCACCGTGCCTTTAGCTTCTAACCAGTCGAACTTGGTTCACCAACCCGTTCAATGGATTTCAATCCAGCCTCCTGCCACAGTGAACCATCAGTCCTCCATGTCAGCTTCCACGTTGCACACGAATCAGACTGCCGGCGGTGCAACAACCCTTCGGTTTCGTGCCGTTCCTGGATCAGCCACACTAGTTCAGTCTCAGCCCCAGCAAGTGCAGCACTTTTATAGCACCTCCTCTCTTGGACCCGGTAGCTCGACCTTCATGAGCAATGTTTCCGGCGCTAACATGTTTGTATCAGCTGCGAGCGGGGGTATGGTGCCAGTCGGTGGACCACAGCGAGCGAACCCCGCAACTAATGTTGCTGTGCCTACCATTAATCGCCAAGGAGGCACTCCTCAAACAGCAATAGTTCACTTCCGCCCGCAACAGCAATCCGCGACAGGCCATGTGGCGCCCATCCAGCCTCACATCATTTTGGCCAACAGTGGTGCTCCTGGCCAGCTGCATCATCAGTCACAGCCTCAACTGTTGTCGAATTCGGGTGGAGGCCGTCAAGTTGTCACCCTTATGACTCACCAGCAGTCCTTATCTCATCCCAATGCCGACTCTAATGCTAGCCTCATTGATCCGAATGCACCTGGCAACGTTGGTGGGCATTCAAATACGGGCATCAAGTGATAACCGACTGGGATACCAACCCTTTTGGCTGTGTACCAATTTTGAACTCAGCGTCGACCCCACTGAAAGCCTGGACATACCCGCAGGACACAAAATGTATGTTTCCCGCGCGTGAGCTACCGCCACAGTGGACGTTAGCCGCTCACACACGTGTCAGCAAGCCATTTGCTTCAGTCGTTGTGCTGCGTACCTATCAGGTCATCCCCGTCCATTTTTGGTGCATCCCGATCTTCACACGTTTTTGCGCTGTTTGTTCCCTTCTGTCGCATTTACGTCCCCTTGTCTATGTTCCCTTTGTATCTTACATTTCAGCTGTGAAAACTTTTCTTGCCTCACTACTTTTCACTGCGGTCGCACTGAGTTACTGTACTTTTTTACTAATCTTCCGATTTACTGATGACGGCAAACGTCTGGACTCGCTTTACTCCTTGACTGCGCTGATGGTACGTGCTGTTGGACAATGGCTGCCGACGAGATCTTTTTGCTCCTCACAATAGGCTTCACTGCGGAGTTCACCTGTGAGCCCCTTCTCGTAGATCTTCGCGATCCCATAATACTTTCTACCTTTAACTTGTTGACTTTCAGATTGGGTTATTCCCGTCTACAGTGATCAGTCTACTCTCGCGTCCGTAGTCCCAACGACTGACATTTCACCAAATTCTGGTACCAGCCCACTTTCTTTAATCACGTGCGCACAATGATTACTGTGGCTTTTGTACACAATGATGCACGATTCAGGGGGATATCGTTGTTTGGCGCCTCCATCTTTGTCTTTTAATCTAAAGCCTATCTTGTCAGCCCACTGGGAGATTTCGGTCCTGTCTCATCAGTCGAACTGATTTCGAAACTGTACATAGCTAGGGGTTTCTCGCTCATTCTTGATAGCTCTTTCATCGTTCTTGTACATGTACTTTATCGTTATTGTGGGTCCAGCAAGTTCGCTTTTTCTCTTCTTCTCTAGCCCTTCCCCAATGCCTTTATGAGTATTGTTTTTGCTGGTGTACATGCTACTTCGAGATCTGGTTACCGGTTTTTGTTGTTCTTGTAATAATCCCCCCCTGACACAACACATATGTGAGGCGGCGTCTGTCCATAGGTATTCTCCGACACTTCGTGTCCTGTAAATTGATTTCACATAGAGCGTTACATTGTCACTATACCTGTTTTGTCTCTCTGGGTTCGAGTCCCCATTCTCCTAGATTGGGGTGTACTAATAATCGCTTTGTCTGCATAAACTATCAGGGTTACCTAGTAGAAACGTATCAACACGAGGTGGCCTGATGCTTTTCCCATGCCTCTGTCCTAGACTTTAGTGTTCTAACAGTATCCCAAACCGCGTATAGCCATTTGCCTTGTATAGCATCAATGCAAGACACTAGCGTGCTTTTGATGGCTAATTTTTCTTTAACGGAATGACGGGTATTCGTCAGACAGAGATTCCAGGACAGCATTTCACTTTCGAGCTGTTCCCGTTCATCGAACTCGCTGAGATTATCGCTTGGAATTCGCACGGACTTCAATTGAGTCCAGTTCTGTTCAATGACTGCGTGATGGCTAAACGCGGGACCAAGTCGCAATTCCCTCGAGCTAATAACTATATTTTCGTCTCAATACCCCTTCAACGAGATTGGGTCTTTTTACTACGCAACAGTTTGCTTATTCTTCTGGTTGGGTTATACTCCTTGAAATCTATTTTACATTCATGACACGTTTGTGCTCACAAGACGATACAAAGACGTTTCCAAGTCGCTTGAGCTCGTAACACTGGTGCAGTACCGTTCGTTTACTACTTGGTTTGCAGCTGGTTGTATTCTGTAAACGGTACTTCGTAGACCGACGAATACAGACGGAGTACTGCACAAATCACCCAAGACGTGTACTCCGGCCCGTAACCTTAAGGATCCCAAGCTTGTCTTTTAATCCGATGGCGCGGGTTCGAGCCTGCGTAGGAACTGGGGACCTTCACAGCATCCTAAGCGCAGGTACGACTGGTGTTGGTTACGCGGCAGCGAAGCCTCGGTACTGCGTACCGGTGTACTGCTGATACCTTGCTTTTATGTACGCAATACCGTCTCACGAAGCTCTAACTTTGCGCGCAGAAGAAGTGCATAGAAAGGCAACGGAATAAGGCGGGTACTGGAGACGGCTAGTGTAACACTGCCGATTCTTGCATCACACCTAGGCCTGTCACTGAGTCATCTTTATTAATCTCCGTACATTGACCTTGCTTTCACCAGACTAAGACACATGGCGTCGTCTTGATGTGAGTCTCATGCTCAAAAGCAGTGTCTCCGCTCGTACGGCCCTGTTTTACGGCTGTGAGACTTGATATGTTCATTCAAGATATATGGCACGGTTGCCCGTTTTCGATAACCGTTCTCTGCGAAGAATTGCTGGCGCATGGTGGCAACAGCACGAAATTACTGCGGTGGTTCGTAACCGAATGCTTAAAGTGAACAGATCCCGTTTGCAAAATCTTATTCCACGACTCCCGCCTACGTTGGCTTAGCATTGCGTATGCTGGCCTATCGCCCTCCCCGTCGAGTGTTATTCGCATCTCCCGGAAGTGATTGGAAGTTGTCTTTAAAGATAACAAAGGGAAACGAGTGTGAAAAGGCGACATGCTCATAATCAGTCCATCTGTGCTGGGGACCAAGCGATATGAACTCCCAGTTCTTACAAGCGTTGGATGTTATGGCCCGCAACCGACATCATTAGCGCCAATGTGTTGTTCTGCTGTAACTTCGAAGCTTTAGCGCCTAATCGTGAGACAAAAAACCTAAATCAGCATATTTTTAGCGATAGAACAACTGTTTCTTTTGTCCCACTATTGTCTCCCATTCTCACCATGACTCTGGTGGCACAGTGCCTATGCTCAGACTTTTGAATGCGTATGCATCAGTTGACTGAACTGATGCCTCGCTGCCGTACATCCACAATGGTCTACCGAATGAAGGAAACCTAAGTGTCCTAGGTAAAGATCTAGCATCAACGGCATACCATGGCATGCAACTCGCTATCGTGCAAATATAAGGCGGCATCGGCGAGACAGCTTGTGGATTTCACAGATCCGTGTCCTCATCAGCCATTACCCTCAGCAAATAACTCGGATTCAGCCACAATTGGAACAAACGTTCGCCACTGATGCCGACTGCGTGCCATATACAGTCACATCTCCAGCCAAGTATAAGACGGTTCACGCGGGCTCCAGCATGGAAGGCGAGATGGACCGTCATCCAGTCTAGTCGTCAGTTACCTCATTCGCAGTTATTAGCCTTGCGCCCCTCTACATCTGGCAAATAAAACGGCTATCCTCGGTAAGAGGTGTCCGGGCATACGTGCGCAAGCTAGTGTAACTTGTTCATTGCTATCAGCTGCTTTAAGGAACCAGCCTCATTATCACCCTCCACAATTCGCCTGCGAATGTCCTCGTTGCGGATACACCGACGCCAATAATGCTTCGCAGGCAGCGACTAGAAAGCGTTACTCACCTAGGCGACTTAATGCTTCAGTTCTCCATCACCAGTAGGGCATATTCACTTTATCTCTCAGTGCGCCTCTATGACACTCTGAAACGGATCTGCGGGAAGCTCACCACGTCACCTAGGGCGTGTTAGGACTGCCCTGCTTCCTGGTTAACTCCGCTTTTATCTACCTCATTAAGCCATCGAAAGTTGGTAGGTGCTCTATCAAGGTAACCTATTTTAGGATCGCGGGCGTAGTCACTAGTTGTTTGAGCCCTTCGGATTTTACTCGATCTGGACAGTCGGTTTGCACACTTGTCGAATATAGCGTGACTGTTGAGGTATCAGCTACCTTGTCTCCCATATTCTGGTTTATTTCTGTCATGTTGCTAACTCAGCTCTCGAATATCAACGTAGGAGTGGTGCGGTTGTACTCTCTTACGCGGTTTCTCTCAAGCACTTGAAAGCGATAGTTTATTTGATGTTTTTTTATTATACTACGCCATGAACTCCAAGATAACGACAAATCTGTCGAGTTTAAATGTTCCAAGAACAGCATGAAGGGGGCTTTTAATTGCATCAACGCGGAAGAATCGATCCTCCAAACACATTCGGTTTTCGCAGGAAACGTTTATCATCCAAATGTCCCCAACTTTCTTTGTGTCAAAATCCCAACACAGCCACTCAGTCGCTGGAGTGTCTGAAACCATCGTGTTTATCGCGAAGTATTAAGGCTCCCACCATGTGTATCCTATTAAGTAATTATTATCTGCTATGCATCATCCTTCTCTTCTGTTTACGCAAGCCACATGCTTGGTCCAGGGTTTGCTTTTCTTGGGTTACCAGATTGGCGACTTTGTAGTGATCTGTGCGTCCGCTGTTCGCATTGTGCTAACTGAATTTATCGTATAAATCCGGCTCGCTTTCTTGCCTTTGTTCTCGTCCCCACTCTACTTGACAGTGCTTTGCAAGTATAATCCTTGTTGCTAATACAGTGCTAACCTATACCTAGTGAATAAATAAGAGTGCTTTCCGCAATGTTTCTTATGTTTCTAACCATCTCCTCGACATTTAACTGCGGGTGACAATAATTCGAGGACCATCGGTCCAGCTCACCTATCGCAGCACGTTAGCTTTACAGTTTCCTGTGATGGTGGGGTCACCTCAGGGTAAACATTTGGGTGCAAGTCGACCGACGCACTTGGAGTTGGCCGTGGCCCCAGGTACGGTATCATCATAAAGTTCGGTGAATGTACGAATTTCGCAGGATAATGTGTAACCGTCCTCAGGCTTACACTGTCGAACTCTTTGATCACAGACTCTTCTTTGGTCCGCTGTTTGTCCATGTCCTCCCCGTGCTCCGGCGACTAGAGGTGAGATTTCTTGCAACTGGATACAGAGGGTTGTCATCCACCCACAAAGCCAGCCACCATCGCTTCAGCTTTTCTTACGCGTCATATCTCAGAATAATCGCTCCTTGATTTTTCGTCGAATTAGCATCCTGGGCTACGTGTGATATTTCAAGCCCCCCGTTCTCATAACTTCCTGGAGTTCTCTAGCTTCTCGCTATGCCTAATTAGCCTATTAGGGAACATTCATAAGCTATCGAGTTTCTGCTTTTTTTTGCCCCCGCGACTGCATAACGTGGCTATTTCAATAGCAGCTGTACGTCCTTTGCACTACCAAAGTTCCTAGAGCCGGGATTCACCAGCAGACTTGGAATTATTTTCAACTTTTGGTCATGAACACGGTAACGAATCTGAACAGTGTCTAATCTTTGTTTCGTCACTTCGTATAGTTGTTAAGATAAAGGTTCCTTGGGATGTCATACACTCATTCCAATTCTTGCGTTATCACTGTCGATGAGGTCACTCCCATTGTGGAAGTGCGCTTAGTCACAAGTATACAGGAAACTAGACTTGTAACCTACTCTGACTTGTTCCACAAGCCAACCCCCATATCTGTCATCACAGCGACACATGAGCCATTTGAACTTACACTTCACTGCCGTACAACCACAATGACTTGCAGTTAATGGTATCAGCAGTACACCGCTAAGCAGTGCCGACGCTTCGCTGCCGCGCAATCACCAACCGTCGCGCGTGAGCTACGGATACTACGAGGGTCGCCTGGCCCCCGACGCAAGCTCGAACCCGCGCCATCGGATTACAAGGCAAGCCTATGATCCGGGCCAGCGAAGAACGATAACGACGGTCTAGCGTTAAATATTCATGCCCTAAGCAAGCATTCAGGGTCGAAGTACTCAGACATTGTGTCAACAACAAGATGTCATCACAAAACGCTATCTATGGTGCAAAGACAGAGCAGCATCGGCAAGGCAGCTTCCTTTCGGTTTTCACTTCCCCGCTTCATAATCAGCCATTATGTTGCCCCGCGGATAATTCGCCATCAGACAACCGGGCCAGGAGACGACAGCAAACGCGCCGCTTGTGCGGATCGCCAGTCATATTCTGTAACGTCTCCAGCCACGCGCAAGACTTGTCACCTGGACATCAGCGTGGTAGGCACAACAGCAACCAATTTGGACCTTAACGGGGTGCGGCGGTTTGCGTACCACTTTAACCTATTGAGCTATACTGGGGGTGATTCCGGGCCCCTTGAGAGATATTCCTTCCAAGTTGGTCAATGGTTAAAGGTCAGATAAACTCAATCTCCAGGTTGGGGGTTGGGAATGGGATAGCGCCCGTTTCTGTAAAACTAAATCGTTGTCAACACCACCCCGCTGCCTTACGGACAGACTTTTGAGCCAAAGGCTTTGGTTGAGGACCCTAGTTGTCCTGTCCACGTCTGGGCGCCCTGGCGGTATTTCGGCCAATGTCAATTTCTTCAAACCAACGACATTCTACATCTGTCGTCACGCAGATTAGCTAGGGTCACCTTGTCTGCTGCACACGGCACGGCTGATAAGCTACTGCTGGTGCTTCCATCGTTTTCCACCTGTTTCTACGACCCCTCCCAGTCCCCATTATTAGCCTTCCATATTTCCTGGCTCAATTGACAACAGCTGCAATGCCACTGGACGCCTATCAGCAACTGTGCCTTATAAGGCCACGCTGTCCCATTTCCTTAGCGGCGTTCAACATTCGCACCCTAAGGCAAATTGGTCAACGGACTTCATTCGCACGCACGTTGGACGCACTGGGTATTGACGTGTGTCCCATATCCTGAATTAGGACCAATGACCGTCACGGGGTTGTTGAATTAACTGCGCCCGGCTTGTTCTCTCGCTTTTGGCTGCACGCATCCGGAGACACTGATGCGACAAGCACTGATCAAGCTGGGGTAAGTATCATTCTAACCTCCAAGGCTGAGCCATCGTTTGTGGATTGGATTCCGGTTAACGGCCGTTTGACGACATCGACCAAGGTTCATTCACAAAGTAGTATAAAACGTTGTTTGTTTGTTATCTCCGCTTATGCTCCCACCGACTGCAACTTTCTAATGCTGTCAAATACACATTCTATCACGGACAAAACGCGTTACTACGCAATGCTACTATTTAAGATATACTAGTACTTGCAGGGGATACGAACACACAAGTAGGGCGCATGAGCTCTTCAGAAGTTCAGCTGGGTGGTAATTACGGGCTTAACTCCCAACGGACTGACAACGGTGAGCGTCTGTTGCAACTGTGCTTAGACGCAATGGGCGCTGATGTGCCACTTGGCGTCCTCCTGTAGCTGGCCGAGGGTGGACCCGAATTGATCACATTGCCATAAGTTACAGGTGGAGTGCCGCTCGTTCTGGAACATCTACATTAACTCTGACCATGCTTTGGTACGCTGTTATTTCTCCATAAACTTTACTGGGCTGCTCACCAAGCGTCACCTTCGATTGGCAACTGAGAAATTTTCTCAGTCAGATAAGGCTATCAAGACGCACTGCGTGCCGAACTTCCGCTGTCTTGTCCTATTGACACTGAGCTTCAGTGGAATAGGATCCCGGCTGCCATGCACGACGCAAACGCATCTGTTCGTGGCACTATCAGTCGTCACCCCATCAGCCGCTGGATGTCCGAGAGGTCGGTGAAACTGTTTTAGTCCAAAAGAAAACTCCCGGCTGGCTCTGAGCACAATGTGACCAGACGGGCTATTAATCGCGAACTAAAGCGGATCCTGCATGCTGACAAGGAAGCCTGGTGAACCAGTTGGGCTCAAGAAATGTAGGAGGCGGGAGCAGTAGGCAATTACCACAAGCTCTTCTAACTGATCCGCACCACCAGTCCTAGGAAGTTAGGCGTCATTGAGACAGAGACAGCGCAGGTGCACTAATACGCAATAAGGGGCGCCGGATGGCTCCTTGGGCAGAACATCTTCAAGACCATTTCAGTTGTCCTCCTGTTCCCTGACTCGTTCCTACTCTGGTGATGCAAGGCGAGTCATGGACGGTTAGTTTAGAGCCTCCATCGGAGGCGGAGGTCCGAAACGCGATCACAGCCCTCAATCGCTTTCGTGCTGCTGGCCCGGAATCCCTCCCATCTGCACTATTAAAGGATGAAGGCGAGGTCCCCTGCAAAGCACTGCTCTCCCTATTCGAACATATCTAGAAGGAAGAGAGTGTCCTAGGTAACTGGAGTGAATCGATTATAGTGTCAATATACAAGGAGGTAGTCGCGCAGACTGTTCTAACCACAGGGGTATTAGCCTAACGCCAGTTGTGACAAAATTATTGTTCTCCATTCTCGTTTGTCGGTTCACTGGAACGGGAATTTGGGATTAGGGAAGGGTAGGCAGGTTTCCGCCCAGGATGTGGCAATATAAACCATATATTCACTCTGCGGCAGGTGCTAGCGCAGCGCCACGCAAACCGTAGACCGACAATATCTGTGTTCCTCGACTTCAAGAGTGCGCTCGATTCGGTTGAGCGATGCATACTGTTCGAGATACTTGCGCGGAAGGGTTTTTCCGCGAAATATTCGAGCATCTTACGTGCTCTGTATTCGAACACTACAGGCCACTTCAGGATCTACGGTGACCTAACGGATAGCTTTCCGACAACAAGTGGCGTTCGTCAGTATTTTCCAATTTCACCGTTTTTGTTCACTTTTGTCGTGGATTCCATTATGGAGTGTCCACTTACGGAATCTCACGATGTAGGCGTCGAGGTCGTCTGGTGAAAGGCAAGTTAATCTTGATTATGCGAACCATCTCGTCTTGCTGTTTAACGATGTTGGGGCGGCACAATCAACTCTGAATCGCATGTCTAGTGTGGTCCCATTATTTGGTGTGCGCTTCGTACATTCAAAGTGCAAATTGTTGCTGCAGGACCACCAGCCACTTGATGACCCTTGATAACGAGGAACTCGAGGTTATTGATCGATTCACTTACCTTGGTAGTTGCATTAGCAGCGATGGGCACATGGCAGCTGAAATCAGTTCTCGCGTTGCAAAAGCCAGAATTGCCTTCTTCAGCCTGCAGCACTTTTGGCGACAGAATTGAGTTTGCATTTGTCTGAAAGGCAGTGTATACAAGGCCACAGTGAGGGCCGTTCTGCTCTCTTCCGTCTGATGATCTGAGGCGCCTTCAAGTCTTTGATCATCGCGGTGTGCGGTGCATTGCTGGTTTCTGGTGGCACCAACGTGTCCACAACGATGGTTTTCGTAGGCAAGTACTAGGTAGTCATAATCACAACAACTGATAAGACTAAGTTGCGTTGGCTTGGGCATGTACTACGAATGCCTGGTCACCGCTTACCTCGGAGGGCCTTGTTTAGTCTACCAGATATAGGATGGCGCAAGGCTCGAGGTGGATAATATTTAACTTGGTTGTGTGAAATAAAGTCACTGACGACCATACTTGGTACAGTTGGTCTGTCTCCTTTTTCAGGCTGGAGTCCACACCACCCGCCTTGTGCTTGGCTCGAGACTTTACAGGACGTGGCTCGCAGACGACATCAGTGGCGCGTCTGCTGCCGTCTCCTAATCGGATTGCCTGTTTAAAGTGTGTTTGATCCCGAGTTATATGTGGTCTAGTGCCTGTTAATGGCGCGTTCGTTGAAAGCCGCAAGGAAGCTGTCTCGCCGATGCCGCCTTATCTTTGCAGGATAGCCAGCTGTTTGTAACGGTATGTTTTTCACACTAGATGTGGCTATCTTGAACCTGAGTGTTTGCTTAGGTCATTAGGCTTTTTAGCTAATTCCCCCTTCTCTCTTATTCTTCATCGCAAATGTAATCATGGTTGTATAGCACGGAGGCATCAGTTCAAATGATTGATGTGCTGCTGTTGTTAGTGTTAACTTCAAGTTTTGCGCCACCATACATCTGGTACATAATGCTAGTATCCTCGGCAAACGGTGACCGGGCATACGTAATACGCGATCCAACGCAAATTGTACTGGGTTTTCTGTTGTTCTAGAGAGCAACCTGATTATCGCCTTCCAGTACTCGTCTGCGCACGTCTTCGTTGCGGATGCGTTGGCACCATCTGACACCAGCAATACTTGGTTGGCAGCGATGCCCGAAGACTGAAATATGCCTCACATTGAAGGGGCCAAGTCTCCGTCCCACGTATACACGGCCTTTCCGACTAGAAGAAACACCCTTCTGATGACGTAGATGTCGCAGGTTCAGAAAGTCAGTTCTGGCTTTTCCAATACGTGAACTGACTTCGTTGAGTTTGCGCCCATCGTTGTTGATGCAGCTACTATGGTGAGTGAATTGATCAACTGCGTCGAGTTCCTCGCTATCAAGGGCCGAGCGCTAGACAAATGGCTGGTGGTCCTGCAACAACACTGCACTTTGAAGGTGCAAAGCGCATACCAAGTGATGGGATCACTCTGGAGAGGTTATCTACGGTTGACCCGATCGCTCCAACATGGTTAAACAGCAGGATCGCCCGTATACTCATGATGTGTCAATGTTAATGCAGCCAGCAAGACTGGTTAATTGAATACTTTTCTTCTGTTCCGAGAGCTGGCAGTTGGCTGGTTGTCTTACGATAACGCTACACCTTGATGGCGCTAAGCGTCTGCAAACTGGTTGGATCATTCGGGTGAATTTCTCGTAGTTGACTTCACGTATTTGCGATAATAGTGGGCAGAAATGGGAAATTTCGCGACTGATCAACTACTTTTGTCGGGAAGTCATCCGCAAGGCTTTATGTATGTAAGTAAGTCGCCATCTGTACGCGCTTCACTCTTCACTAATTTGCACACTAATGCCGCGCGGGGCGCCTCGGCGGGCTTCTGCGTCCCGGAAACCGGCTTCTTCACCTCTCATGTCAATGGGAATCCGCCCAGTCTGCCCATCATTTGTTTGTCGGACTCACCTGTGATGAACGTGAACATTGGACCTGTTACTTCTGTGGTGTGCTCACATGAGTCATCGAGGCTACGCCCCTAGTTCTGTTCGCATCGCTTATTATTCCGGAAAGCGGTGCGGCTTTACACTCGGTCACTTTGAACGCGCCGTTTAACATATTGTGTCCTGCGGTCAGCCAGGTAGCCATTGATCACGAATTCTACTGTTAAATAAGGTATATACTCATGTGACAGGAACATTGATAACACTACTCGGATGAGCGATAATCTCCACCCTGATTATAGGGTAAATTATCGCGCCATTTTGGTCCAACGATGTTAGTGGCACTTTAAAATTCACGGAATTGCAGGGTCAGTGCTGTCCCTGGATTCGATTTCTGGTGTCCACCCTGTTGGCACATTCCATTTTTGAGCAATATTTTGCTCGCTGGCGACGCGAATCGTAGTAGCGCAAATCATCACAATTCAGTGTTCCGGATCATATTCTTTAAGTTGAACAGAACTGCAATGATAGAGTGCTCTGGGAATTCTTGTTCATCGCTCAGGTGGGTCATACACGGAATCAACACTGGAGAAAAGGGTAGTTGTCCCACAGGTTTTATATGTCACTAAAATAATAATGATAATGTGTCAGCTGTACGCCGCAACGGCGCTTCGCTGTCGCACGACCATCATCAGTCGCACGTGGGCCTATTATACCGCGAGGACGCCCGCCCTTACGCAGATTCGAACCGGTGACCTTATGATTGCAAGCCAGACGTGCGGACCACTCGGTCACCGGCCGTTACATTTCTGTCACTAAGATAATGTTGTGTCGCTATCCTGTTGGATTCGATTGAACACTTCACTGGGAGGGTAGGAACGTCCCGCGGCCATTCCAGAAGACTATACTCGGACATGCCTGTTTGGTGACCGTAGGCTCACAGATACCGCGAGCATCATAGAAACCCATATCACTGCGATCCCCTTGTAAAACAAGCATTTAATTATAAGAGATAGGCAATACTGCAGTTTCAGCTGGTCCACTAGCTTATCAGGCAGAGCAATACCTACAAGCTACCAGAGCAGGTCCCTCAAGGAAAAATGACGCGTTAAGAATATTGCTGCATTTCCCCAGCCCTTACACCGTAATCACTAAGACCGTGTAACTTGTCACGGCCATCTTCATTGTGTGATTAGGACCAAGAATTTAAGCTTTTAAGTCAATTTGCAAGCGGATAGTTGTAGTCGGGCAGGCTAATGGTCTTGTAATTGCTCGCTAACAACGCATGGAAATTGATCATAATCTACACGGACCTGACACATTGTGCCTCATGTAGCCTTGGCAACCGCGTTCTCATTGTTTGGATCCAAATTGCACCGCTCTCCTCGATTCGGACAATAAGCGTCCCCTACATACAGTGAATTTGACCCCATTTGTCCTACCCCCCCAGGTTGGCAGCTGCAATTTTGCATGTTTTCTTAATTGAATGACCCCTTCGTATCCGATATCATACAACCCACAGGCTGACGCATTAACGTAGACGCTACATGATCTAACCTGGGTGACCCCAAAGCAAACCACACTCGGAATAATTGGCTCCGAGTTTTGCGCATTTGCTGCCGGACTGAATTGTGCAGCTCATGATAAATGAAGCAATGGCTTGCAGATGGAATTTGGGTGTTATCTACCTGAAACTACTAAGCACCACGGGGCGTTTCGATCTGACTTAATCTCATCAGCTGGAGATAACAGGCCTCGAACCCGCGACCATCGAAGTAGTAGCCGAAACCTCTACCCGTCTGGCTACCGGGTCACGGCGAGCAACGATCGGCATAACAGTTAATGACCGATTGGAGGGCCATTGTGGAGTACACGTTGTGTAGGCCGCAATTCACATTGAAGTGAACTTTGATCACTGCAATCACTGGGACCGTAGCCGAGGCAGATGGAAATTCGGTGTTGCGCGCCCGAAAACACTACACAAGGACGACAGGTTTCGATCTGATTTGACTTCATCAGGTGGAGATAGCAGGCCTCGAATCCGCGACCATTGAAACAGTAGCCGAGACTTCTATACCTTTGGCTGCCAGGTCATCTGTTTTATCTACGGCCCTGCTGATCGAATGATCAAGATAGATTTCAGTAGGAATCGCGGTCCACATTGCGATTGCGCGGCACAATCCATTTACACAAAAGTATTTCAGAACGACCTAAACAGTAGTGGTGACTTACTATATGTGAAAAAGCTCATGCTTCACAGGTCCTTTAGGATAATTGAGATAAGAAGTACGAACCAAAACACACTTGTTCACCAAATTATGGGATTATCAGTGAAACTGTCATGTGGAGCTGCAGTACGAGAGCAGAAACGCCTGCTTGATATGTTCTGTTGTTCAACGGGGTTTTGAGTTCAGTGGTGTAACATGGGATAATCGGTAGTTTTGCAAGATCCACAAAATGATAAATGCAGGATGAATACCAAAATGTTTCGACGAAAGATCTGAATTATCTGTTGTCCATATATGACACTGTCGAACTCAAATGTTGCACTAGAACAAAATCCAACCGTCTTTGGAAGCTCACGATGTTCGGTACCTTCACCACATGTACTGGTAATGCATTCCAAGGGGAACAGGTTGTAAGGGAATTTTTAAAAAAACATTTCTGCAGTCCAAGCGGGAGTGTCGGATCACTAGTTTTAGATAATGACCTCGACATCGCTTGTAAAGAGCTAGGACCAGTAATAATTTTCATGAATGATCTATCTCTGTCAGTGTTCGGTAGTCGGGAATGAGTTCCCCCCGAGTTGTATTCCGTTGGGAAGTATCCTGAGAAGAACACATCCATTGATCGAAGACGCAGTTTTAAATGAGACCAGATATTCCAAATACTATCTCAGTTGGTCTTCTCTGGAGCTGTTCCAAAAGACGAATGTCTCGTGGTAACCGTGGACACCAGGCTTGAACCGTTTACTGTGGTTGGAAAATATACGAATTAATTTGCAGAGGAACTAGTTGTCGCTCACAGTCACCGAGAACGCATCAGAAGTCATATTCAAATTCTGCATATCCGATGTACTGGACCATGAAAACGAATTTCCAAGGCCTTTTTTAATGATAATACCTTTCATTGGTTACGTGCTCTAGAATATTCTGTTTCGATTGGTAGGTGTAGTTGAACCTGTGCAGCTTCAGTAGGTTGTACTTTGCAAGTTCATTTTTGCTCATTCATAAATCCGGTCCATATCGTTTTGAATATAGGTGGGGTCAGATGTCAAGAGAATAGCTCCTGACATCTTAGCATCATCCGTAAATGTTTGCAATGGGTAAAAAAAATTTTCTAGAAAGTCATTGATACTGATTAAAAACAGTAGCGGGCCGAGGACAGCTCTTTGCGACACACCACCGCCGATGTACAGGCTTTCGCATTGTACCCCAGCAATTCTTACTGTGCGTAGTTAACTTTTAAACCTGCTGAGCAGAGTATCCGTGATCTCGTGGCCATTTTTACCCAAACGACACATAAAATCGATGTACATAATGGTTTATGTGGGAATAATAAAATATTCACTCGTTTGCATTGCTTTCCATGCGATTATACTGTTCACCATTCCAGCAGTTTAGTAGGTTCCAAGTGTTTGTCCTGGCGCACCACAATTTATATGGCAAAGTTCAAGTCGGTGCAGGCTCAAAAGCAACTGGGTTTGAGACCGCCGTCCATAGTTCATAAAACCTAAAGGAAAGGCAACTCCGACAATATTTGAGACGGTCATGGTGCTTGCTGAATTTTGTGTTTGTTGCTGCGTTTCAGTAAACGATGGCATGCACGATTAAAGACAACGCAAATTAGGACAAGCTTTGCTAACACGGATGTGTGCATTTCGGACTCTACGCGACACGTTTCGGCTTTTCTAAAATCGTTTTTTTTCAAGCACAATATATAGGTGAATAAAATGTCTGTGCAGAGGTCACCTGAGTGAACAGTCGCTATCGTAATGTACGGTCTACAGAATTATGGTAGATGCAGTGCAGGAGATTGAGATTCTAACTAGAGCACACAGAAGATACCGATAGTGCTTCCGATAGCTTCCGATGCAATGAGTGGAATTTATCATTTAAAGCTATGTGGAAAAATTCGATTCAGAGTTGCCAAGAAAGAAGTTAACTAGACAGCCAGCTGCAGCCGGAAGGGTACATTGATAAATATATGCAATCTGGGTATAGCATTTTTGCAAACAGTTAAACGGTATATTCTTCGACAGTGCGACGCACAATCCAATTCAGTGGTCTGATCAATATACACGGCTAGATCGTACGAAACAAGCATTTGTTCGCGTTACTTTTATAACGGAATCAAACGGGTTTTAAGAGTGACTGCTAGGCTAAATATTTTTTCGAGAGATTAAGAAACTAGAAACCAAATTAATGCAGATTTAACCAAATGTTCCATGAAAGTAATACGGTCATCTGTGGACCCGTCTCTAGATGCCTGCTTTTGTTCAGTGTATTTCGCCGGACGATTTCCCCCAGCACTTCCTTGCTTCATCTGACCATATATGCCGATATGGCAAAATAGCGAGTAAGCCATTACCACTTTATCATATCTTTAGGGTTGTGTTTTATGCACACGATATGAATGTTACGGGCCCATCAAATATTCCCGCAAAAACGCGACAGAAACTTCGGCATAATGGCTGTGGAAAGTGGGGTCCAATTCCCCCCCCCCCCACAATGTTGCAGCGTTCAGCCACTCCGAGACGCGGCCCAACTGCGCACCTGTTGACAATATTCTTTTACAAACTACCACCCCGTCGTGGTAGAAATTTCCCTAACTTAATAACCCACTGCATTGGTTGTGATTCGCCCTTTGTTGGCCGTATAAGAGCCTTCGGAGGACCACTTAACTTTCTTCCTCTTCGCCTCAGTTGGGAGTCGGTCGGTCACATGATTCTGCGTGCGTCGATAGCCGGGCAGCGTTCGCGTCTAAGCCACTACACCATTTTCCATTAAAGTTGGACATTCGGGCAAAACATTTAGGCCTGGGGGTCAACAGGGTTGCTCCTCCCGGGCAATCATTTTGAGTCTTCGGTATGCGGAAATGAACCACTCTCTGGCTTTGTAGGGGCTGTTTCATTGGCCAAGCGCCTTCAGCAAATAGGACCCCAGACGCATATCGGTGGCATGGACCCAATTGAGACGCCGCAACCGAAACATGAGCTCACGCACCTCTGTGCACAGTGGACGGTGGTGACACCATGTGCGACTGTGTTCCTCTACCCACAGAAGGGCATGTAACCAATCAGCGCACCCGAAAGGCACAGACGATTGGAGGGTAGGGAAATAGGAAAACGAGCTTGATAACATGTACCATCTTGAGAGGTAGCTACAACAAGCAGCGATGCTCTGGGTGGCTGCGGGAAGTTCTCGATACCAACGGAGCAAACGTTTTTGCGAGGTTGCATTGTGGTTTGCGACAACGTACCCTGTCACACGAACCTGGAGTAAGTGTTTTCGGAGGACCGTTATCGCTCTGAGAGACTTCTACATCTTGCACCATACTCTCCAACACTCAACCCCATCGAAGGAATCTGGAGCATTATAAAGGCACATGTCAAACAGGGGATGAGGGGAAGATATGCCGAAATGCTCCGGGGGACCCTCAAGAACTTTTAAGTAAAACAGAGTGGCGGCTCTGTATTCTCGAGTGTGCGGTGTCAGAAGCACGGACTTGATTCCGCCTGAACACTGTGAACGAATGGTCGAACACGTCAGAAAGAATTACGGACGTGTTTTACATTTAGTCGCTTTGTAACATAATCTGTTGCTAGTAAACTTACTGTTTGTAAACGAGTGCATCTGCCACGGCAGGCGAGATGATGGCCAATAAAAACTTCAAAATTAGCGGGTAAAGTCCATCGGGTCCAGCAGGTTTTGTGCCATCAAGACTGGTGAGTAGACTGCGTACATCCGCTACACCGCAATCAAGGCCGTCGAGTACATAAGGGGCGGCACACGTCGAGCTCTGCATAGGCGTATGCCTACTTGTATATAAGGAGGGGAAGTGCTCCGCCAATGCGGACTCACGTTCAATGCTGGTGGTCAGAGGCTGTCCGTCAGTGCCTTCTAACACAGCTATGTCACTTGCGGGCCTCAGGCGCCGCTTCACGTAAGCAGAAATCTTTGTGGGGGCTGTCTTCGCTGAGGTTGCAGGCTGCTCTTCGAACTGCCGATGCTTTCGCGCTTTTGCACAGATTCCGCTGCCTTTTGTACGCCTTATAGTCGTTGGCAGAGCCAGACACGAGGAATTTATTCCACTATACGCGTCGCCCACGAGGCGATTGATTATAGCCTCTGTCAAACAAATATGGCTTCACTGGCCCACCTTTCCGATACTTAAGGGGTACGAAACCAGCACATAGCGATTGCACACCCTCTTTTAGAACAGACTAACAGGCTTCAACAGATGAATCCTGCGACATCGGCCAGCCTACTTCACTAGCGGCTCGATTTCAACCATTGAAGTCGGTCTTCCAATAATTGTAAGATGGCTGCAACAGACAAGAATAGGGCAACGGCAGCTCTAGACTGGCTAACACTATCGAGTGGTCACCAGCTGCTAGAGGCCCCAAGACCTGAATTTCGTGTACACGTTGCAGGCAACTCGTTGGTATTAGGTCCAGGCACGATGGAGCGGAATGCGGTGTAACGCGCATCGGTTGGCAGACATGTTGTGCGGCACCAGCTTCAAATACCATCACCGCAAACTGCGTCTCGACTTCACAGTGCCCGGGGAGTAGTTGAACCTCAGACCACCGTATTCGATGGAAGTTAAGATCACCCATAAGCAGGAAGTGGGGCCGACTCATGTAGTTTCTGGCATGCGGCAACCAATCTAGGCATCGACTTCGCGAACTGCGGTAAGGCGCACCCACAAACAGTTCACCCTGTCTCAGGCAGATCGAGCACCATAACTGTTCGCACAGGTCATCTTCGCTGCGGTAGGTGTGTACCAGTCTCCCGCACAGCGAGCACCGAATGTATAACAGCAGGCCGCCTCGATCGTTTGATAGTCTGTCGCACCGGAAACACGAGTAGCAACTGATCTGGACTTCTTGGATAGTGACCACTGGATTTAACCAGGTTTCGGCCAGTCATAGTACGTCCGAACGTAGTGAGACAACGAAGTGAAAGACATCGTCACGTTTGTTCATTAAACTACAAACATTTGTTAAGGCTACGCGCAGATCGCGGCAGACGCGCATGAAACGTCATCCATTTATTGATCCGGGTTCGGCGGACCCGGAGAACTACCCGAAAATTTACAATGTGGAGATTGATTTCTCCACTATCAGTCCGCCGTTTCAACTCCACCATAGTGGACTTCAGTTTCACTTAGTCCGACGGATCCAAATCGGGACGAACATGGACCTTTAGACCTATTAGCCTACCGAGGCAGGATAGTATTAGCCTCGGACTGGTTGCATTCACAAACGTGACTCGCAGACGCCGAGATTTCACCACCTCTCTCTTTCCAAGACGGGTGAGTTGCTTCACCCGCAAGCCCTGTTCATTCAGGTTGAGAAGTTTATCAAGCAGGTTTTGCGGCAAATCCACGTTGTGGTCATAACGAGTCTGAGGACTAGCATCTGTCGACTCAGGCGCGTGAAATATCATAAGGTTACAATGCTGCTGATTGCTGACGGTTATTTTCTTCTTTTTGCTTCGCTGCATTCTCCATTGACCGTCAACGCCTGTGCTATCGCACACCGGTATGTTATTGTCTGTAGGGTGCAACACAGGTACGCCAGCTGAGTCTCCAGCAACGGGTGGACATCGCACTAGAGAGCCTGCATCCGGTGTGGAAATTCACACCACACATGAGGCACGGAACAGCATTGGCTCTATGCCCAACTATTTTGCAACAAGTGTCACAGGTAGTCAGCTTCGTCATTAGTGACAGCTTAACAGATATGACGGTAAAGGCGAGAAAGTGAACAAAAAGCACACGATACAAATACCAGAGTAAAGTGTACCGACACGAAACTAATACACAATAAACAAATTCAGAATCGCAAAAGAAACTGAATACGACAAAAACAAACAAAATATCTGCTCCGCACAGAGTAATGAATGATGGAAACTGGCCTGTCAAATAGAGTGACAGAAGCCGTCCGGAGAGTGCTACTAGCAGATATGGTCAGAACCCGGAGCCCACTCTCATTGGCCAACTATGTAGCTTCAAGCTTGATTTGAATCAAATTTCCCGAGCTGCTAGCGAAGGGATCGACTCCGAAGGCTTCGATGAGCAGACTTCCTTAACCACAACATCTCTGTTGTTACGTACATTGGATCAGTACCTACCGGCAAAGAAAAGATTTTACCGAAATACACGAAGTGATTTTGTGGTATCAATCGTCTAATCACGGCCACAGCTAAGATGCGAAGTTATCCGGACAAACCATGTGGCCAGAATTTCGGGTCTTATAACTGAATGCGCAAGACAATGAGGTTCCTCTCTCTCTCGCAGTGGATAAAAGGGATTGCTGATGGAAAGGATTTTCATAAAAAACGGGCTGAGGGGCGTACAATTCTCCAAGTCAGTGAAATATTCAGCAGTCACACGTTGGGTCATGATTCATAGTGGTCACATCAGGTGAACGAAGTATTCTAACAATTCGGAAGGCTGTCTATACAGTTTTGCCGTATGAGATATGCCTCTGCCTCCGATCTCATTATTCCTAGAATCACTGCAGTTTGTGTTATACTAGCCCGTATGAAGTGCTCTTCAATGTTATCTGCAGATATCATGTGAATCTCAAGGTGTTTAGCGATGTAATGTAACATTGGCCTCAGGGTAGCGGCGTTGACTCTATAGCGTCTGCGCATAGAGGGAAGTGATCAAAATGCATAATCAAAGAAAAGTAGGCGATTGACGTTTAGTAGACACGCCAGAACAACATTGAAATGGTTCTCTTCACACGTAAACACATTGGTGGGCTTCAGCATCGTTTACTTGGTGCTCCCACGAGATATGAGCGGAAACACCGGTGATCAATGGCAGTCAACATCTTAGATAGTCTTCACCCGATGGAGTTGTACAGAATTATTTTCTACTTGCTCCAAAATACAGTATACAGTATTCAACGTGAAGTGGTCATCTCTGTGATCCAAGCAGTAACACATACTTCACTACGGTGATACGCTGATACTTCGCCGTCTAGATGTTACAGAGACCATTGAAAAATGCGAAAACCTCAAGGGGTTTCGATCTTCATTGAATTGAGCCCCTCAGTGATAAGACCACCAAAGGTAACCCAACCATCAAGGAAGTGAACTGATTACCACTTCGAATGTCTATTCGGTAGTCGACAGAATTGGCGGCGTGTCAAATCAGTCCAACCAAAAACACTTGCCATCTGAAGGTGCACGGAGCAAGACAAAGCTCGCACCGCATTTCGTCAGGCTAGCAAAAGTGTTTTTACAGTGGAATGTTCTAACTCAAAAACGGTTAGACTGCGGCCCTAGTGAAGATTGAAAAAACGGTAGGTTATGAGCGGTTTGATTGTGGGAAACTCAAGACAGTTTGCCGGAGCTTTTTTCGCGGCACTGGGTCGCAGTACAGGGACTCCAAAATAGAAAACAGTCACGTTAGCACGCCATTCCCGGAAAAAAGAGAAAAAGATACTTTTATACGTTGCGTTGACCGGAGAAAAGGGAAGAGGAAAAAGGAGGTTCTAGAAAATCAATACAAAAGACTGCGCCCGACAAACAAAGATAAGGATAAGCAAGTGAATGGAAATTGTGCACGCACCTGACCGATGTGGAAGTGGGATCCTTTGGCACGTCGTTTTCGTGGAGGCGCGTCATCAGTGTTTGCCTAGAGAGGGGGTAAAATGACGAGAGCACGTTTTGGAATCATCATCATTCATCCTTATACACGTTAGCTGAAGCTATTGTATCGCAATGTAAAAGAAAAGAAAAAATGATACAGTGACACGCCGATTGAGTCACCAGTAACGGACGGACATCGTTCTGGAGAGCCAACAGCCGGAGAGTGTACAGCAAAGTAGTCATATTACCCGTAATAACTGAGATCGTAGTTGAACGGGGGGACTAAGCGGGAGCGGAGGGACAAAGAAACTCACAATACAAACGCCACTGGCGCCGGCTCTTCGCCATATCAGCAGGTGTGTCCAACCAAACGTGTTATTGTCTTCATGGCCCCAGCCAGCCAGTCGGGATACACCAACCGACGCCAACTTCGAAGTCAGGGTTTTTATTTCTCTCGACCAAGCAATCGTTTGGCCTCCTCTTCCAACCGCAACCCCGGCACGCAAACAACGGAAGTCGGTGTGCCCAACCGTGGCCCAACCATCGGGGCCTGGTGCATGATATAATGGTGCTGAGTGGTTCATTCGCTCTTCCTGCACCAAATACGCAACGCCGAACAGGCTCATTGCTTACGCGGTGCTCCCACCAGACATGAGCTAAGCTGCGAAGGCAGCGATGATCGAATGTGATGAGCCTCTTTTGTGTCTGCCGACCTGATGGGCCAGGCTGCACAACCGTGGAGAAGATTGAACGGACGGCTGAATAATAAACTCTGCCCTTCATAGCGAGAGTGATGTCTCGTTTGCGGCACAGGTGGCGGAGATTGGCAAAAGCACCTCGAGGTTTTGCTATACGGTTCGTAATCGCATCTCCGATTCCACGGACACTAATATAGCTGCCCAGGTACTTGAAATCCTGAACGACTTCTAGCTGATCACCACCAAGGGTCAGCGCAGGAGGCGATCCCTGCCAATCTTGGGGAAGTACTTTGCCTTTCGATGGGGCAAGGCATAGTGCTAATCGGTCCAGTTCTGCTTGGCACGTCTTGGAGCTGTCACAGATTAGGGCGATGTCGTCAGCATACTCCAAGTCAAGAAGTCGCTCACCAGGAAGTAGCTCCACACCTTCTAGGTCGTGTCCCGTGAACGCTGTTTCCATGCCTTCGTCAATACCGAAGTTAACGAGGAAAGGTGACAGCGAGCAAATTGTCTCGCACAGCTGGAGTGTGGCGACAGTTACCCATAAACCTTCACTGCCCGAAATTTGCGCGTACAGCACTTGGATAATGTTTATGTATTTGTCGGGCACACCTTTCCTGAGCAGATAGTCCCAAAGGGCACACCGACTAACCAAATCGAAGGCATCTTTTATGTCGAGAAACATGACAACGGTGTATCGTCAATAAACATGGCGGTGCTCCAAGAATTGACGCAAGGTGAAGATGTAGTCGATGCAGCAGCAACTTCGACGAAACCCGGCATGCTCTTCACGGATCCGGCTTTCGAGAGTGTCAGTCAACCTGTGGAGTACCACAGACGAAAGCAATTTAGGGGGCCACTGAGATCAGACTGATCCCTCTATGACTGCCGCATTGAGAACGGGAGCCTTCTTTGAAAAGTGAGACTATGACAGAACTGCTCCAGTGGGTTGGGACACCCTCCTACCGCCAAAGTTCCACTGGCAACTCGAGTAAATCATTTACAGGAGCATGTCCCCCGAAATTAAAGAGGGCTGGGGGAATTCTAGTTGACCCTGCGGCCTTATGCAATTTCAACAGCCTGATCTCACGTTCGACTTCTGCGTGTGTGGGCGCATTTAAGCAGAAGGCCGATAGAGAAGGGTACTCAATGCCCGAAGAAGAAAGCGATAACTTAGGTTAGTTAAACTGTATTGCAACGTGTTCAGCCCAACGTTTTGAAAGCCGAAAGCCCGATCAGCAAGCAACACTATGAAGACGATGGATGTAGATAATTAAACGTATGGTATTGAAGGCGTTGGAATAGAAACAGGACAGTTTAAAATGATGCTGAGGAGAAAGGTTACAGGAACTAACCCCGCACGGCACTGCCGTGGTCCTAGGAACCCCGTTGGACTTAGCAGCAGCACACGATCTTCTCGAATTACACGCCATTTGAGTCCAAAGCCACAATAGTAGTGAGACAGCGTCCAAGTCAAGGAATCTTGAGATACGCTGACGACTGACATGAACGAGTCAATGAATGTGAAACAGCATGGGTAGAGTTGGTGTTCCAGAATCATGAGTTCACTTGACGTGGTATCTATCATCTTATGGTAATAGCAATTACATTGGGCACTGTGTAGCGATGTTTGAATACTGTGTAGCCGTGAAGAATTGCTTTCGGGTGCCAGGGAGAAGTAACACCTCTGGTAGGGGATCTGCCTTACCTTCCGGGGTAGTCTGCCTATCTTTGATCTTAACCTGTCACCCAGCTCTCACCTGTGACTCCAAGAAGCTGCTTGTACGCGGCAGCGGCCACACCCCGGTCAACCGTCAAGCAGTCGGGCTAAACTAGGTGAGGGTAGCCAGGAATACTAATATCGGTGAGTTCGTACTCTCGTGCAACGTCAGTCCTGACAACTGAGCGGAAGAGATCGACCACTGATCCAACGGCCAGAAGTTAAGACAATTTCCCAGATCCCTGTTGCCTTGCAGGTAGCACTTGGCTGTGCAAAGGCTAGAGCTGAACCATCGTACAAAAGCCAGACCCACAATCCCTACGAAACTTCACGACATGTCCGTTACCCGCGATTCTTCTCCTGCTATGGCGTTCCCGGTAGGCGAAGTGCTCTGCGCTAACCCAGTGGAGACTGGAATGTCAGAACCCGGTTGGATGTCGGCAGCCAAGCGTTGACGATGCACACACTACATGACTACCAGATCGACATAGCATGCCTATCAGAATCTCGAATACCCGGCTCGCCAAATCAAAGTCCATGGTGTAGACACCTCATATTGGCTTTACCCATATGGGCAAGAAGATGATTCGGGCAACCATGGGGTCACCATGGCTCGCAGTTGCAAGGCACACTCTGCGCTGCTTTCATGGAAGGCAGTATCAGCTAGAATAGCAATTACACGCTTCAAAGGTCAGCCGATGAATCTGACCATAATCTCCGTATACGCACCAACCCTACCCTCAGTGTAAAGTGACAAAGATACTCTACAGGCAGTGGTGAACCAGGTTTCAAAACGCGACATCTCATTATTGCTGGGGATTGGAATGCATGGACCAGGCCTAGGATAAATCAGATACGTCACATATTCAGGAGATACATCCTTGGAGAGCGCTACGATAATGGAGGCCGTTTGAACAGCTTCGCTGACCGTAACCAGTTGTGCGTAACCAATACTCGCTTCCAGCATCCCAGGAAGCATCTCCTGACATGGTACTCCAACGATGGTTGTACAGCAAGCCAGACATGTTGCATGTTAATCCGATCCCCGTGGATATCCTCCACCGATGACTGTTGGGCGTACAGAGGGGCCGAAACGGACAATAAAGATGGTTCGGACCATGTACTCCTGCACGCCAAATTCAGACTCCGCTTGACAACGAGCCGAAATACCCTTCCACCAAAGCGTATCAACACTGTCCCACTGGAAAATACTGATTGCTGCGGATCCCTTGAAGCGGCAATAGTAGCAAAAATTTCTGCCAGTGCACAATGCCTCGTACTTGCAGAAGATGAATCTGTAGACGCACGTTGGTCTAGGCTAACATCGTCACTTCAACGCGTCGCTCTGGCTACTCTGGACTCTACCTCTAAGCCTGTAAAGGACTGGATCACTGAAGATACTATCCGCTTGTCCGTTAAGGCGAGAGGAGCATCTCACAGATTCCCCAGACTACCGTCGCTTGAGACATGAGGCAACCTGCTCAGTACGGAATGATGGCAACCGCTACTGGTCTGTTATCGCAAGTAACATGGAAATTACATTAAATTCTGGCAATTTGGGTCATCTCATTCGTATGGTCCGTTTAGTTTCCGGCAAGCGCTATTCACCACAGCTGATACTGCACAATTCGGAGGGCCAAATCATCCCTGATACGGAAGAAAAACTTTCCATATGGGTAGAATATTTTAGCAACCTCGTTGATCGCCCACTACACACCACCGCATCCATTTCAGCATTAACCCAGTCAGGGTCTGACGCAGATTGCTCACCGTCATCACCAACAGAAATTGCAGACATCCTCGCCTGAAGCCGAAGAAAGCTCCTGGAGCGGACGGGATTCCAGGAAAAGTCTACAAATCTTGTCTACCAGCTCTTTTTAACCATTTGCATGAGCTCTTCCGCTCGATATTGGAGACCGAAACCTGTCCTTCATCGTGGAGTACCTCAGTACTACCGCCATTTCCCAAGAAAGGTGACCGAACTGTGTGCAGTAATTAGCGCGGGATTAGCCTAATCGATGTGGCTGCAAAAACGTTCGCATGGATGTTGCTTTCCCGCTTTGCTAATGAGAAGAAGCTAAGAACTCGTCATAACCAAGGTTGTTTTCGTCCAGGCAGAAGCTGCACTGACCAAAGCTTCACTCTACGTCCGGTACTCGAACACCGCAACCAGTTCCAGCAGCCCACGTTTGTGTGATTAGTTGATTTTCGAAGTGCCTTTGACTCAGTTGACGGTGAAGCACTCTGGAGAATTCTACTTGCCGATGGCGTGCCGGTTAAACTCTTTAACTGGATGAAATCATACTATCGTTGCACGAAAGCCCCGTTTCGGGTCTATGGAGAAGAAGCAAAAGAATTCGACACCAATACCGGAGTCAGGCAGGGTGGATCACTCTCTCCAGTACTGTTCAACTTCGCAGTTGACTGGCTTATGCATCATGCCCTTGAGGGCTATCGTGATGTTCAAATTAGCCTTGGTTTCTGGCGGTCAGATCGAGAATTCGCTGACGCTATCGCTATCCTTGCGAAAGATGCTATATTACTCTTGTCACTGCTAAATCGCGTCGACCAATCAACCTCTATGATCGGCCTCGAAAGTAACCCCAGCAATACTGAGTACTTCTCATCGTTAACCACCTACGCTGCCCCGTCGCTCGCCTTACATGGACAACTCATCGAATCTGTTCCTGAGTTCAAGTATCTTGGATCTACTATACTTCCAAATGGTCAGGCTACATCCGAAATCCGGAATCGTATTCACAACGCTAGAACAGCCTTCTTACAACTATGAAGCACATTGTGGTGAAGGACGGAAATTAGTCTGAGAACGAAGATCCGAGTAATCTCAGCAAGCATTCGTGCCATTTTACTCTACGGTTGCGAAAGTTGACCGCTGCGATTCGAAAACACCCGGAAGCCAAAAGTCTTGAAAACGCAGTGGCATGAGCGTATCACCAATGACGAAATCTGTCAGCGCTGTTACGGTCTTCCGAATCTATTAGCGCTCATCCAACGCCGCAGTCTTCCGTGGTTCGGTCACGTTCTCCGAGGACCAAACACTGACTTCAATACGGCAGTGGTTTTATCCTCGCCTTGCAAGGGCTGGTGTCGTCGCCGTGGTGGACAACTGAAAAAGTGGCTCGTTGCAGTGAAATCGGATGTCGATTTTCTGGAACTCCATGTTGTGCATGGTGCTTGTCACTGGTGGAATCACTGGAGCCAAATCTGCGTGCAGCTTAACGCTGACCGTCGCGCTTGGGTAGCTGCAATCCGCAACATTCATGAAGCCGGCTCATCCTGTCGCAGAAGCTAGCCGCAGTAAAATAAAAGTAAAGTAACTGCTGATATTGGGTGTGATTGAGATGAAGAGGATAGTAGTCCGAAGTTAAGTGAGTGGAATAGGGTCGTCAGTTGCTGCTCGTCTGCAACGCTGTATTTCACGACACGTCTCGTGTCAGTTCGCAATCGTCAAATAAAATCTGCAGAACTGTGAGCCAATAACCGGAAGTGGAAGTTTTCGCGGGAGGAGGCCCATACTTCCCGACACACCGCCGAGTAGCCACGGGCGACGCTTGTCACAACGTCACGCAATCTCCATTCGGGTTGCGATTCATTTTGTGGTGAGCCTAAGCCAGTTAGGTCACAGAGACATTTGTCCCGTTCAGGTATGGTTTTAATGATTGAACTGATGGAAATTCTCTTTAAAGTAAATAGGGGAGATCCGAAAACGCGATGGCCATTAGCAGACCCCAAGAAATGCTTTCCGTGGCATCATAAGCTATGCTATAGGCAGAGAACGAAAAGAGCAACCACGCAGAACGAGTTCGGTTGCTGCAGACGAATGACGTTTGAAAAGCGAAACAAATGAAACGCAAAACTCTGAAAGCGTTAGATGAAGGATGACAGGTAGCTCCGTCATAAAAACAGGAACGTATCAAAATGCTAGAAATTGTACTCGGAACATTAAGGAGTGTATACAATCGAACATCCTGTGACATTAGTCAAGTAAAGTCAAATTAAAACTTATGTATCCAGATGGGTACCTTTCCAGCATTTTACAATATCGACAACGGATGAGCTAAACTTACATTAGCAAAAATAAATTTGTAGGAATGGATAATAGGAATGGTTAATAGGACACTGTGAGAAGTGTCACTTAAACGATCAGTGTAAGTGAGCAACAAGTAAACAGTTCCGGACAAAATAATTTAAAGCCAGCGTTGCAAGCTAGACTTTCAATCGGGACCGTCCACCTTCACGTGCACAGTAGCTTAAATATTTCTCAAAGATTACGCGAAGGACAGCAGCGGTGACCTTGAAAAGAGCTTGACAAATATCCATGTTGAAATATTCTGAGAACGCTGATGTATTCATAGCGATATTGTAAACATGAGGTTCAGTGACAACGGCACGGCCAATTTAAAGGCCCCGCCCACTTCCCTAGCTGAAAGGTGCAAATGCTCATTCTGAAAGGACATGAGTGAGTATCAACAGGTGAGATACCACCACCTCGTCACGGTTATTGCATGGGTAATGCATAAGGTCTTAGACAAATTGGAGTTTTAACTCCCACCATCTACACAGACGTGTGACTGTGTAATCTAATCAAGAGGAGTAACGTGTATCGTTACAAATAGTATATAAAGAAAGCAATATACCGGAAAAATAATTGGCGAAAAGCAAGCAAAATGGGGATGGACCCAGTTACTGACCTTCAACGAAACCAAAAACTGAGAGCGCCGTTCGTCCGCGGACTGAGGCTTATTGCTGAGCGAGCGAATGATACGAACCCGCAAAACCTGTCCTCTGAAGTACGAGACTTCCAGCACATCATCTGGATTCAATCCGGTCTCACGGCGAGGCAGCCAAGCTCGTAGCTCATTGAGGCCAGCGACTAGTATACCTTGCTCGGTGATATCGACCACAAATGCGACGAATAGCTGATTCTTCGTTTTGCCCTCCGCGACAATGGAGTACATTTCCGTGCTACCGAGGAGAGGATAGTTGGCATTTAGCAAACTGTATTTGGCTGTAAGAAGTAACTTATTGTTCTCCTGATCCACTGAAAGAACCTGTGCATTGGGGAGTTAAAGATGGTGGGAGTAAGGGGCACCGGTAGAACGGCGAGATGGTGTACAGTGATGAGATAAAATCGGGACTAGTTATAGTTTTAGTGCCGGATAGAAAAACTAGTGTCTCACCCCTTGTACATTGGAACAGTCTGCCAATACGCGGACGGAGCGGGCGTCCTCGCGGTATACTCAGTCCGCGCGTGACTAGTGGTGGTCGCACGGCAACGAAGCGCCGTTACGGTGTACAGTCGACACATTATTTATTTTATTTACAACAGAGAGCATCCTGGGAGAAAACAGCGGTTCTGATAAGCTCACTTAGGCCCTATGTGGTCTGGAGAACAATTTCGTTGCTTACAGTGGATGATGTGGGAGTGGGAAGGAACAGTCTAGAAACGATCTGACATCGCAGTAGCTTTAAAGAAAGAAAAACCAGTTCGTGCGCCTCAGGGCACAATATGTCCCCGTCAATAACGGTGAATGGGGATCAATCAAGGCGGTCAAACGATAACGGATAATCCCTAGACAATCTTTCCTTAGGCACGGAGTGGGGACATATGTTCAGAGAAGATCGGATATCTCCAAATGTTCTTGCGTGTGTGCCCTGGTAAAAGTAATCGTGTTCCCTATGGGATGGAAACTTCGAATAAGTAATGGTGATATAGGGTAGCGAATAATTGGGGAATTGGTTGGGTTTTGGTGAAGAGTCGTCGCAGTTAGACTCAGGCAGACAGTCGCCATTTCGTCCTATCAGGGATCGCCGGTAGCGCGCACCCGCCGAATCCTGCCGGATTCAAATGCACGAGCATAGAGACGCTAACACTGGTTGTTCTTGCCCAAGGCAGAAATTGTGAGGGGTGGGTTACCGTAAATCAGGCCCATGGTTCATAACATACGTCTCCAGATTGATCGGCCACCAGAGTTGTGTAAACCCACAGAAGGATTGTACCCGCGGAAAATGCGTTGAAGGCTTGAGCTACCACGCATAGGTACCGGCTACATATTACATATACAGTATGGTGGTGGCGGTGGCCGAGTAGTCTGTACGCCTAGCTTGCAGTCATAAGGTCACCGGTCCGAATGCGCACAGGGGCGAGCTTCCCCGCGGTATACACAGACCACGCACGACTGGTGGTGGTCGCGCGGCAGCGAAGCGTTGTTACGGGGTACAGCTGACACATTATTATTATTATTACTATTATTATTATTACATATCTAGTATGAAAACACAGGAAGCAATCGAATTGGGCCACGAGTGGTGCGCGGCTCCCAAGGCTGTAAGCAAGCGTACTAACCCGCTACTACTGAACAGACACTCGAGACAGTAAATCTGCGAACATGGTACCAGTGATAGGAATCAAAGGAATCAAAGGGAATTGTTTTGCAGACAAAGATTGCCGGTCGCCATCCAAACAGATGGTGGGCAGTTACAAATCAGGCGATGAAGGGATGTTAGGCTGTTCGCAGATTCGAATGGTCCTGAAGTAGACCACTCAGCTCGGAGGACAAACCAACATCCCCGTTCGCGTCCCAAGAATTGGACATGCTCAATAATCGCCGACGGAATAACGCCTGCGATTGGCATAGTTGGCTGCAAGCATTACAGAAGGGTGGCCTTCAGGGGTGAAACCAGTGTCGAGAGATACAGACCGATTAACCGTTAACGGGTGAGTTACGTTGATCGTGCAAGCTAGTGACGGGATAGCCCAGTAAATCAGTGTTATCCTGTACTCTGAACGTGCAAACCCCAAGGTGAAACATGCAGCGCTCTGAAGCTGACAAAAGAGAATTGTTCCCATCGCAGTCAGGTTCAAGAAGGGCTGTAATATCCTCCGTATACACCAAACGTGTCCTTCCGTTTCAGACGAGACCGAATCATTCACGGTAAAACTGACCGAAAGATCAAATGGGAAAGGAAATGCAGAACGATTGTACAGACCCAGCAGTGACGGTCTACTCAGAGAAGGGGTTCCAGAAGGCCCAGGGATTGCAGCCGGAATCAGAAGAGATTTATCGACAGGATTTAAATTGGACGGTGAGACTTCCGGCGGTTAGGAAGATAATGGTCAGTACGACAGCTGGACCTAGTTGACTCAGCAAAAAGTTGTAGTTAACGGAATAAAAATAACTATGATTGGTCGTCTCCTTAGATGACGACGCTTAAACGGATGCAGGGGGATAATAGGAGGGTGAACGCATTCCCCAAAGAGAACAGCTGTCTGCTACTCCAGTCTTCTTATGATTCTGTGATATATTCGGGGGTAAGGAAAATTCAATACTAAAGAGGCTAGACCAACCGGCAGTGATTAACCATCGTCTTTCAGTAGCTGCCACAGGTCAGGAAGTCCGCGCATTTCGATCTTTTAAAAAGGAATAGCAGCAATACGCCAGCACGCAATACCGACGCTTGGCGGCCGCACAACTACCATCAATCTCGCATGGGCTAACGATACTGCGTAGGTCAAACGGTCCCTTATGCAGGCTCGAACATGCGCCCTCGGATTGCAAGGCAGGTTTGCGATCCTTTGGGCCATGGGCAGGCTGCTTCGGATGCAATGTCCCGCATGATTGGAGTTTAAACGAACTAGAAAACAACGACGATACAGGTGGACTGTCGAACTACTCTTGGAGTAGCTTGTTCTAGAGTAAAAGTATATGGGAATGAGAGAACAGACTACTTTTTACAACAACTGCCTTGCTCACTGAACTGTTGCTCAGATAATTGTTTGTGAAATATTGCAAATATCGTTAGCCTCATTAGACCACGGGACCCTACCGTTTAAGCCATAGGCTAAAGGGTGTTAGAACTAGTTGTTGCATCATGTTTTATCACAGTCTTCAAGCTGCTCACAGACATCAACCGGGAAGATCGCCGATCATGCCAAACGTCGAAAAACAGGTCACGCCGACGTTTGGTGTTGCGCTACATCCAGAACCAAGGGCGTCGGTATCATGCAGCAAATAAACGACCTCCGTGGGCGTGATCCAACCAAACAAAAGAGCGACGAAACAGGCAGAAACGTGGCCGCACCTAGTCGATCAATCAGCGGAGTTGTGTAGCGGACAACTACTACTGGTGTGTCTAGTGATATAGCCCGTCTTGTGGCCCGCAGTAGACTTGCTGATCAGTTCTACACTCAGATCCGCCTGTTTATTCCGCATAGCTAATGTTTTTCCATCATGCACTCCACTTTGACTTAAAAATCATTGTTACTTAAGTCGATCGCGCCGGTCAGTGACTACGCCTTTCGATGTGGGCAATACTACACAAACCTCCTTTGCTGTTACGGTTTCTGTGTCGCGAAGAGCGGAGCTGTGGAATGTTTTATGCGATACACAAGTGCTGCTCTATCTCTCACTTACCCACCAACGAAGTGAACCATATGGGTACAGATGATCATGCCTTGTCTGATTACCATGGAATTCAACTTTTGTCGAGCCATAAATTGTCACAACAGGCCTCCTAGGGTTGGATAAAACGAGTAATGTAGGAGCTGTCAAATGGATTTACGAAGAGAGCTATCCCACATGGTAGGTGTGGATTGCACAGACAGACGATATTCGGTTGACAAGCGACCATTCTTCCTATTGAACAGGCTTCCTCTCAATGTCGTCAGTCCATCGTAGTTATGCGTACTATCTGTGAGGCAGCGTCCACCGCACGATGACAGTGTGCATAATGTCATCAAGCAAAAAGCTTGTATTTAGACGTTCATTCAGAGAGCGTTTCAAATTCGAGTGAAAAAGACCAAATAATAATGACCGAGCTGGAGTCAACAGTTCAGCGAATCTGTACACTAGTACAGAAGCTATAGGTAAAATTACAACTAACTTTACTATACAAGACGCTGGGCACTAAGAATAGAAACTTCCATGATACAATGTTCCTGCATATATAAGTATCCGCACGAGAAATCTGTAGGACATCTGAACGAAGGTACTCACCAGACAATCGATCGTCTGCCCAGACTGAAACCTCTCCGCCGGTCGTTTCACGGGCGTATCGGAAGCATGCAAGTAAGGTATGAGGCCTGTGAACCGATCCTCCACGCGTACGACGATACCAGTTTTGGATAGATGACTCACAACGGCCTTAGACCGAATGGAGAATGATGCAAAATTGTAATTAGCTGGCTGAATGCTCCCAAAAACATATATATTCGAAGTGACATGAGAAACTGCATTTGGATACGAACAGATGCCCACTATTATGAGAATGATGATTGATATCAGGCTGATGATACCTGGGAAGCTAAGCTGAAAGGAGTGTCAGGGCAAAAAGCAAACGAATTCCTGAGTGGCCCATAGCTTGTTTCGATGAAAGTGAACGCTGATAATCTCTCGATTCACTAATAAACACACCCAAAAGTTCAAATCCATTACATGGCTGTAAGATCATGATCCCTGTGCAGGAATAATTCATCGATTGGCTTTATTTCACTTAAACAAATAGGAGGAAGCAGCCCAGAATCGCGACGCAAGCATAGCAATAAGTACAATGGTTAAAGAAGCGGCAAAACATAAAGTAGAGTGCAATAAACAGGGTTAGGGAACAAATAAGTAGTCGGATTTAGAGAAAAACGGTGATAGTAGGGGTTAGATCAACTGGCTGAATGTATAAACGTCATTTAAGCCGGTGTCCAACCGGCTATGCGGCCAATCCGAGTCCGCCATTCACGAAGACGGCAGGTACTAGACCTCGACCAACTTCTTCACGACTTTCTGCCACACGTGGTTGACCGGCCACTTCGCGAGTTTATCCAACAACATGCACGGACGGAAAGCAAAGTCCGCCAGAGGATTCGGTTAAGGTACACACGAAGAGGATGACCAAGCCAACGTAAAAAGTACAAGTTTACCAGGCACTGCAGTGTAGCACCAGAAGACTTCATTCCGAACACTAAATGATACTACAGAATTGTCACTCTTGACTCTCGTCGGATGAGCGTTACAAGGGAAGCACTTGTAGTCAAAAAACTAGTTTCGCAATGGTTGCAGGACGAGATGGCTACGATTTGAACCTACATAGTAGAACCGGCATCACTGACAAACCGAGAGGTGTAGCGTTTCCTGTCGATCAATTCAAAAATGCTCACAACAAATGTGGATTCGAGCCAAAGAGAGCCAGGTCATTCAAGCATTAATAGTCTCAGTCGGTCATTCAAGTGGCTGAATCATAGAGGAAAGAGTAACAAAGCGTTTGACGAACTGAAGAAGTAGGACTATGACAAGTTCGACAGGTTGTGTTTTACCTAAGTGTCCATTCGAAGCGAAGAGAAGAAGCTATTCCCTACCTTCAAAACAGTTCATCAGATCATGCGCTGAAGTTACATTGCATGGGAACTGCTTCCTAGAGAGAGATCACTGTAAGAGTAAAGCTGAATAAAAAAATTCTTTATCAGGAAAAAAGTCATTAATAACCGGTAACCCTCGCCAGAGATAATCTGGTCCTTGCGATCTAAAAAGCATCGGCAGTACGCCGAAGTTTCTCTGCCGCATAACCACCACTAGTCACAGATGGGCTAAGGATACTGCAAGCGTTGCTAGATCCCTACGTGTGTTCGAACCCATGCCCTCAGATCACAAGGCAGGTTTGTGATCGGTAAGGCTAGGGGCCGGTTCCAGTTACTCACCGACTCCATTCATACGCTGCATATTCAGTTTAAAGAATTTTCCACATCTAGAAAGCCAATAGCCACCTCACTCTCTATCACTCTGTTAGGCTACTAGCCTACACATTAGAGGAATGACCGAGCACATCTTCCCATTATATATAGCAAGCGATCCAATGACCACACGTTGAAACATCGCACCAGGCTGTCAAACGGGTGTGATACGCGTGGATAACGAAATTATGCTCCAGAAATAAACTAGTATAAATAAATGATTTCATTGCATTCACGTGATGGCTCAATTGGCCCATGAACAAATCGAGCGGATGCTAACCCCAATTCTTACCACAATCGCATGAAGACTCCATAAATGTCAAGGTTAATGTCGAACCCATACTAATCTCACATCTCCTATTCCTTTTGCTAAGCCGAGCTCTGACCCCATTAGTAACTTATTGACCTATATCGCGCACATTTGATCTAGTAGGTTGGATTATACGGCACTGTAACGATGCTTGATGGTGCGCCCGTGATGAATATGGTGCGCTACTTACGTAGACGATAGGCCTCGGCAAAGTATATCAGTCCAAAGTACTCAACCCACAAACATTACCGACAAGCGTGCGCAAACATTATAAATAAGGTACGTTACTGTAAGTAACGCAAAGGAAAAAACAGATTAAAAGGGTGCAGCTCGAATACCAAAGAGAAACCGCTATCGGGCAACTTACGGTGAACTTGATACCCGGAGAAAGTTCGCTGAGGGCCAAGAAAGGCAGCTTCAGCAATTTCCTGGAGCAGAGGACACGGCACGAAAGCAAAGAACATCACACCATTGTGATAACTAACCTCAACATATTTAGCCAAAATGCATACATTTATTGGATAAAAAGCAAATAAACTAGAAAGTCATTTTGTGGTGAAAGAAACACACTTCAGCAGTTGTGTGGCAATACAAAGCGAGATGACAAACTATTAAAAGCAAAATAAAAACCAAAAACAAGTTTACATTGCCTAGTATCAGATTACGCAACGAGTGTAAGATCGCGAGTGGAGGAGGAAGATAAGTGGGAGGAGACAAAGAAACTCACAACACAAGGGCCACCGGTTCTTCGTCATGTTAACTAGTGCATCCAACCAAACGTTTTGTATTTCGGACCCCAACCAGACAGTCAGGACCCTCTAATCGAGGACAACTTCAAAGTGAGAGTCTTCACCCTTCTTGACGAGCTCATCAGTTAGCCTCCTTCTTATGCCGTCAAGACACCGGTCGATCAAACAACGCACGTCACGTGAGTAAGTTTGCTGGCTTGTGTAACACATGACTTAGTCAATGGAGCCTGGTACGTGTAATAATGGTGCTGAGCGGGTCACGCGTTTCTTGAACCAAATACAAAACGATGAACAAGCTCAGTCCTCACGCAGAGCTCCCACTGGATAGATATAAGTCACAGGTCCAACACAACTAACCTCTTTATTTCCGTAGCTCTGATAGACCAGGTTTCACAACTATACAGGCTGCATTGTATACCCTACTTTTCTGAGCGAGAATGATGTACCAACTGCGTCACAAGTAGGTGAGGATTGTGCTAAAAGCGCCTCCAGCTTTGACATAAGGTTTTACCACTTTATTTTGCATACCACAGACGCTGATACAGCTACCAAGAAAGCTAAATATTTTTAAGTGGTTTATGGTTGATCCTTACTAAGTGGTGGTCCCTCCCAATCCCAAAAGGGCTGCTTCGCATTTGGAGGGTGCAAAGCACAGCCCAAAACGGCTAACATCCAGGGATAATCAGTTCAGTGCTACTTGGCACGTTCGTGAACACATTATCAGTTGCATACTCCGTCAAGAAGTCGATCACCTGGAAGCAGTAGCACACCTTCTAAGCACAATTCCCATGCCTTCGTCAATGACGAAGTTAAAAAGAGAGGTTACCGAGGTCATCCAAGCCTCACATCATTGAAGATATCGAAGAGCAATGACACTTTTCTATAAGACCTCACAATGCATTAACTACGCGCGTACAGCGCTCTAGTAATGTTTACATGTTTGTCGGGCACACAATCCTCCACCAAAAAGTGCCCACGGGCACATCGATCCACCGAAGTGAAAGCACCATTAATGTCGAAGAACAAGATCAATGTGGGTTGCGAATAAAATTGGCGACGCTGCAACAATTGACGTAAAGTGATGATGTCCTCAATTCAGCCTCAGCTACAACCGAATTCGGATTGCTTTTCACGAGTCAAACGTCTACGGTGTAGATAAATCTGTGAATAATGGGGAAGAAAAGCAACTTAAGGGCAATGGAGATCAGACTGATTCAAGTTGAATTTGGAAGCACGCTGTGCGGGGTGCCAGTGCCAAATATATCCAGATCAGACTGATAGTTCTAAGAATGCTGCGTCCCGTATGGGACCACATTTCAGTACCTGGAAAATAAAAGAGCTGTTTCAGTCTGTTGGAAGCATTTGCTCCGTTTCAAATAAGTCATATAAAGCGTTCGACTTCTGAGCAATAAGACAGATCCAAAAGAATAGCTCAGGGAGAAAGGCGATCATTCGCCGGCGAGAAATCTGACAATTCAGACGCACAAAATCCCCTTTCAAAGTGCTCAGTCCAAAGCCCCAAGCGTTTTGAAAAATTTTGAATAGGCTGTTCACTGTCGTCGCAGTCTCCTACCTCTAGTTTCGCGTATCAAAAGAAATGATTTAGGATGGTTACCAAAGGAAGCGGCCGTTGCTATTTCCGATGCGCAATAACCAAAGTGAATCGCGATCTCTCTTCAGACTGGTATCCAGTTCTTCCCTGGGCTCTTTGCGAGCTGAAACATATCAGCGAACATCCAGAAGTTGTAGAGATTGCGTAGTGACCCAATGTCTAGGTTGGTGATTAGATTTGCCACATGAAGACATGTCTGCTGCTAAGAACCTCTGGCGGATATGTAACCAACGATCTTCAAATGTTTCATTGATTGTTTATCCAGCCCGGATGCCGGCGTACATTGATAGGCAGTCAGAACATTGGGCTTCGCCAGTTAGCGAGTGTCTATTCGCCCATGGCGTCTTCGCAGGCGTCCGACAAAACGCAGCGCAGATCAGCATACAGAAGTGCATGGTCACCATCCACATGTACTCCAAATCGAGCGACAGTTGTAGAAGCAGCTTCACAAGTAACAATTGATCGCTATCAGATCGATTTAGGTCAATGGCTGGTGGGTGACGGGTGTTGTATCGGAAGCTAGTGCTCGCGGGAAATAGGCGAGCGTCTTTATGCATGTGAAATAACCGTTCACCGTCAGCATTATGGGAGCCTACACGGTGCTGACCGCCCAGAGGTAGCTCCCCAGTGAACAATTTTCTAAGTTGCGCGTTCAGATTCCTAGCAAGCACTACAGTATCCGTGCTTCTTCTGTTACGAAGGATCTCGTTGAATGACCGATAGAAGTCGTTTTTACCCGAGGCAACGGTACAGTTCGTGGGCACGAAGGCAGCGATGCCAAACAGGCACTTATTAGCCCCGCGTGTCTTCGAAAGCTTGAACGAGCCAGACAATAGGATGAAGCACATTCGGATGCTGACTAGGATCCAATCAAACAGGGCAACTTCAATCTGGGACCTAAGAGTAATACCCACAGTTTGACGGGCGTGCAGTTGTACCGTCTCCGGATGGACGCAATGAGAAAGTAGCACCAGTGCCGAATACAGGGGACCGTAGAGTGAGCAGGCGGGTTTCCGATAAGCAGTAGATATCGATTGGGTAAGTGCTGTCTACTAACCGATCTGTAACAAATTGCGCATATTGAGGCATTTCAGTCATAGCGAGGATCAAGGGCTCTAAATAGAAGCTGATGAACTAAAGTCGTCCGCATAGTTGTACCTGGACTTGTCAGCAGAAAAAAGGCTTTAAAGCTTCCTGTTTGTAAGACAACTGTTGCGGCACAGTAGCTGAGGTTTCACCCTTAGTTAACGTGCATCAACAAATTACAACTGCGGCGTCGGTTTGACACGCTAAAATTTAAGACTTGGCATTTGAAGCTGAGCAAGTAACCAGAGAAAGCAGAAGTGTGTAAACTTGCCGTTTCATCGTAGCGATGAGCACGTTCTCCAGTAGATCATAGTCAATAACTCTACAGGAAACCTTTTGGCCCGGGGCAAAAATTTTCTTCAAACTTTTGTCCGTCAGTTTGCTAGGAATATGAGCACGCTGAAATAAATGGATAATGCAATAAAGTTTTTACAAGCAACGAAACAGTACCTAGCGACGGAACAACCTTAAAACGCTGAATTAATGCGAGCAGTAAGCGCGTCAGCCCCCAAAAAAACCGAAGAAACAAACGTACTCCGTTATGATCACCCATTACTGGGAAACCCAGAAGCAACGAAAAAACAAGGTTCATAAATTGCTGAGTTTGTTTCGTAGGATGTGAACGTGGTCGAAAGAGTAAAGTGTAGTTATTAGCCTCTCCGTGCATCTAGACCTTACGACTCCAGTCCGACTACACCAACGGATAGTTTCTTCCGACAGAGGCTACGGTAAGACGGATAAGGTGTAACGAGGTTAAGTATTACCGACCACGGAGTAAGTAGTGTAGTACAAACGGGTAACCTCACGAGAGCGGGCCAGCTATGGATCACTCCAACGGCATAGGTCAAGATTCATCAACAAGATGCAAATGCAATACACGGCACCCTTCTGATATTCCCTTTTGGAGCAGTGACTGCAGCAGCAACTAGCTTAGGGGCTATCTGAACGAGCGCTTTCACATACCTTTTCCAAGTAGCTTTTGAAATATGGACTTCCCATGTAGCTTGTATGTTTTCATTAAACTACTTAATTCTGAGGAAGCAGTAGTAACCCGGTGCATCCGATGGAGACCGGAAGGCGAAGTGGCAGATAACATAAATAACCGCATGGCGTACAACTGAACGTACATGAACCAGTAAATGGAGCCTTTCGTCCTCCGGTGAAACTAAATGGACAGTGCGTTTGTCAATTCGCTTAGTTAAGCAGCCCTCAAATCTCGTGCCCACAGGTGCCAATGTTGGGGCAAAAAGTCGTTGTTCGGTTTGAAGGAACGCCTGAGGTAACAAATGTGGAAGCACCGAACCAGTTAGCTTTTTCGTTCCTGGGTCCACGGTTAACAGGCAGAGGGTGATCTGGAAACAAATTTGTCAAGAAACAAGGTATTAAGAATGATCAGCGTAAAAGATTAGTAAAATAATGTTAATAGGAAACAAGAAATGAGTAGCGTGTTCAACGGAGGTGCGAGAACAAATGCGACATTAGAACACTAGGAAGATACCATACGATAGTTGAACGATGGCGTCTGTCGGTCGATTTTCGAAACAATAAATAAATAAATGGCCTATTCTCGCCAGTTCGAGGCACGCTTGCACAGGCATGTGCATCGTACTAAAGACACGTATGAGCGGTACTTGCAAAAACATGTTACAATCTAACAAGTAACATATTGGATTTGTGTGTGTTGGTATATTTGTAGGGGTGCGTGGAAGTAGCCATGTTGAGTGGATTTGTTATTGTGATTCTGGATTTGTGGTTTTGTCAAGGGGTTCGCCAAAATGGATAACGTTCGTGAAGTGCGTAAGATCCTCCAGAAAGGGAAACAGCAGTGAGTTTATTGAGTGAAAAGTCACATCCGCCACGCCAGGCGGAAACCAACCACGTCCTGGGACGCTGCCGCCGAACCATTCGCTGGAACGGGATTAACCCGAACCACCCAGCTGGCACCATGAGGAGATGGTTCGGCTAGCCACCTTGCGTGTGTTCAGGAATATCCTGCAGAAAGCACAGTGTGAATGATGTAGTTCTAAACCATTGAGGATTTGCGGTGAACCTAAGGTGCAATTCACATCAAGACTCTCACGCAATAGTGTGGGACGATGTTAAGTCCCCCCCTGATGGTCACATAAATGCACTGCGAATCAGCAGCGTCAACAGCAGCACGTCCGTAGTTCGCTCCGACTCCTCGCTGCCATACACCCATGACCAGACAGAGGAGGACTAAAAGAGGAAGGGAAGAGGGCCCGATGGGAAAGCAAAACCAAATTTTCAAATCCAAGGTGACTGCATCTCGTCAACAACACACGGTCACAAACAGCTGACTATCGTGTAAAAGTAAGGAGACATTGATAAGACAGCCCCATCGCGGCTTTCATTGCCCCGTGTCTTAAACAGCCTTACTCCACAGGTAAACGAGAGAAGTAGACAAACGCAGTGTCCGAATAACTAACAACTACTACAACTTCATAGAGACAATGCGATTGAAATTCAACTTCTGTCGCATAGTACAGTGATCGATGTACCGAACAGGCGAATCGTAAAGTTGAATAACTGGCCGACAGATGCTTCACTAGGTCGAAGGTCTGCAGCATACCGAAAGTTACGGAGGCAAGTTTAGTGGAAATAACATTTAAGGTGCTTAGAACCATTTTGTAGATGAGGATGACGGCTGATAGACCTAAGAATGTGGAAACCTCCTGCGCCAAAATAGCAAAAAGTAGTTATATTAACTATAAACGTGCCTTCGTAACTTTCAACCACGATTGGGAATGTCATGAGAGTGAACGTCAGGGGTTTGGAAAGCATGATCTTAAATGCGTGTGCCACACAAGCAAACCAGACTGTGCTTTACGATGGCCTTCAATAAAAGGGTGGATATCGGGGTTCTTTGCAGTGATTTGGTGTCCAATCACATTTAATGATCATCCAAAAACATTAATCGCTTCATATGTTTGGCCAAGTTAGACTAATGGCTTGTTTTTGTTTCCTAACAGATGACCCCTAGCTTTAAGAATCCCAAGCCGGCCTCGTAATCTCAAAGCGCAGGTTCCAGCCTGTGTAGGACACCGGGCGACCCTCACAGTATCCTTAGCCCATGTGTAACTGGTTATGGTTGCGCGGCAGCCAAGCGTCGGCACTGTGTACCCCTGTACTGCTGGTGACCGCTTCACTCAAAAGTCGGAAGGGAGATTGGACCAAATGATCGTCATTCAGCACCCTTCAAATTCGGGGGACCTGCTTAGGTTGGGAATTAACACGACTTAATAGCGAAAGTGTGGGAGCAGGAAACTGTCCCGTAGCGACAGAGTGGAGTCACTCCGTCATAGTCCCTAATTATTAAGGAAGACTCCCGTTCGGAACGCGGCAACCACAGAGGAATCACTTTGATCACCATCGCTCAAAACCGCTTGCCTCTGTCATACTCCACAGACTGATTAGCACTCGTGCAAGCCAGATTCATGAGCAACAAACCGGCTTTCTTCTTTACATTATGTCACTTGTTAGAGCACCGTCAAATATATTGCCGACCCATCGCAGTCGATTTTCGCGACACCAAAGGTGCCTTCAATTCGGATGATCGAGGTGCCTTTTGAGACTGTCCGCTAAGGAAAGGTGTGACCGAGAAGTATGTAAATATTATCGGAGTGCTTTATGCGCGTAGCTCGGTCAGAGTGAGGGTTTGTGGCAAACTGTTGCTGCCCTTCAATATCTCCATCGGTGTAAGACAAGGATGCCCGCTGTCACCTTTCTATTTCAACTTCGTTATTGACAAAGTCATGGAGATCGCGTTCACAGGACAGGTGTGGGGCTGATACCAGGTGAACAATTTCATGACTTGTAGTAGGCTGACAATTTTGCCCTCATCTGTGACAGCTCACAAACGTGCCGAGCAGCACTAGCCAGATTAGCGTTGGCTCTCAGCCGTTTGGGAATTTGTTTTGAATTCTCAAAGTGCAAAGCTTCCCTCCAAGATTGGCAAAGACCGCCTCCTGTGCTGACCAGAGATCAGCTAGAAATCGTTCAAAATGGCAACTACTTTGGCAGCTGTATCTGGGCGTGTAGAATCGAAGAGGTCACAAAGCGTATAGGGAAAGCTAGAAGTGTTTCGCTAACCTTCGTCAACTATGGCGTCGGCACGATATCACCCGCACCCTGAAGAGTAGAGTTTACAACGCAGACACGTTCGACCCTACTGTACAGTTGTGAAACATGACCCACTAGACCGTCAGAGGTAAACAGGATAGTCATGTTTGATCAACGGTGCCTTCGCAGTTTGTCAGCAGGTGGCCAAAAGGATTGCACGCATGGCTTATAATCCTTAAGTCAACGGTTCGAATCCGCGTAAGCACGGGGTCCTCGCGGTACACTCAGCCCACCAGCGACCAATGGTGGTCGCGTGGCAGCGAAGCGTCAGTACAGTGTGCCGGCATACTTAAAAAATTCCATGTAAAGATTGTACACAAGTGTATATAGGCCAAACAGCGAGGGAATTACGTACAAGGATTTCAGAACATAGGCGACACATATCACGACCTCCGCGAAATGAGCTAGAGTATGGAGCTCTACTCAGAGATTCAGCAATAGCAATGCATGCGCTAGACACGGGGCATAAAATTGACTTCGAAAATGTGGAGGTAATCAGGAAGGGATTACGATCAACCAAACAAAGGCTGATTGCTGAGGCTATAGAAATAACCAAGGCTAACAACTGCGTGAATAGAATAGACGGAGTAGGGCTGTCCAGTGCCTGGCGTCCAGTCTTACTCCGGCCAGCTTTGTAAGCATCGGTGGATGGATCCCAAGTCGGAATGAACTATCGACCCACCCTCCAAAGAACTAAAGCCAAATTCTATCAGTGTCCAAGTTCCCTGCAACGGTTCAATTAAGATTGTTAGCCACAATGTAATTATCTACGGACCGGCAATTTCGTTCCCTTGTTGTAATCCACACACTCACGCATCAACGCTCGATCATGTAGCCACCACACCTCCATTATGGCGTTGAATGCTCCTTTCATCCTAGTGGGATTCAGCGCCAGCAGTAGCTCACCCTTCTGTGGAATCCCCGCTGGACTTTATTCCACTATCATCTTGTGCGGCTTATACTGCTGAGTCATCTTAAATGGCGATGGTTTATGAAACTACGCTACCAACCGCACTGTGACGCCACTCCCTACTTCGGCTTGGGCAACCGGGTAGTATCTCGCCCTCTGAGGAAACCATGGACATTGTTGTGTTGTGTTTTATTTTACTATTTCTGTACTTTCGTTTGAATCCCATGGTTTCTGATGGCATTATGTCTATTCGTAGACTTTTGCAAATATATATGACGCCACTCCACTTCCGCTAACATATGTGTGGACAGGATTGACTACCTTAACATGATTTTCATGCCTAGACAACTCTTTCGTTTGCGACATTGTGAGTTACTTGGTCAGTCTTTTATTTTAATAGTGTACGTAGGGAATACTGTCAGTTTTATCTCTCCTGAGCTCAGTCGTGTACCGCACACACAGGAATTCGCCTGACGGTCGTTGTGTTGTCCTTTTAGGACTCACCCGCGGCGCATGTTCCTCCCGAATCATGTCGAACCAGACCTCTCAATCGTCCAGTTTCCTAGACCGACTTAGACTGCTGGGTCATAGGCGACGATAGTGGTGGGAAGTTTGACGCGGCGGCCCACCCTATACTGCCGAGTGGAGAACTGAAGGGATTCAACGAACTTGGCTTTCGTCGCAAGTCTGCGGACTATCTTGTATCTTTATGTGCTTACATGGCAGTTATTGACCTTATAACTTCTAGTTTACACCATCTGATGAGTGACTAGGAAGTGGCGGTCGCGAACTAGAGAAGCGTAACATTTCCCCTAGTGCTGAACTGCGTAAATATCCTTTCAGCTGCAACTTCACGCAGACCGACTATATTAACTGTTTCTCAATTTAAAGAACACATTCAACTTACTCAGCCGTACGATTTCACCTAATCTACTTTCCCGGGTAAATGTTTATCTTGGAGGACATAGGCATTTTACGTACATGCACTCGAGCACCTTAAGTTCCGCCTGAGGATACTTGATTCTGGAGGGCTCTGGGCACAGTACTTTTCTGCTTGCACATCACTGTTTAGTGAATCTAAACTGCTCTCTATCTCTATGCGTACGCTCTGCAAATGTCAGCCAGATATGGTACTTTTAGTCCTCGTATGTTCACTGAGGCTGATGTTGCATTCTTGATGCTTCTTCGCCGCAGTTGGGCTAAACCAACTTACACTTAGACTGTTGTTTAGTGAATCTAAACTGTTCTTTATCTCTATGCGTACGCTCAGAAAATGTCAGCCAGGTATGCTATTTTTAGTCCTTGTATGTTCACTTGGAGTGGGAACGAGATATAACCTCGTATTGCTTTTCAAAGGCACTACATGTTCCTTAGTGAATCACTTTCCCGGGCACACGACGGACTTGGACACTCAGATTTTTGTTTCGTCTCGATGCGTAATCACGTTGCGCATCATTTCACTGCACTGAATAATCCGAGCTTAACTTGCTCCCATGCGTTCTCCTTCTCTTTCTCTTCAGATCGATTAGAGAAAAAGCCGCTGTAACACTCAAGCCCCATGACTGCGAAGTCTTAGATGCACTTTTTCAAAAGAGCTTGGATACAAACGCCACGACAACGAACACTAGCGGGCGCTCTTCATGAGCACCGTGGTTCGTCCACTCTCCCTTGTAAACTATTGTACGTGTATTAGATATAAACCTTTTTGCCGCAGACACACACTTGCTTCTGTTCTTCCAAAAAGTAATTTTCGTTTTTGTGGTGTATCGTTCCTCTCACCAGAGGTTATTCGGAGCGAGTGTCTATCCGTTGGTAGACCTAGACAAACTTACGATAGTGAGACACGTTTATTTGGAAAGTGTCAGAAATTCACAACCACTCGATAACACGACGAGGGCCTTCTATGTTCCGTATAGCCTACAGAAAAAAGAGAAAACACCGCTAGAATTTTTAAAAAAAACTGTCATGTCCATCCAGCATCACTTTTGAAACTGCGAATTCTTCATTGATATCATGGTGTATTCGGCGAAGTCACTGTTTTTCTTTTCAACACTGAATCGGAAAAGTAACTTCTGGTATACTATTCCACGGAGTCTTCTTTAATGTTCATTAATTTGTGATCTTCCCAACACATCCTTCTTGTTGAAGTTGACAGAGAGTATACCAAGTAGGGCAGAGTGATAAGGCACCACAAAATTAAGAGGCTCCGTCGAACCGCAGGATCGGAAATCCAAGCTCCCGAGTGCACCTTAGGTTGACCTCCATACTGGCGGTGGATTGGATTGTTGGGTTTGCTCAAACCACTTTGTTCGGCACACAGAAGTGAGTTCGGTCACGTTATTGCGAATATCTTCTCTATGGTGGAAAAATTTGGTGACGGGGTGCCTGTGAAAGAATACTACGAAAACGTTTTGTGAGAAAATACGAATAACACTACTTGGCTAAATTGACCAGTTCTGCGGCGAATGGCGATTCGGGAAAGCGCGGCTCACCGCTTACTGACTTGCGAGTCACGAACGGAACGATGTTGATGTGGTGTACATCGACTTTAGTAATGCGTTTGACAGTGTGAACCACGAGGTACTCTTTCGTAAACTGTGAACTTACGGAATCGGTGGCACGCTACTTCACTGGTTACACGAGTTTATTGCGCCACGGAAGTTTAGAGTACAGGTCAATGACTACCTGACAGACTGGTTTCCATCGGCCGATGGCGTGCCTCGGAACTGTACTTGGGCCAGTGTTTTTTCTTATTCATATCAACGATCTCTCGCAGTAACTCTAATCACCATATGTACTCTTTGCAGACGATTTGAAAATCTGCAGGATCACTGTGAACCAGGACGATTGCGCTCGCCTCGACTTAGATCGACTGTCAACGTGATCCATTGAAATGCAACTCCCTTTTAACCCAAGCAAGTCGGATTTCATCAGTATCACCAGACGTGCAGCCATTCCATCATGCACCTTGGACGGCCAGTTGTTCCACCCCAACACATCTGTCAGAGACTTAGAAGTGCTCTCGCGACATGACATGAGATCACTAGAAAATACAGAAATTGTACGGTACGTGGCTTCGTATGCTCTGGGCATTACGACGCAGTTTCTCCATGTGGTTTGAAGAAACCGTCCCTCGCCTTTTTACCTCGTTCATCAGACCAACCCTTGAATGCGGCGCCCCAACTTACCATCAGATAACCCAGTTATATGCATCACATTGACTCTTCCAAAACGCAAACACTCGTCTACTAAAAGCTGGACGTTGCTCGAAATGTTTGTTAACAATGCTACCTCAAGTTATAAACATTGACTTTACGCACGGTCTGGTCAGAAAATATTTGGGGCATGATTTACAACTTGCTCTTGGCCCCGACGACCTTCCACCTTCTTTTTGAAAAGCTGGAGGGGAATGTTTGTTGACTGAACTCATTGTTCTATCTAACACGACTTTGGACACTGTAGTGGCGCTTTCAGGCTAGCGACTGTTAACTTCCATGCTCACCTTCGAAAAGAGTCAAAGTACTTTGTACGAAAATATCGATGCGTTTGATCTCTTTCCTTTGCCACCCAATTTTCTCACGAGTATCATCGACTTGTCCGCGGGAGAGCCAAACTCAGCTGGCTTCCACCCTGGTCGTGCTTGTACCTACCACATATTTACTGTCAGTCACGTGTTAAAGCAAAGACACAAACGACCGACTATGGAGACTATCCTTGATCAAAAGCCACCTTCCACTCCGTCGATCGTGCTATCTTGTGACGCTATTTCTTCGCGAAGGAATTTTCTGGAAAACCTTCCATTCTGAAGTCTTTACCATGTATTCCGGGGCTAGGTAATGATCTACAGAAAGTTATCTCCTGCGTCCCCCACGACCAGTGGGATTCCTCAGAGTTGTACTATATCTCCTTTCTTCTACAGCTTTGTGATCGAAATACTCATGAACTACTCCATTCTCTCACTCTTCCGGAATGGGAGTTCTGCCAGGTAACCGACTGACAAATTTTAAATATGCGAACGACATAGGTCATCTTGGGTCCGACGCAGTGGCTATACAAACGCTGCTGGATAAACTATTGCATGGCGCCGCACGCCTTAGCGTTTCTTTCCAGCTTCAAAGAGGCTCGACCATCTACAAAAACGAACATACAACAGCCTTTTCATGAAAGCGGCTGCTTAACGCCTCGCTATGGCTGATGTTACTGATCGGATCGGATACCTTGTCAGTTCGCAGTGAAAACACTAAGCACTTGGTCGTTTTTGACCACCGGTGCCTGCGTAGTATTGCTCACTTCTCATGGGAACACCGGGTGAGCAGTGCTGAGGTCCGCGATTTGGTATGATGTCTTTTGGTGCCTCATTCAAGTGTTTACCTAGAGCTCAGCTGCTTACGTAGGTTACGTAGGTGATGCCTTTTGACTGATTTCATCGGTGTGCATTATACGCCGTGGCTGCACTAGGTTGGTCGAGAGCGCAAGGTGGCCAGTCCATGACATGGCATAGTGTCATTAAGAAATTGACTGCGAGACTTAGTCTGGCTAATGCGTGTTGTCTCCGTGAATGGAGATCTCGGAATAGTCCACATCAGTGATAGCAGAATCTGCAACATTGCACAGTCATCGGCCTTCCTACATATGACCCATTTCATCTGGCTATCAATTTCCCTCCATCTCGATTGGTTTAACGCACTTCCTTCTTGATTCCATTTTCTTTGTCTTCTATTTGCATGCAGTTTTCTTACCTGTTATTTCCTGTTAATCTGGTTACGTTAACATCGATCTTATTCTCTCGAAGGGGGTAATTTTTTCCTCATTTGCACTTTCGGTGAGGATGTACTGGAAGACCATATCAACTTAAATTTACAAGAAACGATGGGGAGCGTATGTGTGTTTTCCACTTAGGGAGGATTTATTTGAGTCAATAGACAAATGTGAGGAATAAGGTAAGCCTACACTCCAATACGATGAGGCGTTAAGAAATAAAATTGAAATTCGAGCTCAAATCATTAGACTGCGTTTTTGATCGCTCAAGATATACTGTGTGTGGGAAACGTAATTTAGAGCTTCAGAGCAAAATTGGATGCAGACATCAAGGTGTCTAATAGCCCAGAAACCAAAGATGTTATCTCCGGATAGTCATCTACTCTGTCGGAATCCAAACACGATGACCACATACCAGTGTTGCAAATGAGGGACAACACATGAAGTAGCGAATTTGGAAAATGCTGGGTATTGAAAGCATCTAATTGTTTGGAATAGTGGTTACACAACTTTATGAAACGCTTAACGGTCGTGCGCATGTCACGATAGAATTTGAGACAAAAAGACGCCGGTATTTGTTAGTGAGTATATTGGACACGATACCGTCACTAGCAACTAAGCTAGGGGGAAATGGTAGCTCGTAAATTAATATCACAAGAAATGGAAATTATGGAGTTTTGATTAGAAAGCATTAAAATTGAAAAGCTGGTTGGTGACCACCCCACGTTTTATTTTGATCTTCGTTGAAACATCAATGACGCCCCAAGTCCGGTTATGCTCCGCTGTTAATGGACATTTTGAATAACACCGACCTACCGAGCATTCCGAAAATATTTTCCTTGTAAACGAAATGAATGCGGGCAGTTCCTCATTTTTGTCCATTGCAGCGACCACGGAATACCCAAAGTTGGATACAGCATTTATATCTTATGAGTAGCAGAACTTTAGTTGTAATTTCGTTGAGTTATTCATTCCAGTAGTTCATGAACTACATAGTCCGGAAAAGCACCAGACGCGTTTCACCCTATTGGGGCTCGTCAGTGGTGCGCATTCTCTCGGCCCCGTACTGGGGATCGACCCCATGACTGCTAGAGGCAGATGCCAGCTAGCCAGCAGCTTAAACCGAATGCTATGAATATAGCGTCTAGCGAGAGGGCGTCATCACCTCGCAGGCTAGCCACTCTCAGTGACAGTGGAAGATAGGTGATGCTATATCCCAGTTAGATTACAACTTATATAATCCAGCTCCTGTCCCCCATAGCTCAGTGGCTTAATCTGCTGGCTAGTTGGCCTCCGCTTTTAGCGGTCATGGGTTCGATCTCCAGTAGGGGATTGCGTACTGTTCGCTGAGTGATCAATCCCAAATAACTCGATAGCATATGGGACGAGTGCACGGAATCGGATGCTAGATAGCTCTTAAACTAAGATCCAACTGTGGCATCGAGGAGTGAGCTGCAAATGGATTACGCGTTGGGGAATAGGTTCTCTAGCCGCGTCCGACACTGGAACTCAGCAACGATTGGCTACACTGAAGCTAGTTCCACTAAAACTAGCACGCATGTTCGTCATACTCACGTGGTATGGCTTGTGTTTAGCGGTGTCTACTTGTACTCGTATGTTGGTGGCCGTTGGGGATGTCATACGTAAGTTTGCAGGTACAGACAAGCCGCGCGCATACTTTAGCAAGATGGCTTCTCAAAGGATGGGGATTGAGGTGACCTTAGTGAAAACCAGGAATGGGGATTTGATAACTTCTAGAACACCTCTAGGCTCCTACATGAAATAGGCCAAATACCCAAGCTGGCGAATGACGTAACTCGCTTACGCACTGTTGTAGAGGCTCGGCTTACATGGAGTTCGGGTTAGTGGCGGCAGAAGAGCGGTGAGAGGTTGTAATATGCGAGATCTTGGCTTGCTTGAAAAAGCGCTCGATGTTGAACTTGCTATCCCTATTACATTTTGCTTAGGTTTAGTTTGATTCTGGGGAATCGTCATCATTATCATTATTCACGTTAGTTGCAGATGGAAGACACCTCAGCTATTGTGCCGCATTGCCAAAGACACGAAGACAAATTACAACAGTGGAACGCCGGCTGAGTGCCCAGTAACGGGTGGATATCGTTCCGGAGAACTAACAGCCGGCTGTCGTGCCGTAACAGGTTATATTATGTCTAGCGATTGAGATCGTGATTGGAGGGGAGGCTAAGCAGGAGGATGGATGGACAGAGAAACTCACAACACAAACGCCATTGAGGCCGGCTCCAAGCCATATCAGCATGTGTGATCAACCAAACGTGTTCATCGTTCTTAGGACCCCAGCCAGTCAGTCGGGATACACCAACCGACGCCAACTTCGAAGTAAAGGTTTTCATTTCTCTCGACCAAGTCATCGTTTGACCTCCTCTTCCAACCGCACCCCCGGCACGCAAACAATGTACGTCGCGGAAGTCGGTGTGCTGGCATGCGCAACACGTGGCCCATCCATCGGAGCCTGGTGCGTGATATAATGGTGCTGAGTGGTTCGTTCGCTCTTCCTGCACCAAATACGCGACGCCGAATACGCTCATTGCTCACGCATTGCTAAGCTACGGAGGTAGCGATGATCGATCGTGGCTGTGCTCTTTATGTCTTTTGACCTGATGGGTCAGGTTACACAACCGTGAAGAAGGTTGAACGGGTTGCTGCATTATACACTCTGCCCTTCATAGCGTGAGTGATGACTCGTCTGCGCCACAGGTGGCGCAGATTGGCAAAAGCACCTCGAGCTTTTGCTACACGGTTCGTAAACCCATCTTCGATTCCATGGGTGCTGATATAACTGTCCAGGTACTTAAATTCCTGAACGACTTTTAGCTGATCACCACCAAGAGTCAGAGCACGAGTTGGTTCCTGCCAATCTTGGAGGAGTACTTAGCATTTCGATGGGGCAAAGCATAGACCAAAACGATCGACAGCCTGTGCTAATCGGTCCAATGCTGCTTGACATGTTTAGGAGCTGTCGCAGATCAGGACAATATCGTTCGCCTACTCCAAGTCAAAAGGTCGCTCACCATGAAGTAGTTCCACACCTTCTAGGTCGCGTCCAGCGAACGCAGTTTCCATGACTTCGTCAATAGCGAACTTAAAGAGGAATAATGACAGCGGTCAACCTTGTCTTACCACTGGTGATAATGAAGGGTGGCGACAGTATGCTATAAACCCTAACACTGCCCGAACTATGCGCGTACAGCGCTTGGATAATGTTTACGTATTTATCACGCACGTCTTTCCTCAGCCGTCAATCCCATAGGGCACATCGATCGACTGAGTCGAAGGCACTTTTTTGTCAAGGAACACAACAACGGTGGGTCGCTAATAAACATGGCGGTGCTCCAACACTTGACGCAACAGCTTGCCGCAAGCCCTCACTCTGCCCATGCTACACGCGTATAGTGCTCGGATAATATTTACATATTTCTCGGGTATACCTTTCCTGACTAGACATATTAAAGGGCACGTCTATCCACCGAATCGAATGCACCTTTGATATCGAGGAACACTACAACGGTGGGCCGCCAATATATGTGACGGTGCTCCAACAACTGACGCAAAGTCAAGGTGTGGTCAATGTAGCAACGACCTCGACGAACCCCGGCTTACTCTTCACGAATCTAGCTTTCACGAGTGCCGGCCAGTCTCTGGAGAATGACAGACGCAAGAAATTTGGAGGCATTTGAGATCAGACTGATCCCTCTATGATTGCCGCATTCCGAACGGGAGCGTTCTTTGAAATTCGGGACAATGACGGAGCAGCTCCAGTGGGTTGGGACAGTCTCCAGCTCCCAAAGTTTCAGTAGCAACTCGTGTAAATCATCTACTAGAGCAGGTCCCCCAAATTTGAAGAGGGCTGGAGGAAGATCATCTGGTCCCGAGGCTTTATTTAACTTCAACAGTCCGCTCTCACGTTCGACTTTTGAGTGAGAGGGCGGATCCAAAGGGACAGCCCCTGGAGCAGGGCGATCAGTGGCCGGCGAGAAATCTGTCAATTCCGGCCGATTAAATTGCCTTTCAAAGTTCTCAGCCCAACGCTCCAAGCGTTTTGACAAGTTGTGGATAGGCTGTCCACTCTCTTCACGTATAGTTTCACTAACATCAGGTCTCCTGCTGCCCGTTTCCCGTATCAAACGGAAAGACTTGCGATGGTTACCAAGGGCAGCGGCCATTTCTATCTCATTTACACGATGAGACTACCAAGATTCGCGGTCTCTCTTCAGGCTAGTACGGAGTTTTCTGCGAGTCTCATTGTGTTCGCTTCTATCCGGAATGTGCCGGCGAACATCGATAAGTTCCAGAGACTGCGAAGAGATCCAATGTCCATGTTTGCGATTAGTGTTACCACATGAGGATTTGCCTGATTTTAGTAAGGTCCGGTGGACATGAGACCAGTGAGCTTCAACTGTATCCACTGAGCGCCTACTCAATTCGCATGTCAGCGTACTTTCATAGACATTCAGAACAGCCGGCTTCGTCAGTTAGCTGGTGTCAATGCGCTCACAGCGTCGTCGTGGTCGTCCTCCAAAACGCATCCGCTGGCTTACCGAACTACCTCGTGGTGCCAGGTGAGTGATTCAACATTATCCCGTTCCAGCAAATCGTTCGGCGGCATTGTTCTAAGACGCGGTAGGTTTTCGCTTGGCAAGCGATCTTCCTATAAAAAGCAACATATGTCCGTTTAACAACACTGTGACATGGCGGATGTGACTCGCCACTACATAAAGTCACTGCCCCTTGCTTCATACTGTCGAAGCATTGTATTTCAGCAACTTAATGCGGAAATCGTGAGGAGCATCGGGCCCTTGTTTGGCAAAAAACAAACGAAAGGCGTATGCACTGGACAATCAGTCACCGGCTTCCAATGGGTACGGTTCCCTGAATTCGCTCCACCACCTTGCGGGCAGGCCATACGGTTAAAGGCTCGGGATGGTGTTCCCTAAGTCAATACTCAACTTCGGCTTATGCAACCAGGCAGTACCTCGCCCATGGACTCCTCCGTGTTGTGTTTTTTAACGATATCTATACCTTGAGTCCCATGGTTTTTGATGGTTCCATGCTTATTCTTAGGCTGTTGCATATATATATATATATATATATATATATATATATATATATATATATATATATATATATATATATATATATGGTTGGCGGCATCCAGTTTCGGATTTGCCTGTCACTGTGGCAAGCCACAGGACGCCTGCGCCTACAGAGGGACCATGGATGGCTTGCGCTGCACCACCCACAGCTCCAACCACACACCCCATATCCAGTGTAAACCCGAAGGAATAAGACCGGGAGGCATGCGGATGGGAACCACGTTTCATCAACGGAGCCGGCCCACACTCCTTCTCAGGCAAACACAAGCACATTGTATTTGGGAATCAAGCGCACACAAGGCGGTGGCTGGACCGTAGTCCGCTCCACACTGAGTGCATGGAACCACTGATTCTAATGCGGCCACAAGGACCGTGCACCCCGTCCCCTCCAGCAACGACCAACTGTCTCCAGAGCCAGTATGGACGAGGTAGTGGGTAATAGACAGGTAGGCACTTCGTCAACATGCACATCAAGCGCATCCACACCGGGGATATCAAATAACAACCAAACACTTGAGAGAGAGAGAGAGAGAAAGAAAAAGAGAAATACTCGATTAATGCATAAGGAAACGGTGATATAAACCTTAATTAAATAGCATATGTAATAAATTGTTTACAAACAAATCCTAGCTAAGTGCACGAGGTCAGGAAATATAGTTCACGGAATGCCACGAACACAAATATGCTACGGAGATCGAATACAATTGGCTTAGGCGAGGTGTGCAAGTTAATGGAATACAGTACTGGTAGACATTTATATGAGAAAGAAAAGCATTAAGGTAAAAACTGTAAACCCACCACCTGAAATAAAGAGACTTAGCATGCAAGCACGCGGTTAGTAAATCGAATTCAGCGTGCCTACAAACGCTGCGCCGGCTCGCCGTAATTCTCTGCAGGACCCGTCGTCGCTTCTCTAGTGGCCCCAAATGGCACAGCTCATGGCCCATTTGACATTTATATGAGAAAGAAAGGCATTAGGAGAGAATCGCAAACCCACCACCTGAAATAAAGAGACTTAGCATGCAAGCATGCGGTTAGTAAATCGAATTCAGCGTGCCTACAAACGCTGAGCCGGTGCTGCATACGTTCACTGCTGGACCCGTCGGCGCTTCGGCAGTGGTCCCGAGTGACCTCTCTCATGGCTCACTAGGCCTGCCTGACTAAGGCACTCGCGACCGCATGTTCTACAGCACCATGCGCTCGATGTCGATGGAGTACAATTCATTGGTGCTTGCCGCTTCCGCAACTGCCGCTTCTTCTCTGCATGCATGAGGACTTTCTCCCGCACTTCGGCAACTGCCTTCGTGATTAGATCGCGCCATGCACGCCGATCAACCGCCTTCCATTCCCATGATCTGCAATCAAGATTAGAACGTGTGAGGCTCACTTTAATCATGTCCTGGTAACGTAACTTTGGTTTCCCAGCATGCCGGTTCCCTATACTCAGTTGACCGTATAAAAGTTGTTTCGGTATTCGCGTCGAATCCATACGGCTCACATGACCGAGCCATCTCAGGTGTCGCAGTAAAAGTATGCAGTCCACTGCATACATCCCACTTCGGCGCAACACTTCCGTGTCTGCAACTCTGGCGCCCCAACCGATCCGCAAAATACGTCGCAGACACTGCTGATGGAACCGCTCGAGATATCGCACATCCCGACGGTACATCGTCCACGTTTCACTGCCGTATAGAAGGACGGACAGTACCATGGATTTGTACACCATCAGCTTCGTGCCAATGCTAAGCTGATGGTTGTTCCACACTCGGTACTCAAGCTTACCGAGTGCCGCTGCTGCCTTCGACACGCGATTACGCAACTCAACGTGTAGCTGTTGATCAGTCGATATCACACTCCCAAGGTAGCAGAAGCGGGAGGTGGTTTCCACTACTTCAGCACCAATGCTGAATTGCGGCAATATTGAAAATTGCACCTCCGGTGAAGGCTGAAAGAGACAGACAGTTTTGCTTGTGTTGATGGTGAGCCCGAAGTTGCCCGCTGTCGAAGCCAAAGCACTAGTCATGTGCTGCAACTCATCCGCGCTGTGTGAAAACAACGCACAGTCGTCAGCAAACAGCAACATACGGATAGTTGTCTCACAGACTAGAGTTCTCGCACCGAAACGACGGATGTTCAGCAACTCACCATCAGTACGGTGCTCCACACGAACACCGTAAGCACAAGCCGCATCAAAAGCACAAGACAACATTGCATGAAGATAGAAATTAAACAGGGCAGGAGCTAACACACAGCCTTGCTTCACACCAGAGACAACTGCAAAGTCATCAGAGGTCTCTCCACTCAGCTGCACCCTCGCTCGCATACCACTGTGCAGACATTCAATTAAACTTACAAACTTACGCGGGCAACCAAACTTACCCAACACCAGCCACAGTGCCTCGCGGTTCACCGTATCAAATGCCTTGGTGAAATCAACAAAAAGCGAGTACAAAGGCTGGTGTCGTTCTCTGCACTTCTCTTGCAACTGACGAGCCGCAAACATCATATCTATAGTGCTGCGACCCGAACGGAATCCACATTGCTCTTCCGCCACGTGAGGTTCCACAATCTGACTCACGAGGCGATTGAGCAGGATTCGGGCAATCACCTTGCCCACACAACTCAGCAAGTTGATGCCACGATAATTCGTGCAACATTGCTTGCTCCCTTTGCCCTTGTGCAGTGGTAGCACAAGGGCATCCTTCAGCTCAGAAGGCACTTCCTCCTCAAACCACACGCGTTGCACCAAGTGGTGCAGCGCAGACAACAACGCGGGTCCACCGTGTTTCAATACTTCAGGTGGGATCCCGTCGGCTCCAGCACATTTGCCGTTTCGCAGCTGAGCAAGTGCTCTCTGCGTCTCATCCAGTCTCGGCGTATCCGCCAGATCCGCCTTCACATCGTGCTGCTTCAGGCCGTTGAATGTAGGCCAGTCCATCTCTGAACGGTTGTTCAAGAGACAGTCAAAGTGTTTCCGCCAGACCTGCATTACGTCTGCAGTCTGGGTGCAGGTAGCGCCTGAACTACCATCGATCAGTGTCCTCAGCGGCTCCAATCTCGGTCCATACACCGCCTTCAAGGAGTCAAAGAATTCCTTGTGTTGACGGCGTTCGGCGTAGCATTCCATCTGCTTCGCCTTCTCCGTCCACCATGCATTTTTAATGCAAGGGAGCTCTCGGGTCAGTCGCCGTCGAAGTTTGCGAAACTGACTACTCTTCCCCAAGTCACTGGGATCTGCCACATGTGCAGCAAATGCTGCATTCTTCTCTGACACCAATGCGTCAATCGTCACATTGTTGTCATCAAACCAATCAGGCCGCTTACAGTTTGCGCGCCCGATGGTCTCCTCGGCAGCAGCTGTCACGTGGTCGCGAATGTGGTGCCACAGGTCGCCCACTGTGGCTATACAGTCCACATCACCACACAGGCGTGCAGCCATCGCCTTCTCCAGCTCAGTACGCTTCGCCACAGTACCGAGGGAGAGAATGTTAACTTTACGTCGATTCACGGCGGGAGAGCAATACATAGATTTACGAAAATATATCTACAGTTTGGTCCGAACCAATTTGTGATCAGTGCCGCACTCAGCTCCACGCAGTACACGTGTCATGCGCACTTCACGCATATCACGCTGACGTACGATGACATAGTCGAGCAGGTGAGCGTAACCACTCCGTGGGTGCGTCCAGGTTGCTATATCACTCGCACTCAGTGCAAACCGAGTGTTCGTGATCGTCAGGCCGTGAGTGGCACACAGTGAGAGCAGCCTGTCACCGTTCGCATTCGCTGAACCAATGCCATGCGCACCGATAACATCTGTCCACGCTGATGCATCACGCCCAACGCGCGCGTTGAAATCACCCAGCAGAAATAGTCGGTCGCTCCTCGGCACAGACCGTATCACGGAGGATATCTCAGTGTAGAACTGATCACGCGTGTCATCAGGATAACACATGGTCGGACCGTACGTGCTTATAAAAGTAGCAAACTTACCTCTTCCGAGTCGCAGGCGAACAGTCATCAGCCGCGCGCTGATGCCCGTTGGCTCACCCACCAGCTGGCCATTCAGGCGGTCGGATATTGCAAATCCGACCCCATGTTCACGTGGTGCTGAGGCGGCGTTGCCCACCCAGTAGAATGTGTAGCCAGCACCTGCTTCATGTAACTTACCTTGCTCAGCGAGCCGAGTTTCACTGAGCGCCTCAATATCGATGTGGTAACGCGCCAGCTCCATTGCGACCAGTGCAGTGCGTCGCTCCGGGCGCTCGCTCGAGTTCCGGTCCAGTAGTTTGCGCACGTTCCAGCACCTGATGCTGAGTGCTTTGCGCGCAGGCATACGATTGCATTGGTGAGCAATCGCACGCGAGGTGGTCGTTGTGCTTCGGAGGTTTGCTTGAGGGACTCCACCCGGATCCTTTGGCTCAATAGCCTGACCCACAAGGCAGTGGGTGGTTTGGAGGTTTGCTTGAGGGACTCCACCCGGAGCCTTTGGCTCAATAGCCTGACCCACAAGGCAGTGGGTGGTTTGGAGGTTTGCTTGAGGGACTCCTCCCGGAGCCTTTGGCTCAATAGCCTGGCCCACAAGGCAGTGGAGAGCAGATCCAGCTCGGGAATGTGATTGCAGAGACAGATTGGGATCTGCTTGATGGCCGTCACACGCAGCCTTTGAGGTTCTGGAACAGTTATCATATGTTTTGCGACCGTAATTGGATACGCACCTGCGACCACGGCCAGACGCAGGTGGGTTTTTGGCGGGTTTGCACCAATTTGACCAGGGGCAGTAGCAAACCATTGAACACCCGGAGGTGTCCTCCCACCGTCAGAGACAATGCGTGGCACTCGTGCTCTACGCCAATCGAGCATTGAGAATATAACCCGTAACCTGTTGTCTCCCATGGCTAAGTTTTACGGAAAGTGGGCCATCGACCACTTCCTAACCTCCGGAGAGGATGGACTAGGATACTGCCAGGGCGCCCAATCCTGACAGGAGAACGACTCGGGTCCTCAGCCAAAGCCTTCGATTAAATGAACACCCGAAAGGCAGCGAGCGGGTCTAGCACATGGTCAGTTAGCTGACTCATGCGGATTGGTGTCCTGGATCTTAGCAGAGAGAAGGGCGAAACCTAACTCCCACCCAGCGGTCGCCACGTGGAGGCGCCCAGGACATGAGACTATGGCGCAACAGTAGCAGCAGTGGGTAGACCATCTGTCAGGATCTAGCCACCACCAGCCTCAGCGCACCATAGGCTCTCCCGCCATATATATATATATATATATATATATATATATATATATATATATATATATCCTGCTTCAACGGCTTCAGAGTTACGTAATCGGAGATCCTGTACTTGGTTGGATTGGCAGCTTCCTTTACCAACGGAAGCTTCAAGTACGTGTTAGGGGATCACTCTAACCCGATTGAGGTTTAATGTGGTGTCCCACAAGGCTCAGTGCTGGGACCGCGTTTTTTCCTGGTGTTTATCAACGACCTGGAAAGAGTCATCTCAAATTTCCTGCTTTTCGCCGATGACGTCAAGATATGGCAAGCGATTAGTAACAAGGCAGATCAGCATCTGCTTCAACATGGCTTAGATTGCATTTATGAATGCTCAAAGAGGAACAAGCTTCAATTGAACATAGCTAAGTGCAAAGCGATACATCTGCGTCACCAGCCGGTGAGCGCTTACAAGGTTGGAGACCACACCTTGGAGAAGGTTTCTCAGGAGCGTGACCTGGGTGTATTGGTACAGGAAGATCTTGGGTGTTCATAACAAGCAGAGAAGGCGATGAGAACCGGAAATCAACATTTCGGCCTTCTTCGCAGAGCCTTCGGTCGGTTTGAACCATCAATCTTTTCCCAGTGTTTAACGCCCACGTGCGGCCTCACGTGGAATATGCTATTCAGGCGTGGCAGGCGTGGCAGAAACAGGATCTCGTTGCTCTTGAGGCTCCCCAACGACGGGCAACCAAGAACGTCAGGGGGCCTATTTTATCTGGCCTATCAGCTTAGACTGAAATCTCTAAGAATGTACAGCAGTCGATATCGGCGTTTGCGGGGGGTCTCATAATGATTTACCAGATTCTGAAGAACCCAAACCACATTTGTCGTCCGCTGCTAGAATTGAACCACAACACTAAACTAAGAGGTCACCCCCTGAAACTGATAATTCAGCAGGCTTGAATGCCGTAGAAATTTCTTTTCTCTCCGCGTGTGCCAGCCTTAGAACGCGCTCCCTAATTATGCCGTCTCTGCTCGCAATCTGGTGATATTTAAAAACGTATTGGCAATGGGTTGTCTCACTTACATTTCATTTTATGACTTGTTAGCCAGGAGCTACAAAACGCAATCAAACGGTGTCTTGCCAAATGCCTAACCAATGGGTTTTTGGATTTATACATTTAATACGCGAACATCTCCGCTATTCCATATAAGTCCATGGTGAGTCCACCACAACGCTTTTCACTTTATTATGCAATTGATTTTCGCAATAATTTCCATCCCACGGGGCTTGTTAAGCGATGCTTTTTACCCATAATAAACCTTTGTTCCATATATATATGTATATATATATATATATATATATATATATATATATATATATATATATATATATATATATATATATATGGTTGGCGGCATCCGGTTTCGGATTTGCCTGTCACTGAGGCCAGCCACAGGACGCCTGCACCTTCAGAGGGACCATGGGTGGCTTGCGCTGCACCACCCACAGCTCCAACCACACACCCCATATCCAGTGTAAACCCGAAGGAATAAGACCGGGAGGAATGTGGATGGGAGCCACGTTTCATCAACGGAGCCGGCCCACCTTCACAGGCAAACACAAGCACGCTGTATTTGGGGAATCAAGCGCACACAAGGCGGTGGCTGGACCGTAGTCCACTCCACACTGAATGCATGGAACCACTCTTTGATCCTAACACGGCCACAAGGACCGTGCACCCCGTCCTCTCCAGCAACGACCAGCTGTCTCCTAGAGCCAGTATGGACGAGGTAGTGGGTAATAGACAGGTAGGCACCTTGTCAACATGCACATCAAGCGTAGCCACACCGGGGATATCAAGCAACACCCAATCACCTGAGAGAAAGATGACAAATAAAATAGATCGAGTAATGCATAAGGAAACGGTGACATAAATCTTAAATTAATGAGCATATGAAATAAGTTGTCTGCAAACGAATCCGAAATAAGTTCACGAGGTCGGGAAGTATATTTTACGGAAAAGCCACAAACACGAAAATGTTATCGAAATTAACTACAATTGGCTTAAGCGACGTGTGCAAGTTTATAGAAGAGAGTATAGGTAGGCATGTATATGAGAAAGAAAAGCATTAGGACAAAATTGAAAACCCACCACCTGAAATAAATAGACTTAGCATGCAAGCACGCGGTTAGTAAATCGAATGCAACGTACCTACAAACGCTGCGCCGATTCTGCCTACGTTCTCTGCATGACCCGTCGTCGCTTCGGTAGTGGTCCCGAGTGGCCTCGCTCATGGCTCACTAGGCATGTCTGGCTCAGGCACTGGCGACCGCATATGCTACAACACCATGCGCTCAATGTCGATGGAGTACAACCCATCGGTGCTTGCCGCTTCCGCACTTGCCGCTTCTTCTCTACATGTATGAGGTCATTCTCCCGCACTTCGGCAACTGCCTTCGTGATTAGATCGCGCCATGCACGCCGATCAACCGCCTTCGATTCCCATGATTTTAATCATATATATATATATATATATATATATATATATATATATATATATATATACATGGTCTGTGTCAACACAAGTGCTTCCAATCGAGCGACAGTTCTGGACGCAGCCTCTCCAACGGTAACTTCTCGCAACGTGATCGATTTACACCCATACCTGGTTCCATGCCGTTGGGCGCTAAATCACCCTCCGGCGGGTGCTATGTCGGAAATTAGTACTCGCAAGAAATAAGCGAGCATTTTCACACAAACGAAGTAATTGTTCACCGTTATCAATAAGGGAGCCTACACCATGTTGGCGGCCTAGACGCAGTTCATCAGTGAATACTTTACCAATTTGAGCGTTCAGCTCCCCAGCCAGCACTACAGTGTCCGAGCTTCTTCTGTGGCGAAGGAGCTGGGTCAGTTGGCGGTAGAAGTCGTCTTTTACCGGATCATCGCTAGGGTTTGTGGATGCATAGGCAGCGATGACAAATAGGCACCTGTTAGTTCCGCGCAACTTCGAAGCTTTAAATGAGGCAGCCAATCGGACCGCACACATCCGGCGAGTGATTGTGATCCAGTCAACCAGAGCAGCTTCAGCCTGCGGACTTAAGGCAATACCAACACCAGCTTGGCCGGTGCTCGAAGCTGCATCGTCGACGGATAGGCGCAATAAGAAAGTGCTGTTGGTGTCATCTGAAGGAGATCGCAAAGTGAGCACTTAGCTCGGGTCTTGCAGGCGGGTCTCTGATAATCAGCAGATATCAATCGAGAGGGTCTCTATTGTTTGGGCAAGTGCTGCATGTTGACCGATCTGTAACAATATGCGAACATTGAGGCAGACCAATCTGAAGGAGGATTGAGGGCTCCAAATGGAAGCCTATGAACTGAGGTGAACCGCTTAGTTGGACATAGGCTTGTCGACAGGGTAGAAATGACGCTGGGCGTTCGCATGTGAGTTAAAACTAAAAGGTGTTGAGAGTCAAGAATTTGGGTATTGAAAACTGGGGGGATGCAAGTGAAGTTGGAACGGGACGATGAGGATGGAAAACTGTAAGAGGGGGGGTAAGAAGATGGGGGCTTGGGAGGTACCATCCAAACCCCTACCCACCCTGCTCTATGCAGCAGATAGGGCACCGTTCATTATCCTCTGCGGTGGCCAGAGCATCATGGAACTGTTTGAAGAGAATTCATTTTTTTGCGTGGGCAGGATACTGTCAGGTTGCCCAGGCCTAGACAGGAACACGATTAGAGTTCTCAACCGAAGCCTTTGGTTCAAAAACCTGACCGGAAGGCAACGTGTTTGGCGTTGGGCTACAAGGAGTCCGTTTTAAGAAATAAGGCGCCACACTCATTCCGACCATTAACCTGGAGGACCAGGAGGCTTAGTTTGTCTGGCCTCTAACCTTTGACCAATCTGGTATGAGTGACTCTGAAGGTGCAAAAGCACCACCCAGCATAGCTCAATGAATCTCTGAGACACGCTAACCACCGCACCACGGTAAGGTCCAGCCTCATTGCGATGGTTAGAGAACTCTAGGTGTCGCCGAATTATTGTTGACTGGTGTTGAATGTAAGGCATCACGGCCTCAATGATGAGGTGACCAACAGCATATGAACTGAAATGCACGATGTGTCGCAGTGATTTTTGCGGCAGGCGGTCAGCATGAGCAACCTATCCTTGTTTCATGAACAAATGAGTGGTTCCGTCGAAACCCGTACATTAGCGCAGCTGCTGCGAAGGTCGACTTAATTGCTCCCGAAAGACTTCGAGTTAGCCGTTCAGTAACTGCGTACGCTTTAAAAAGTAGTCGTATTAACAGCTCTTTCTTTGCTTCTGTTTGAAGCCATCATGCGGTGCATCTGAAGTCTACTCCTTAGTCCGAACTTCTTTCAGGCTCTTGTTGATCTGTGTTTCAGTTTGTTCCCTCGCTTACATTTCCCTATGCTGCACGAAAACGTGGGCTCACCGCTCAGTATTGCTGTTAATTTTTCTATGTTGTCTTTTCTCTCTACTAGCCAGTGGCGTAGCAATTATTTTTGCCGCCCGGGGCGGACATGAAATTGTCACTGCCTAGCAGTTGTAAATCCGTAACTCCCCAGAATTGTAAACAACCGTTAACTATCAAATCAAAAGTCAACTTTAGAGTATTTGACTCATGAGAGGGATGATGCTGGCGCACCACTGGATGCCTAAGGCTGAAACTGCAGCCTAGTGCTTTTCCGGGTGAACGACATTAATTATAGAGTATTGCCGTAAATGCAAGTATTTGTATTGTTACAATAGTAGTGGGCAAAACTTTTAGATCCACTTTTTGTGCATTAATCGAGGCAATAGTATTGATAAGCTATCAACATTCTGCCCATTGGTAGGTTTCCTCTCAATAATGGGATTGCCAATCGGTGAGCCTTGTTTAGTTCCTTTATGATTGAAGTTAGTTCGTTATAAACTTTCGTTTTGAGAATGCGTTTTCACAGCTGGTAATGTTAATGGTTCGTATTAGAAAGATGCGCGGCTGATCACCCATGATGATGTTATATGAGGTTCAAAAGTTTAGAACTTACATTAAGTTTGTCGTTTCCTGAAGCTTTAAAAATACTACAGTCTTTTTACGGCAATGAATTCCTACGTTCTATAATTTTCACAACTTCGCTAAACGGACAACCATAGTTCTACTCATGAATCTTTGACGGTCTGAGAAAAGCATATTGGTTTACAATGTCATGAATTTGATGTGCTATATGGCATTTATCAGTCTATGACGGACAGCAATTCCCGTTTTAAAAGAACACGAGGCCATAGGTGAACAATTATTTTCGATACTTCTCTTCAGACCATTACAATTATATTTAAGGGTAAAATAAGGAACTGAAGTCGACTCATTGGCTCAAATTACACAGTTAATTAACGGTTCAGTGATGGAGGCTAAAAGTTGATCTTTGACCTGACAGGTCGATTGCACGCTACCGAGCTTGATCTGTGGCAATCGACCTCAGCAACGTTCGTCCTAGCTGGTCAGGGAAGCTGTAAGGCATGGAGCAATTTCTTTTTCGAGCATAAAGAAGGTTGAAACAACCGGATGCAAATCGATCCAGCTGTTGCGAGCGCACGGAGGCGCTAACCTCTTGATTGATGCTCGGGGACCCTGTAAATTTTCCTGAAGGCACGCTTTAGATCAACTTGGTGCCCCGTGTCGACAATATGGGCCAAAACGGCGTTGCTAATGGCCCCAGTTCCCCCTTGACGCAACCATCGCGGGCAGTGCTCCTTCACGCGTTTGGACAAGGGCCTTCCCTTTCGACCAATATAAGTAGCGTCACAAGCGCACTTGAACTGATACATAACCATAGCCATTACTGACCTCATCTTTCCTTTCTTTAGCATGACACTTACAGCACCTGGTTTACTACAGCCATTTGATAGTTAGACCGGTGACTTGAGTCAGGACATTTCAGCAACATTAAATGGAAATATTATAAGAACAATCGGTCCATCATACCAGAGATGTAACTGAATGAACCGCCGCAGAAGCTTAAAGTACACAAGCCAGATTAAGGAAATAGTTTGTGTATGGCACAAGGGTACACGAAGCGCGAGAGTCCGGACTCTTCTAGATCTAGCATATTGCGGACAGCGCATCGGGGCTGTCTTTTCTGGCCGAGAGTGCCCTCGATGCTGAGCCGCGATCATCGGTTGGATACCCTCTTGCTCTGACTGTTCTTTGCAGGCCAGAAGCTCACGAACCTGTTCTTTTGCCGTCCGCTATCTGAGGCGCTTCCTCCCGCCCTGTCGGTGGTCTCTCCGCGAACTCCCGCAATGTATCAGGATCGGTAATACCCTGAAGAACTTGTCGCAAGATCATCAGCTCTCGGTCCGTTTTGTCCATCGTAGGGTAGCCAGTTTCCGCCAGCCGACGTAACACCGCGACGAAGACGGACAACTGTTCTCCTTTCATTTGGGTACAATGATGTAAGTTCCGGGCATATTCTTTTTCGTGTCGAGGCGGCGAGAGAATGGCCTTTATTCGGGCGAAAGTAATGTCGACAACCAGGTTGCCGACCATTTCCCGTGCCCGGGGTTCTGAACCGAGAAGGCTCAACAGTACTGCCAGCTTCTCCTTTTCCGGGAATCGACTCACTTACCAACGAGCTTAGCGTTCTCCATGCTCATAGTCTATTCCAGAATAATATATCTCGACAACAGGAGCGGACGCAGTTGCTAGCCTCAGCGGTGCAAGCAAATCTGTGAGTGTGTTGAGAAAACGCTCGCAGGTCATAGGCTGGGCTGGCGATTCGGTGGAACATTGTGACTTATCCTCTTCGCTGGAGGAACTTTGTCTGCTTCGCTTAGACATAACAGAGCTGAAACGCGGACGCAAAAATTAGCGGATCAACCGAAGAGATCTTGGCAGGGTCGCCAAATATGTACTATGCGTCCGATCGATGGTTCTGAGGGCTTCCGGTTCCGCGGGCGTACTTGGGTCGTATTAGACCGAGGAGGTTGCAAAGGCAAAGGAGATAATTCCTATTCGGCTAGAGAACAACCTAGTAAGTGTCGGAGCTGGATGAACGGTGTGCTGATGTCATATCTGGTGGCTAGCTGGGCGATACTGTCACAGCTGCCCGTAGAGGGCCGAGCGCGAGGCGACTAGATGGATAGCGTAAAAACGCATAATAGGTGGCTACTCCAACAAGATAGAAGACGTAATGGAAAGGTAAAGAGACGAAATGACGCTCACAATGAAGGCTTCGATCGACGACAACTTACTTGCTGACTTGCTACTGGGACATTGACGCACTACATCTCTACACACGCGACCGGTAGCCTGCCATCACAGCAACCTTGTCAAGTACCTGGCCACGGCAGTCGTCAACCTGAATTCCATCCTTCGGTTCTCTTTAAACCAGTCCAAAAGTTTCCACCGCCGTTTTGTTGTTGGTCTCAGTGAAGCTGTGAAACGACTTCTCTACCGCCACTTCATTTTCACGCATCTGCTTTGTGTGAGATTTAGGATGATGTGGATTAGATATATCTTTTGTGTCAATCCTCAGTTGCTTGCTTCCGTTTATCTACCGTTTGTTTCTTGGCACTTGTTTAAACGCATCAATTCTTTGCTTTGTTTGGCCTGCGCACGTCGTACAAAATGAGTATCATTTCAGGGGTATATTTCCGCTAATGCCGTTCCATCAAACTCGCCTGATTGGTTCTTTCTTTTGTTACTTCTCATTTACCTTCATTATTCAGTGTCGCCTACCTTGGTAGTTGGCTCCAACATATTTTAGTAACTTGGCTACAACTGCTGCTGTATCCTAGTTAACTGAGCAGATTACGCGTGTAGAAAAACGCGGTCCCAACTCATCTTCGTGTGCTTCATGTGGTCGTGGGGGCGTGAACAACCAGCTGGTGACCCAACAGATTCATCGGGAGCGCTATAGAAAATCTAGCAAAATCATCTGCGTTCCTTTACCGGATCTATGATTCTCTTTCTCCCCTCCTTTACCAATGTGCTCACGGCCTCATTTTAAATCTGTGGCGACAAAATGTGTTGGTTTTCGTCCAGATCTGAACTGTCTTCAAATGTTCACGAAGAACTGATTCATACTTGACCAACAAATGTAGTAATCCTGGAAAACTATTTTCCTGGCCTTTATTGTCATCCTGGATGTCTTCCCGGTGTCATGCTTTGCTTGCCGAGAATCTTGACGATGCCGCGCTACCATCTTTTGCAGTTGTCAATTTTCTTTTCTTTAACTAGCCCGATCGCTTGCTCCTTGCGTTTGAAGAATGCCTGTGCATGCGATTAACTAGATTCGTGTTCACAGGCTTTTGACTTTTGTTTCCGCTAGTTACTGAAACTATCCTCACTCGCAAAACTAAACTATCCCGTTGGAAGCATACTGCATCCGGAACAAAATAGGGCCTCATTTGAAGCACAATACACCACCTGAGTTCACAGTCTTTGATCAACGTTTAGCAGATTCTGCAAAAGCAGTTCGTTGTTAGCTCCGTGGCCTCAGGCGGTATATTTGTTCTTGGTAGAACCATTTATTGAATTCATTCTCAACGTGCTATCCAACAGTAAATCCGTTTGGGCAAGCGTAATGCAAGTCTCATACCAAAACTGAACAGGTCACTGACTGACGTGCATAAAATCAACTGATGTAAGTGTTATTGCACTAAAATGTGGTTGCATTTCCGATTCTTCAACTTCGCACGCGTCTTCTGCATCAGCATTACAAATATTCCCCGCTGCACACATTGTGTCATGGTCGCTTTTTGTTGTCCGGATATCAACGTTTCGAGTATCAATTTCACTTTCCGTCTCAGTATGATGGTCACCCTTCATTTTTACCATTTCATTCATAGAGGTTGTTCTAATGAATTTGTGCTAGGTATTGAAGGAACATTTGTATTAAATAGGCCGCCAACTGTCACATGAAATCCGGGGCGGGCCGACCCCCACCCACCCAACCTGTGCTACTGCTCTGCTGGTAGCACAATCCCCGCACCCTTGCCCGGTCTACACACGATGACCTCTTCATTGCACTTCAGTTCCTTCAGCGCATCCAGGTGTTTTTGTGTTATCGGGCCATGATAAGAGAAACGATGTTTGCGACTTTAGTAGCAGCAATTTTAGATCCGTATTCAATTTAGTGACTAACCCCTTCGTCTGGTCGTATAAATTTTAAATTGTAACAGATAGTTGAGCTGGTTGTCCCTGTGTCTAGGAGCGCAAAACTTTGAGCCCAGCGACAGCACTTCGATTAAAGTTTTATCCCTTTTTAAACTAGAAAATTGTGCACACACTTCTCCGGCCTGTCCGGAAACGTGGCTTGCGGCTCAAGCTGGCTCAACGACTGTGCTAGAGAAAAACGCCTCCGCTGCACACGGTTTCTAGAAGTTGACTCAACGTAATCCAAAAACGCATTTTTGTTTGCAGCTACAGCGTGGCGCTGTGCTAGATTTCTTTTGAACTCAACCTTATTGGTCTGAACTGTGTCACGTTGGTTTAATACCTACCGTTTAAGCGTTTTGCTATTGGGATGAATCCAATTACGGCTCCGCTGCTTCCGAAATCTGTAGTATATTCATTCTGCTCAACACAATCATTGAAGAATTGGACACAGCTTTTTGTTTCTGAGAGCTTAGTGGATAAACCGTTGAACTGATTGCATTCCTTCCCTACTGCTGGGCACTTGGAAGATTTACGTAACCAGAAAATCCCCATGAAAGTTAATGCAAACAATGAGACCGTTTAGGGAGCAATTGCTTTCAATGCTTCGTTTTCAGACCATTAGAATTATACATAAAGGTAAAGGAAGCGTAAAATCGACCCAGTTAGTACAAGCCACATAGACGAAGAATTGAAACTGGTTGATTACATGTTACGAACTTTGACCTCGTGCCGTTGACCTCAGTATCTTCCGTTTTCGGGAGTCATTAAAGAGGAAGAGCCTGGACTGACTGCTTTTGCGAACAAAAGGACGGTTGCGGAAAGCGAATGCAAAATACTTGGCCGCTGCAATTCTACAAAGAGGTTGACCTTTTGGTTGGTGTGATGAAACCTTGTATACTACTCTAAGGGTGTGCTTTAGCTGCACTTGATGCCCACTGTTGAAGACTTAAGCCAGAATGGAGCTGCTAATGGCCATAGTGCCGCCTTGATGCAACCAACTTGGGCAGTGTTCATTTACGCATTTGGAGAAGTGCCGCTCCGTTCGACCCATAGACGTTACGCCGCAACCACGCTCGAACTACTAAATAATCATTGAGTCGGTCAGTATCAGCATGTTTCATGAACTCATGAGTGGTTCCGTCGAAACATCTACTTGAGCGCTTTGAAGATCGAATTCGTTGCGTCCGAAAGACTTCGAGTTGGATGTCCAGAAACTGCGTCCCCTTTGAAAAATAGTCGTATGAATAGTTCTTTTTGTAACACTGACATCCTTTTAGGCTTTCCCCAAGGTTTTTTAAAATAAAGCAATCGAGGCATCTGTTTTCGCGCTGCATCTTCTGTATGATTGTCAGTTCCGCGTTTCTGGTGTCTTCCGAGCAGATTCGACGTGCTCTCCTAGTAAGCTAGTGAATCAAGCCGCGCTTATAACTCAGAGGCACGAAGCTGCGTCATTTCGTATCCTGGCCAACCCACCTTGACACAGAACATGCAATTTGAAGCCTTTATGGCTACATATATCACGCATCACCTTTATGGAATGCATATGTTCTGTCGTGGAGACGCGCTTTTAAACCAGAGGGAGAAATAACATTGTCTTTGTACACTGGAATGCTGTGTTGCTTCTCAGTGGCAAAGTTTATGACGTCTTGAACACTCGATTCTGGCGCATTGATGCCGTATGGTATTAATTTGTAACTAACTTAGCGGTATAACGTTTTTTTATTTTAATAACACTTGTGTTCAGTGAGTGATATTTTTAAAAATAATCCTTTAAATCAGGATTATAAATTTCTTAGAGGTGTGTAGCAGTCTGGAGATTCCCCGGTTTGCCTGTGTAAAATTCTAACCAAAATTCTATAATTGTACACTTAGGCAACCGGTGTGGTTTGTTGAACTGATTGCTGAGTTCGAATGCTTTACTTGCTCATCGCCATTTTTGCTTGGCGCTCGCTTCGGTTGCAACGCGCGACTGCTCTGTGTGCTGTGCTTGATCCGTTCCCCTAGCTAGAGCGTCCACGGTGTCGTTCGTTTGTAGCTAGCTAACAGGGAATCTTTTGCTGTACCAATAAAAGTTTCCCTGCAACTCGATCTGTCTTCTGGAATCGCTCTCTGGGCTCCCGGAATAGGCAACCCTCTAAATTGGTGACCCCGAATCCGGATCAACCTCAGCGCCGGATATTTGGAACTTTTCTCTGGTGAGCTCGTTCCATTTATTTTTCATATTTTCCGGTTTACTTTTGCATACGGTAGCCTATTTTTTGCATCCTTTTTTGAGCCATGCAATCTGTAGACCATAAGGTAGAGTCTCTACTTAGCGTTGTATCTCTCTCAGTTCCACCTTTTTGGGACATGGATCCTCTTTTGTGGTTCGCTCATCTTGAGGCCGAGTTTTATAACCACAAAATCACTTCCGACTACGCGAAGTATTGCAAGCTCCTGTCCTATCTCCCCAAGGAGATATCAATGCAGGTTCGTGACGTCATCATTTCTCAGACCGAAAACCGCTATGAGTCTCTTAAGGAGGCCACGATTAAGCGTGTTCTGCCCTCTGAGAAAGTTCGCCTGCAGCGGCTTTTCAGGGATCTGCAACTGGGCGACAAACTGCCCTCAACCCTGCTACGAGAGATGCAGCAACTCCTTGGTTCTTCAACCATGGATGAGACGTTACTTCGCGAACTATGGCTACAACGGCTACCGGAAAACACGCAAGCGATTCTGGCTACAGTGAGCTCCGTTTCGCTCACTCAACTAGCAGATTTAGCGGATCGAGTTATTGAACGATCACCGCCACAAGCTGACGCCAGCAAGATCAATGCCGTCGCGTCCCAGGGCACTTCTATCACTGGCTTACAGTCGACTATAGAAGCCCTGCAAACACAAGTCGCGACACTTAGTCGCCAGGTCCAGCAGCTTACTATGGACCGTCGCCGTCATAGCCGATCAAAATCGCCCTGCAAACGTTCTAAGTCTAGACACAGGCAGGTTAGCTGTTGGTATCACCAGCGTTTCGGTACCGCAGCCCGTAAATGTATCAAGCCTTGCAACTTTGCCGAGAAGCAGGGAAACCTCGGCCGTTCCGTAACTTCGACGGACGCGACCGGCCAACACCAAAGTCGCCTCATCCGTGTCAGGGATTTAACTTCCGGCACCGAGTTTCTAGTCGACACTGGTGCCGAAGTTAGTGTTATACCCCGTAGCTCAGATGAGGTCGTCTCACCATCGCCGACCAAGCTGCGTGCCGCCAATGGCACACCAATCGCAACTTTCGGCGAAAAGCTGCTAGCGCTCAATTTAGGCCTCCGGCGAACCTTTCGCTGGCCTTTCATAATCGCTGCCGTGCCTTTCGCCATCATAGGCATAGACTTTCTTCAACGCTTCGGTCTCACCGTCGACGCTAAACGGAAGAAGCTTATTGACTCTAGGACACAGCTCAGTGTTATCGGGACTAGCGCCAACGTGGCTGCTATCACTCCCATTCGTGTCCTACCTCAAGCTTCACAGCCTTTTCTAGAACTTTTCACCAAGCACCCTAAACTCGTTCGTGTCCTGAACGAGTTGCCTCCTGTGACGTCAAACGTCACGCATCACATTTGCACTAAGGGCCCACCTGTTTCGGCCCGCCCTCGCCGATTAGCCCCGGACAAGCTCAAAGCTGCGAAGGCGGAATTCGAGCAAATGCTCGAACTGGGAATCATCCGCCCGTCTAAAAGTCCATGGGCATCACCATTACACATGGTGCCTAAGAAATCCGGTGACTGGCGCCCTTTTGGTGACTACAGGGCACTTAACAAAGTTACCGTCCCGGATAAATACCCTATTCCACACATGCACGACTTGACCTCAGCTCTAGCTGGCAAGTCTATCTTCAGCAAAGTCGACTTAGTCCGTGCCTACCACCAGATACCTGTCGCGCCAGACGACATTGCTAAAACAGCAGTCATTACGCCATTTGGCCTATTCGAGTACCTCAGAATGCCTTTCGGCCTCAGCAACGCTGCCCAAACTTTTCAGCGTTTCATTCACGAGGTAACGCGAGGACTCGAAGGCGTTTACCCTTATTTAGATGACATACTCATCGCCAGCTCTTCTGATGAAGAACATCTTCATCACCTTGACGCTCTTTTCCAACGCTTAACACAGCATGGGGTTACCGTCAATCCCGATAAATGCGAGCTTGGCCAAAGTTCCATCGACTTTCTTGGCCACCGCATATCTACCTCTGGTATCGAAGCCCTGCCAGACAAAATCCAGGCACTGAAGGACTATCCTGCTCCCAGTTCCTTCAAGCAGTTACGCCGATTCCTTGGCCTGGTCAACTATTACAGACGCTTTATACCTAACTGCGCGAGCATTGTTCAACCAATGACTGACTTGCTCCGCGGTAAACAACGGTCTTTTCACTTTGTAGACGACGCTAGACTGTCTTTCGAGAAGCTCAAAGACGTTATCTCCAACATAGCGCTTCTCGCCCATCTAGACACATCTGCACCACTCTCACTGACAACTGACGCCTCTGACACTGCCGTCGGTGCAGTTCTTCAACAACTCATCGACCGTCGATGGATACCTCTAGGTTTCTTCTCAAAGCGCTTACAACCTGCCGAATCGCGATACAGCACCTTCGGTAGGGAACTGTTAGCTATCTACCTAGGTATCCGACATTTCCGTCACTACCTCGAAGGTCGACATTTCACCGTCTTCACCGACCACAAGCCATTGATCTCCGCAATCAATGGCGCAACGGACAAGTATTCACCGCGGGAAACTAGACACCTAGACTACGTTTCTCAGTTTACGACAGACGTACGTCATGTCTCAGGTGCTCTCAATCCCGTCGCGGATGCGCTTTCACGCATTCAGCAGATCAGCTTATCGCCTGGCACCAACATTGATCTAGCCGCTATGGCTGCTGCCCAACAAGCTGATCCCGACATAAGCAAGTCACGACGCAACAACACTGAGACGATCACCATTGATCGACTCAAGCCAGCATTCCTCGACAAGTCTGACTCTTCGGTGCAGCAAGCACCTTCACAGCCTGTGCCATCACAGCTGGCACCGCAACCTCAGACAAGTCAGTCCGCTCCAGCAGAACCGACAACCACAACCGACAGCACTCCTACCCGCCCTACTCTCAATCAACGCGGTAGGAAGCTCAAACCTAAGGTTCGTTTTTCAGACTTTGTCAGCACTTACTATTTTACGTAGAACGTGCCTTAGAAATTTTCTGCTCTTACTAAACGTTCTTGAAAATACACAACAAAAAGACCAACACGTTTTGAAACTACTAAAAAAAGAGCAAAACCTTTTGAAAACCCAAAAACAGCTTTGCACGTTTTTCGCTTTGCACTCTTTTGTGTATGGCTATGCACTTACGCTGCTTTTCATTTTGCTTTCCATATACACCCCGTCGGTTGGTTGCCCCTCGGTTTCACTTCCACTGGAACTCCGCACGTCAACTGCAAGTGGAACGAACTTCTGCTCAACTGCCTACGTGAACTTTATTAACTGTCCCCCCCCCACAAACAGTTTTTTTTACCGTTTCGACACCGTAGGGAGGACACGGGTGGGAGCCCGCTAGGGTCCGATTGCATGGTTCTCCCCCAGCAGCTGCATCGGGTTTCACAACCTGGTCTCGCAGAAGGCTGGCCCGCGACGGACAGTCCTCACGTAGATCGAAGGACTGCTTACACAGTCCCTTCTGGGAGAGGGCTATGTAGCAGTCTGGAGATTCCCCGGTTTGCCTGTGTAAAATTCTAACCAAAATTCTATAGTTGTACACTTAGGCAACCGGTGTGGTTTGTTGAACTGATTGCTGAGTTCGAATGCTTTACTTGCTCATCGCCATTTTTGCTTGGCGCTCGCTTCGGTTGCAACGCGCGACTGCTCTGTGTGCTATGCTTGATCCGTTCCCCTAGCTAGAGCGTCCACGGTGTCGTTCGTTTATAGCTAGCTAACAGGGAATCTTTTGCTGTACCAATAAAAGTTTCCCTGCAACTCGATTTGTCTTCTGGAATCGCTCTCTGGGCTCCCGTTACAGGCGACCCTCTAAAGGTGCTCAACTACTGAACAGTATCCCTCGACTCATCAGCAGTAAAACGCCTCTGCAATAAGCAGTCGTCACTTTATTCCCATAATCGCTCCAAATTTTGGGCTCCATACTGTCACAATTGAATTAATCCAAGCCGTTATTTGTACCGGTGTAATAACACCGGTATAAACCGTCTTCTTGCGATGTTTCTCGCGGACCTTCTGAGCCCAAATGCAATTTCCCTCGTATTTTTTCGTACTTTACTGGTTACACTTGACGGACTTGATACACGTGTCAGCCGAGTCATCCGAACATTGTTTGACAATTGTGTGCTACATGTGGATTGAAAAGGATCATACAATGGTGATAACGGAATGTTCAGGCCTTTCAAACAGCTAAGACGTATGACGAAGTGGTCAGAAACTATAACGGTGACTGCAATTAATAAATGCTGGAGTCCACCGTTGATGTCAAGTCTGTTGGTTATGGAAGAAGAATTATCTGTAAAAATCTAGTAGGTGCTAACGAATGCGATTCTGTTGATAGTGATTTTACATCTGTCTCTAATTGAGCTAAACATGTCTCTGAACAACGACATATGTTTTGAAGCTGGCCTATATTACCACATATAGGACAATTGTGGTTAAGCAGCTTGCAGGTCTGTCACAGGTTTTTATTTTCACATGTCTTCCAACTATTCCACCGTCTTCCATCAGAGATATAACGTCTGTTCCCACTCTCCATGCACCTATCTGGCGTATTACAATTCCGTGGTTTCTCATAACTAATGTTTAATTTGTCTCCGGTGTTGTATGCAGTTAAGGTCATTCCCTTACCAATGCTTTCACATCTCGGTTTCACTTAGAGATTGTTGTTACAGACTGAAAACCGTGCGCAAGCTGAATTGCCTTCTCCTACATGCTAGGCCAGTTGATAACAGTGAGTAAACAAATAAATAAAATAAATAAATAAATGGTATATTCCTCGGTGATTCGAGGTGCAGTCCAACTTTGTGGTCTGATCAATGTGTACAAGAGGATCGCAAAAAATAATCAATTTGTTCACGCTTCTTACAATGGATCCAAAACAGATATCAAAGTAATTGGCAGGATTAAGGTATTAAAGAAATTAAAAAGCCAGGAACAATAACATATACAGATTTAAACAAATGTCCAGTTAAATTAATACGGCCACTCGTGCAACCGTCCCCAGGGGACCTGCTTCCATGTGAGGTATTCCGTCGAAAGGTTCCGCCTGCACTTCCATGCTATTCCTGGCCACGTGCCGGTGTGGCATAGTAGCATATGAGCCATCACCTGTTTATCATATGTTCTGTGCTTTTTAAGGCCACTTTTATACACGTATTATGAGCGATGAAGCCTCAGCCCAGTCCGTCATGCGGGTCATTCAATTATGGCACTTTTTTAGACGCGTCAATTTGTGGCAATGTGTCTTGCATAGGTGAAGTCGTTCATAATCTGGAAGCTAAAATCCATCACCACAAGAGATAAGCGCAGTCGTGGCCAACAATGAAATAAGGAAGAATGTAGAAAAGAAGAATTATGTGAAAGTGGTACTACATCGTTGATGTAAAAAAATAGGCAGGTATGTTTTCTACATTGGCGTAAAAGTGGATCTAGCCGATCGTACGATGAAATTGTGTGGCGTGACAGCCGGAGACAGGGAACTGTACGAGGGCTCTATAGGCAAAAGTCACATAAGGAATCCATTATTGCTATCACTGAATTTAATTATGTGTTTCTGGACTGTTAACTCCAGAAAAGAAGGGGAAATGATTAGCACTGCAAAACAAATGTAGCGAAGGGGATCGCTGAACAATATTACGGATTATTCAATTTGTAGAGAAAATTACGAAAATAGTTCCTGACGCCACACCAGTAAATAATTTTGCTCCCAGTTTTAACCATAAGGCAGTTGCTATAAATTAAGTTTGAAAGGAGTAAAACCACATAACAGGTAACATTAAAGAATTGCATAAGAAGCGGTTTGTAGCAGCTCATGCTAGATGATCATGTTTTCTCTAGTGCATTCAAGTCGATGTTCTCCGGTATCGTACATGATCCGGCCCCTCTTCATGCAGCTTTTCATCATCATGTTGAGCTTTTACCATCCATTTCACTCTGTCCGTTGACAGATAAACCTTTATCAATTGCTTGAACATGTAAAATTGTTCAATACCTGTAATCTCTTTTGGTAGCTTATTCCATCTGGAGCCGTACGTAAGAAGGTAGAAATTTCTCCTTAGGCTGGTCTTGCATTTAGGTAGATAGAATGTACATTCACTATCTCACAGTTCATAACTGAAATTTTCCCGAAAGTGCAATTGATAGGTTCCAACATATGCTTTCCGCCACACGAGTTTCTGTAGGAAGCACAGATTTCATTGCATTCTTCGTAACAACAGAGGTTCGAGATTCAACTGATTGCACCTATCTCTGTATGTAAGAACAGTTGAATAGCCAACTATGCACTTCGTAAAGGCGCATTGGACGTTTTCAATGGCTCTCAAGTCACCCTTTCTCAAGTTACTGAACGTAACACAGCAATGTTCAACCAGAGGCCTGATGCTGATTTTGCAAGCAAGTAGTCCGGTTTCTTTTAAAGTTAGCAGGTGGCATATGAGCCCGACCGACAACTTAACCTTTTTCACGACATGATTTGTATGTTCGCTAAGGTTTAACGAACTCGAATATCTTAAACCTAAGTCACGAACAGTCACAAACAATCAAGAAGCTGAGCCTGAATTTAGTCAGTAAAATGGGAGGATATTTGGAGGATAAAAGAGCAAATATCCTGAGCATGTTTGCACATTTTCCTTTGCTGTTTGAAATCTGTCGGCTGGGCAGTTTTTAAGCAGCGATGTTTTTAACGTGGCCTATGGTAAGTATACCAGCCGATCTGTTGAGGTCAAACTATTCACAAGGCTCGATGCTTCATGACTAATTT
>OX104068.1:2460394-2542098 GCA_944474145.2 Dicrocoelium dendriticum | reverse complement strand
TGAACTTTCGTTCACTGCACCTGGGTCACATGCACTTCAAACCTGACTATTGACTATGTCGCACTTATGCCAATTATTGTTGCTTTATTATTGAAACGTTCGCTTCGCTGAGTGCGCTTTAACTGACGATCACTATGACAGCAAATCGTGGATGCTTCTTCCTGACTATACTCCTGCTCATAACGCTCCGGGCACCCGGACATTACTGACCGAGAAAAAATTACTATAATAGAACAGACCTCATACTCAATTGATATTGCTCTAAGCAACGCTGGTATTAAGGAGCATCGTGGAAGAATGCTTCCAGCAGTGCGACGGAGCGTGGTAAAGAATGACGGAAACCCGCATTAAACCCGACGGGGAATGTCCTGAAGGTGAAGTTATACAGTTTGTTGTTTTCGAGCTACTGGGATTCTATCAGTAATATAAAATATCACTGATAGCTCTTTGTGATTTTCCTGCAAAATTAAGTCGCCGTTTCACTTGAAGCCTCCGTACATAAGTGGGGCCGCTATTCGGCCACGATGTTTTCCCCTTGGATACTTGCCATTGTTACATCTTCCACGGACCAATAATGTCCGTACCTTCCGCTGTCTACGATCGACTTCTGCTCCGTCTGAGCTTACGGCCTTAACTCATGCTTAGACGCATCCGCACTTCTTTATCTGTCTGACAAGAACAGACGCTTCGTCCGATCGCGACGGTTGAAGCCAATCCGTTTCGCCGTTGTTCGTGACAAAGTTGCACTTTGTTTCTTCCTCGCTCTTATTCGTCTGTACGTGGTCAATTTGCGTTGACATCAACAGATTGGCCCCAGTCTGTCTAAAACGCACCGGTCAGCTTCGCCCAAACTACCAACTATTAACACAACAATTAATAGCCTCATTTGTAGAACGTATGCTAACATATGAGACGTATTCGTTTCACTCTATTGGTTTCTTACAAATATAGCTGCTTCAGTGAGGAACTATATTTGTTTTTACTTACTTTGGGCGACTGCTCTAGTATGTTTCGTTGTATATACTTTTGTTTGATTATATATATATATATATATATATATATATATATATATATATATATATATCCGGCGGGGCCTTCAAATCCGGTATTGCTCTACGATTTCTTTCTGTGGAATTTCTAGCACACAAACATTTGGCATCATACCCACCATCATTATTTTCACATCATTTTTTCTGGCTAAGATTATTAGCATGTTGACATATACGTGACAAATTTTGAAAGTATTATGTGTTTCGGCGCTTACCAGCTATGCTTCCTCCAACGGTCACGTTATAAGGAATAACTTGAAAGAAAGCAACACTAAGTGCAGAAATTATGCAAGAAATGTGCAATGTGGTTAAGGTAATGCGACTGACGGGTGGAGCATGATTGCTTGTTAAGAAAACTATGCTGCAAATGATTGATCAGGCCAATAGAATCAGCAAAGTTCAAACGCTGCGCCGGTTCTGCCTACTTTCGCTGCAGTACCCGTCGTCGCTTCAGTAGTGGTCCCGAGTGGCCTCGCTCAAGGCTCACTACGCTTGCCTGACTCAAGCACTCGCGACCGCATGTGCTACAGCACCATGCGCTTGATGTCGACAGAGTACAATCCTTTCGGGAACCATCAGCAGTGCGCATTCTATCGGACCCTTGGTAGGGCTCGAACCCGCAACTCGATTGTTGCCAGTCCGTGGTTGAGACCACTGAGCTACGGAAGACGGCAACGACCATCGTGAATAAGTTACTCGATGTGATATAGAGCCGCCCACTAATTGGCGGCTTAAGTTTGGTAAGCTCGTCGCTTGATGAGGGGGCTACCCTGTCCTCTGCACGACAGTAACGTGCAAGTCAGTGGCTAGTGAGCGGCGCTATATCACATCTAGTGACTTATTCACGATGGTCGTTGCCGTCCCTCGTAGCTCAGTGGTCTCAACCACGGACTGGCAACAGTCGAGTTGCGGGTTCCAGCTCTGCCAGGGTCCGATGGAATGCGCACTGTTGATGATTCCCGAAAGGATGAAACGCGCGTACAGTGCTTTTCCGGGCGTGTGGCGGCTGTCTGAGTGAGTCTAGATGTGACGAATTTCTACCTATGACATTCAACTCCCCCTACTACTCTTCTGTAAAGAGTACAATCCATCGGTGCTTGCCGCTTCCGCACTTGCCTCTTCTTCTCTGCATGCATGAGGTCTTTCTCCCCCACTTCAGCAACTGCCTTCATGATAAGATGGCGCCATGCACGCCGATCAACCGCTTTCGATTCCCATGACCTGCAATCAAGATTAGAATGTGTGAGGCTCACTTTGAGCATGTCCTGCTAAGGTAACTTTGGTTTCCCCACATGCCGCTTCTCAATACTCAGCTGACCGTATAAAAGTTGTTTCGGTATCTGAGTCGAATCCATACGACGCACATGACCGAGCCACCTCAGGTGTTTCAGCAAAAGTATGCAGTCCACTGCATTCATCCCACTTCGGCGCAACACTTCCGTGTCTGCAACTTTATCACTCCAACCGATGCGCAAAATTCGTCGCAGACACTGCTGATGGAACTGCTCGAGATATCTCACATCCCGACGGTACATCGTCCACGCTTCATTGCCGTATAGAAGAACGGACAGCACCATGGATTTGTACACCATCAGCTTCGTGCCAATGGTAAGCGGATGGTTTTGCCACACTCTGTACTCAAGCTTCTCGAATACCGCCGCTTTCGACACGCGGATACGCAGCTCACTGTGTAGCTGCTCGTCAGTCGACATCACAATCCCACGGTAGCTGAAACGGGAGGTGATTTCCAACACTTCAGCACCAATGCTGATTCGCGGCACTATTGAAGATTGCACCTCCGGTGAAGGCTGAAACAGACAGACAGTTTTGCTTGTGTTGATGGTGAGCCCGAATTTGGCCGCTGTCGAAGCCAGAGCACTAGTCATGTGCTGCAACTCATCCGCGTTGTGTGAAAACAACGCACAGTCGTCAGCAAACAGCAACATACGGATAGCTGTCTCACAGACTATAGTTCTCGCACCGAAGCGGCGGATGTTCAGCAACCCACCATCAATACGGTGCTCCACACGAACACCATAAGCACAAGCGGCATCAAAAGCACAGGATAACATCGCATGAAGATATGTATTAAACAGGGCAGGAGCTAACACACAGCCTTGCTTCACACCAGAGACAACTGCAAAGCCATCCGAGGTCTCTCCACTCAGTTGCACCCTCGCTCGCATGCCGTTGTGCAGACATTCAATTAAACTTACAAACTTACGCGGGCAACCAAACTTACCCAACACCAGCCACAATGCCTCGCGGTTCACCATATCAAATGCCTTGGTGAAATCAACAAAAAGCGAGTACAATGACTGGTGTCGTTCACTGCATTTCTCATGCAACTGAGGAGCCGCAGACACCATATCTATAGTGCTGCGACCCGAACGGAATCCACATTGCTCCTCCGCCACGTTCGTTTGCACAACCTGACTGTCGAGGTGGTTGAGCAGGACTCGGGCAATCACCTTGCCCACACAACTCAGCAAGTTGATGCCACGATAATTCGTGCAACATTGCTTGCTCCGTTTGCCCTCATACAGTGGTAGCACAAAAGCATCCTTTAGCTCAGGAGGCACCTCCCCTCAATCCATACATGTTGCACCAAGTGGTGCAGCACAGTCACCAATGCAGGTCCGCCGTGTTTCAATATATCGGGTGGGATCCCGTCGGCACCGGCACATTCGCCGTTTCACAGCCGAGCAAGTGCTCTCTGCGTCTCATCCAGTGTCGGCGTGTCCGCCAGACTCGCCTTCACATCGTGCTGCTTCAGGCAGTTCAGTGTAGACCAGTTGATCTCTGAACGGTTGTTCAAGAGACAGTCAAAGTGTTTTCGCCAGGTCTGCATTAAGTCTGCAGTCTGTGTGCAGGTAGCGTCTGAACTGCCATCGATCAGCGTCCTCAACGGCTCCCAGCTCGGTCCATACACTGCCTTCAATTAGTCAAAGAATTCCTTGTGTTGACGGCGATCAGGGTCGCATTCCATCTGCTTCGTCTTCTCGTCCACCATGCATTTTTAATACGACGGAGCTCTCGGGTCAGTCGCCCTCGAAGTTTGTGAAACTGACTACTCTTCCCCAAGTCACTGGGGTTTGCGACATGTGCAGCAAATGCTGCATTCTTCTCCGACACCAATACGCCGATCGCCGCATTTTTGTCATCAAATCAATCAGGCCGCTTAAAGTTTGTGCGCCCGCTGGTCTCCTAGGCAGCAGCTGCCACCTGATGGCGAATGTGGTGCCACAAGTCGTCCGCTGTGGTTACGCCTTCCGCATCACACAGGCGTGCAGCAATCGCCTTCTTCAGCTCAGTACGTTTCGCCACATTACCGAGGGAGGGAAGGTTAAATTTACGCCGATTCACGGCGGGAGTGCAATACATAGATTTACGAAAATATATGTAGAATATTGTCCTCACCAATTCGTGATCATTGCCACATTTAGCTCCACGCAGTACACGTGTCAAGCGTACTTCACGCATATCACGCTGACGTACGATGACATAGTCGAGCAGGTGAGCGTGACCACTCCGTGGGTGGGTCCAGGTTGCTATATCATTCGCACTTAGTGCAAACCGAGTGTTTGTGATCGTCAGGCCATGAGTGGCACACAGTGAGAGCAGCCTGTCACCGTTCGCATTCGCTGAACCAATGCCATGGGCACCGATAACACCTGTCCACACCGATGCATCACACCCAACGCGCGCGTTGAAATCACCCAGCAGAAATAGTCGGTGGCTCCTCTGCACAGACCGTGTCACGGAGAATAGCTCAGTGTAGAATTGATCATGCTTGTCATCAGCATAACACATGGTCGGACCGTACGTGCTTATAAAAGTGCAAACTTACCTCTTCCGAGTCGTAAACGAACAGACATCAGTCGCGCGCTGATGCCCGTTGGTTCACCCACCAGCAGGCCATGGAGGCGATCGGATATTGCAAATCCGCCCCCATGATCACGAGGTGCTGAGGCGGCGTTGCCCACCCAGTAGAATGTGTAGCCAGCACCTGCTTCGTGCAACCTACCTTTCTCAGCGAGCCGGGTTTCACTGAGCGCAGCAATATCGATGTGGTAGCGCGCCAGTTCCATCGCGACGAGTGCAGTGCGTCGCTCCGGGCGCTCGTTGGAGTTCCGGTCCCAGCACCCGATGCTGAGTGCTTTGCGCGCAGGCATACGATTGCATTGGTGGGCAAATCGTACGCCAGATGGTCGTTGTGCTTCGGTTTGTTTGAAGGGCTCCACCCGGAGCCTTTCAGCTCAATAGCCTGACCCAAAAGGCAGTGGGGAGCAGATCCAGCTCAGGAATGTGATTGCAGACATAGATTGGGATCTGCTTGACGACCGTCACATGCAGCCTTGGAGGTGCTGGAACGGTTTACATATGTTTTGCGACCGTAGTAGGATACACCTGCGACCACGGCCAGACGCAGAAGGGTTTTGGCGGGTATGCACCAATTTGACCAGGGGCTGGCTGGCTTGAGGCGGGCATTAACAAATCATTGAACACCCGGAGGTGCCCTCCCACCGTCAGAGACAATTCTTGGTGCTCGCTCTCTATGCCAATTGAGCTGTGAGCTAATAACCCAAATACCTGTTGTCTCCCATGGCTAGGTTTTACGGGAAGAGGGCCATCGAACACTTCCTAACCTCCGAAGAGGATGGACTAGGATACCGGTGGGGCGCCCACTCCTGCCAGAAGAACGACTCGGGTTCTCAGCCAAAGCCTTCGATTAACTGAAGACCCGAAAGCCAGCGGGTCTAGCACATGGTCAGTTCACTGCCTCATACGGATTGGTGTCCTGGATCTTAGCAGGGAGAACGACGAAACCCAAATCCCACCCAGCGGTGGCCACGAGGAGGAGCCCAGGACATGAGCAAGTGGCACAACAGTAGCAGCAGTGGGAAGACCACCTGTCAGGATCTAGCTACCACCAGCCTCAGCGCACCATAGGCTCTCCCGCCGTTTGTGTTATATATATATATATATATATATATATATATATATATATATATATATATATATATATATGTAAACGGCAAGCAAAGTTGGGTTGTACTCCATCGACATCAAGTGCATGCTGCTGTAGCACGTGCGGTCGCGAGTGCCTGAATCAGGCAGGCCTAGCGAGCCTTGACCGAAGCCACTCGGAAGGCCTACTGAAGCAACGACGGGTCCTGCAGAGAACATAGGCAGAACCAGCGCAGCGTTCGGAGGTACTGTGCATTCGATTTACTAATCGCGTGCTTGCATGCTAAATCTCATTATTTCAGATGGTGGGTTTGCAATTTTGTCCTAATTCTTACCTTTCTCATATAAATGTCTACCTGTACGCTCTTCTATAAAACTGCACAACTCGCTTAAGCCAATTGCAGTAAATTTCGATAGCATGTTTGTGTTTGTGTCATTTCCGTAAAATGTACTTTCTGATCTCGGGTTCCTTTGGAAACAACTTATTTCATATGCTCATTAACTTAAGATTTTTGTCACGTTTCCTTATGCATTAGTCGAGTCAGTTTATTTCATCTTGTCGTTCCAGGTGATTGGCTGTTGCTTGATATCCCCAGTGTGGCTGCGCTTGATGTGTATGTTGACAAGGTGCCTACCTGTCTATTACCCACTACCTCGTCCATACTGGCTCCAGGAGACAGTTGGTCGTTGCTGAGTGGGCACGGGGTGCACGGTCCTTGTGGCCGTGCTAGGCTCGAACAGTGGTTCCATGCAGTCAGTGTGGAGCGGACTACGGTCAAGGCACCGCCTCCTGTGCGCTTGATTCCCGAAATTCAGCGTGATTGTGTTTGCCTGTGAAGGAGTGTGGGCCGGCTCCGTTGATGAAACGTGCCTCCCATCCACATGCTTCCCGGTCTTATTCCTTCGGGTTTACACTGGATATGGGATGTGTGTTTGGAGCTGTGGGTGATGCAGCGCAAGCCAGTCATGGTCCATCTGTAGGCGCAGGCGTTCTGTGGCTGACCATAGAGACAAGCAAATCCGAAACCGGATGCCGCCATCCATATATCCGGCGGGGCCTTCAAACTTGATTGTGCTCTGTGATTCCTTTCTGTGGGCTTTCAAACACACAAATTTCTGTCGTCGTACCCACTATCACTTTTTCACATCGTTTTATCTGGCTACGTTTATTGTCGTGTTGACGTATCCGCGTCAAATTTTGAAATCATGATATTTTTTCTGCGCTCACCGGGTGTATTTTTCAACGTTATACGGAATAAATTGAAAGAAAGTAACACCAAGCGCAAAATGTGTGCAAGAAATGTGGTTAAGGTAATGCAAATGACAAGTCGTGCATGATTGCTTTTTAAGGAAACACTGCTGCAAATGATTGATCAGGCCAATTGAGTCAACAGAGCGGACGGAAACGGGAACTGGCACAATCAGGGAGAGCAAGCGGAGGAACATTGGCTTAACGGAACGAGAGAAGAACGGGGCATGATGGACGTCCGTTATTGTAACATCCCGGACCAACCCCAAGCATTGTGTGTTGCATCCACGTTCACGTAAATTAAGAACTATCGAAAGAAAACCCGGGCCGGTCAGAATGGGACGCGTAGAAGTGGAGATACAGGGGGTGTAATGGGCGGGGAATATCCTTTCACGAGGCCCCCAAAGTGCATGGTGTCGCGAGCGGAAACCCGGAGAGATGGTGCGTCGTGTGAAGGAAAGTTGATGTACGTCTGTGTGGGGATTCATATAGCTTGTGTTGGCCCCAATCAAATTTGTCCTTCATTGCCGTGCGGTTCTTGTTACAATAAGACCAAAGTAACTAGGCCGGCATGTTTTGCGTGATAATAAGGGACTGCGTGGGTGGAGAACGCGGCAAGGAAACATTTTACTACAATATGCAATGAGGGAAGAAAAGCGATGGTGAGATTCTGGGAACTTTAGTGGAGAATGCCTGCATATTGTGTAGCTTGGTGGGAAAACCATATCTAAACAAACGTGTAAGATGACTACTCAATTGGAGAGTGATTTACCATTCATTAAGTAGGCCACGCGCGACAACGACTCGCAAGTTGAATTCACTGGACGCTTAAATTGACGATTTACACTTATGTTTACTTTCATTTCAACCATCCTACTGGACTTGTAAAGCAATCGCTTTTTTACCCGTAATATATCATTGTTCATTGTTCAAGTTCGGATTGACAAATGCAAATCGAAATTTTCTATGGTTCAAGGTGGCAGATAAGATCTCATGAAGCATTTGAAATGGGATAGTTCTTAGGCAACGGTGTCTGCGGCAGCTTCTTCCGCTCCTGAAATAATTATTTGCGATGAACAACGTTGAAACACAGAAACCAATTTAGCAGCCGCAGAAGGTGCCTTCTGTTATTACGCTGCATTTCATAACCATGGTTTCCACTCCAGGAATTGTATCAGAAGTTGGTGGAGAAATTGTTTGACAGGAACTTTGCATGTGTGCGCACAGAATGTGTGGCGTTGATAATAATAATTATGATAATAATAATAATAATAATAATAATAATAACTTACGTCCTGTACCTGTTTGCCAGACAAACTTCAAGAGAAACAACCTAGTAAAGTTCGTGTCAATGTTCACAGACGCCTCAAGTCTCAAGGAAGTAATGGTGTTCGCACTCCTTGTGAGATTTTTTGCGGTCATTGAGTATTGAGGTCAAGTTCTTAGACATGCAGTCACTTAGTAATGACACGTCGGACACCATTTGTCAATTTAAAAAGAATGTGTTTGCACAAAATACTATGAGCTGAAACTTGTGGGATTTTGTGTTGACGACAAGGACACACAGATCGGTCGCGTTCAGAGAAGAGGACAACATCAGGTATTTGCGAAATGGAAACCTTCTATTAGAGAAACACTTTGCTGCGTGACTCACATTGTCCACAACACACTGCAAACGCCAGGTGACTATCGGCTTATTAACGTTGAAACAGTTGAAGCAAAAATATGTAATTACTTTTACATTTACACTGCTCGTGTTGAAGAACTAAAGGAATGCTGTGACTCTACAATGGCGGGATACCAACGCATTTTAGGATACGGACAAACCAGATGGTTTTCAGTTATGTCAGCAGCGGAGATAAACCAGAAGGTCTTTTCGGTCTTGAACTCTTATTTATGTATCGACAGAAGTGTCCTACATTATTACAATATGTCTTTGAAAATCTCTACCCTGAGCTGTGACCCTTCTTTCTACACAACATCTGTCATTCTCCACGCTGCTGTACTTTTGAGGGACAAAATATTTCAGCACTGGGAGTGTCGTCTGCAATGCCCTAACTTCTGCAGTATTGCAGGGACAATGGCAGAAACAGGGTTGTTCCAAACGAGGTAAAGATTCGAATTGGCCAACTCGAACAAGCGGGTCTCGTCATCAAAACAGTTTGAGGAATAGTATCACCAGTTTCTACGACAATTGCGTCGATTATCTATAGGAAAGAATGAACCGATTTCAAGAACTGAATGGCTCTAATGATATGACATTTGAACCAACCACCGTGCTGGGAGAAAGTTGAAGCAAGCGTCAGTCTTTTTGGATTTACACACTCAGACCCGGAAATCAAAGACAACGAACTGGTTGATGAAAACATGTGTAGGTTTGCATCGGCGGACAACAGTTTCGATTAGAACTGTGAACAAACATAGGTTGATGTGCTGTAGGTAGAAGTTTTTCCCCCATTTCCAGACCAACTCGGTCCCATAGGAAGAAGTACGAAAACTATGTAATTTATTTTCCGCCTCCCTGGGACTAATGCACTTACTGGATGAATCATCTCACAAATTATCCCTGTGTGGCCAATGGAACAATGTTTCTATGCGGATAAAAAAACTAATGCTTAATAGTTCGCGTAGGAAGGTGATGGTGTTAATACGAAACATAAAAAATGGTTAGCAAAAGAGGGTTTACACATTGAACTCACTGAAGTATACCTAGTATAGACTGTAAATCTAAGGTAAATCCATGCGGAACGACGGCAAATTGGATATCGGTAAACATCGTGTCTCCTTCTGATGCACACATGCAGGAGGTAAAAAAACTTGAAACAAAATCAAGGCTTTGAACGCCAGTGAAAACTGTTACAGACATTTGTGTTTATCCATGGGTAATGGGTCATGTAAGATGGTGCAGTAAAATGACTGCAAGATCAACCCTGGATTTGAACTCTGCCAGCGTGGGAGCACATTTGACAGATTCCAGTAGGGCATTCCACGTTCTGCAAACTCGTACGGAAAAGCAATTCCGACGACATTCTAAACGACTTTGCTACTGTGCCAGCTTAATATAGTGATTCGAACCTGGATAAAACGCCCACAACTCTTTCCCCGGAAGACGTTTGAAGCTTTGGTTGCCGATTTTGTGGGAATGAACCAACTTGTGCCTCAGACGCAGCACTCTATATTTTTCCAAACTGAATCTAAGTAGATTCTGGACAAAGCAGTTTAGCGTTTAAACATTGAAAGCAAAACGTATTGTGAAATGCGTACGAGAACATTTGCAACATTTTCAGGCCAGACGTGTCCGGCCCCTTTCGTAGTTTGACCCATGTCAGCCACATAAGATAGTTTCATGCACAGGTGAAAGAGCTCATTACGCGAGCGAGCAAGTCACCCCTGATCAGTGTGCACTTCGTCTCTGCTGCCACATCTGTTAGGGGTGGTTGTGCAAGCGTAAAGCCCCATACCGCATTAGTCACCAGTTTTTGAGACACAAGTATCTCTACGTCACGGCCGTCCCCAAGTTAGAACTTCCTCACGCCTGACTTGACGGGTCCCTGTCCGACAGTTCCCGCGACTATTTCGCGGTTCGACGCCCGAAGGGTTTTAACATGTTGGTACAGGTAGCACAAACGACGATCTATGTTAACGTTAGCGCACTCCTCACCAAGATGCCGAAATGCAACGCACTGAGTATGGTGAAACGCTGTTTGACTGAAGAGATTAACCTAGGGAGTGACCGAAAATTAATTTGGTTGAAACGACCGAGAGTAAGACATTGCGCGGTATGTTGTTCTAGCTCGGGTTTCAGTCGGAAGTCGGCCCTCAAGAACATGATGTTATCATTAGATCGCCAATGTCCACTATGTTGTATATATTACTGGCAAACTACAGTAAATGGCCAAAAGTTGTTGGTATCAAGTGGGTGGCACATTTTGAACACAAAAGTGGATAAGAAATGCTAGTTTGTGAGGAATCTGAAATAGCCCACCATAGTAGCACATCGCCATTCCTTGAGTGCTCTGTTTGCAAGAATGATTAGCTTCGGAACCGATATATCGTCAACCGACGGACACAGATGGGACACAGCAGTACAATTCCGATCTCTGTGTTTTGTAGGACTAGTTAATACTAGTCCGAGACGATGCGCGGAATTAAGCGCGGATATCAGAAGGCAATTGGAGTCGGACACAGCGGACTGTATTCGATGGGACTACAACAAGAAACGGACGGATGAAGCGAGGCAAGAGCGTACACGTGAGCGCGGGAACTTACAAGGCAGTTGTGTGTCGAGCCGGTTGTAAGATTAAAACAAGAAGGAGTAATGTACAATCGGTCAACAAGTAAATTGTACACGAAAGATAAGAGTTATCTTTTTGGGCGCTACAGAGCTCCCCCCCTAGAAGGCTGAACATAGAAAGCCTTCGAAATCGAAAAGGAATGTCGAAACGAGGTTCGTAAGGCGAAATCGTGCCGAGTAAAAATGAATGAGCGTTCGTGTGAATGGGGGTTCGTCGGAAGTCGGAGTCCGCTGTGCCGTATATGATTCGTTATTTATTGAATGCAGGGCAGGGTGCATTTCGGCGAGCCGTTGGAGCGGGCTTGTCGGACTACAAAAAAACTGGCTAGTCCAGAAAAAGGCCGACAGGACCTCAACCTCCGCTGCTGCCAAACGGTGCGCTTGGGAGTGGTCTCTCCCCCCGCCGCACCCCGCCCCGCGCCAAAGCGACCCTCGTCCCACGAAGAAAACGACCACGGTCCCACGGAGAAGCGACCCTCGTCTCGCGGAGAAGCGATCCTCGTCCCGCGGAGAAGCGACCCTCGTCTCGCGGAGAAGCGATCCTCGTCCCGCGGAGAAGCGATCCTCGTCCCGCGAAGAAGCGATCCTCGTCCCGCGGAGAAGCGATCCTCGTCTCGCGGAGAAGCGATCCTCGTCCCGCGGAGAAGCGATCCTCGTCCCGCGGAGAAGCGACCAGGGTTCGCGTCAGGGTCCTCGAAAAGATTCCTCGTGTGGGCCAGTCGATCGAAGGGGAGGGTTGGGGCATGTAAAGACGAGAAAATAGAAAAACACGCGCAGAAAACGCCAAAAAGAACAAACGAATGATCTGCGTGTTTAAATATTTTTTGGTTTTTGAATATTTTTTTTGAAAAAGGTTTTTCGGAGGTTTTTGATATTTTTGTTTGTTTTCAAAACGTTGATCGACCAAAAATGAGGCAAATATATACAATATCTACAAAGTTAAAAGTATTTACACTGTACATAGTCGGAGAAGCGGACGGGCTTACGCACCTCCCGACCACGGCGATTGGTCGTGGGAGGCGGCGGGCTAGATTCGGGAGAGGTTGGGACGGCTTGCAGACCGAGATCGTGGTCTGGTTGAACTGGACTAGGATGATGTAAGTTGGTGCGATGAGTTGCAACGTCGCACGAAGCACTACTAGACGAAGTAGGCGAGGTAGTCTCTTCCATAAAGGCGGGTTTCAGACGGTCGATGGTGACGACTTCGTGTCGACCACCGCGGTCAATAGTGTACGCCTTACTCGCACGATGCAGCACCTTGAAGGGTCCTATGTACGGCGACTGAAGAGGCTGTCGAACACCGTCTGCGCGAAGAAGGACGTGTGAACACGTAGACAGCTTCTCGGGCACGTACACTGGTGTCTTCTGCGATCGAGGAGCGGGTGGACGTAGCTCACGCATCTGGTGAGCCAATCGGTCAGTGTAACTTCCGTAGTCAAAAGTGGAAGTACATGGGGCTGGTGCTACCAGCTGTCCGGGCAACCGCAGCGTGCAACCGTAGACTAGCTGCGCTGGTGTGGCGTCGAAGTCAGTCTTAACCGTGTTTCTTAAACCTAGGAGAACGAGGGGAAGCGTTTCAGACCATGAAGGATCTGCGTGCGCACGTAGCGCTGCCTTCAACTGGCGGTGAAAACGCTCCACCATGCCGTTAGCGGCCGGATGATACGCTGTCGTCTGAACGTGGCGACAGCCTAAATCCTTAAGCAACGTGGCAAACGTTGACGAAAAATGTGACCCTCGATCGGTGGTCACGATGGCGGGACAGCCGTATTGAGCTACCCAGCGCTCCATAAAAGCTTTCGCTACTGTTTCCGAGGAGCAATTTGGGATGGGGACGGCCTCAGGCCATCTAGTAAATCGATCGATGCAGGTCAGTAGATATACCGAGCCTTTGGAAGGCGGCAGAGGACCTACGAGGTCGACGTGCACGTGATGAAAGCGTGCGTCTGGCGTCGGAAAAGTGCCTAATGGGCTTCTCGTGTGCTTGTGCACCTTCGCGCGTTGACACGGAAGGCAAGCAGCTGCCCAGGTACGGACGTCCCGATTAACATTGCGCCAAACGAATCGTGCGGTTACGAGTTTAACCGATGCACGAACGCCTGGATGAGACAAGCCGTGCAACGCGTCGAACACGGTCTGCCGAAACTCACGTGGGACGACTGGGCGCGGCGTGCCCAGAGATAAATCGCACAGTATAGTGCCGTCTGATGATGTCAGCGGAACGGGTCGTATATCCAATGAGGGAGACCTGCGTAGTAGTTCAACCTCAGGATCGTTGAGTTGTGCTGTGGCCATGGCTGCCAAGTCGATAGCAGTGCCGGCGTCAGCGGAGATAGCTTGAATGCGGGAAAGTGCATCGGCGACGGCGTTGTGCACACCTGAGACATGCCGTATATCGGTCGTAAACTGAGCGATATAGTCAAGGTGGCGCGACTCTCTAGGAGAGTATCGGTCGGTAGTCGAGCCGAGCACGTAAGTTAGGGGTTTGTGGTCGGTGAAGACGACAAAGGAGCGGCCTTCTAGGACGTGTCGAAAGTGACGTATCGCTAGATATACGGCAAGTAGTTCTCTACCGAACGTGCTGTAGCGAGATTCGGTAGGTTGTAGGCGTTTGGAGAAAAACGCTAAGGGCTGCCACGTGTCGGCTACGCGTTGCTGCAAAACAGCGCCGACCGCGACGTCCGAGGCGTCAGTACTAAGGGACAGTGGGGCGGTCGGATCGTGATGCGCTATGGAAGCTATGTTGGCGATAGCCTCTTTCAGCGACTTAAAAGCAGCGCGTGCTGCGGTAGGAAATTCGAACGTCTTGAGTTTCCCTCGGAGAAGGTCCGTGAGGGGTTGCATCAGAGAGGCGCAGTTGGGTATAAATCGACGGTAAAAGTTGACCAGGCCATCAAAACGCCTGAGCTGCTTGAAAGAATGAGGCTCGGGGTAGTCGATAATGGCTTGAATTTTATCTTGCAGTGGCACGACGCCTGCAGAAGAGATACGATGGCCCAGGAAATTAACTGAATCGACACCAAACGAACACTTTTCTGCGTTGATCGTCACCCCGTGTTGAGATAAACGATCAAAAAGTGTTCGTACGTGGCGTATGTGCTCTTCTCGTGAAGAGCTTGCGATTAAAATGTCGTCAAGATACGCGTAAGCGAAGTCTAAGCCGCGACAAACTTGGTCGATGAAACGCTGAAAAGTTTGCGCGGCGTTCTTTAGACCAAATGGCATACGCAGAAACTCGAACAAACCAAATGGAGTCGTCACGGCAGTTTTAGCGATGTCCGCTTCGGCTACCGGAATTTGGTTGTATGCGCGTACCAAGTCGATTTTGCTGAAGATATTTTTACCCGCCAGACTGGCGGTGAGATCCACTATGTGTGGGATCGGATAGCGATCAGGCGTGGTTACCGTATTCAAGGATCGATAGTCGCCGCAAGGACGCCAGTCCCCCACAACCTTCTTCGGGACCATGTGCAGAGGCGACGCCCATGGGCTGTTGGACGGTCTGACGATACCAAGTTGAAGCATGTGGTCAAATTCGGCTCGTGCTGCCCGTAGTTTGTCTGGAGCAAGCCGTCTTGGTCGTGCGCTAACTGGTTGACCGCGCGTAACTATGTGGTGAGCGACCTCTGTCGTGACTGGTGGAAGCTCTGCAGCCGGTCGAACCAGTCGCGGGTATTCGGAGAGGAGGCTCAAGTAGTCGGACGGTGCGTCTGCGATCCGAAATACAGGGCTGATTACCGGGGCATCTGAAAGGACACCATCAACACCTAGTTTCGTACGGTCGTCTAAAAGCCTGTGGCGACCAGCATCAACAAGCAACCCAAAATGTCGGAGGAAGTCGATACCGATAATTGCGAAGGGTACAGACGCAACCATGAAGACCCACTGAAAATCTCGGCGAAGATTGAGGTCTAGGTTCATCATGCGCTGACCGAATGAAGCTATCGGAGAACCGTTGGCCGCACGCAAATTGTACGTAGGCTTCGAGTGCTTGTCGCTAGCGGTCGCTGGGATGACGCTGACTTCCGCTCCTGTGTCGATGAGGAACGTGATGGAAGAACGTCGATCCTTAACGTAAAACAGTCGGTTTACTTGGTTATTAAATGATACGTTTGTAGTGCTAGTATGCGGGCTATTCGTTTTCCCTGAAGCAGCTGGGTCGTGCCTAATGCAGGGAGCCCGACAACGTCTAGCTCTTCCACCGTATTGGCGGTGATACCAACATACTTCTTCGACGGGCTTGACATTATCTGACTGAGAACTTGTAAGGAAAATGTTGCGCTTTCGTGCCGAACGTGACGTACTCGGTGCAGGTACAGACGAGCCGCAATGAACGGTAGCCAAAACGTGGTCAGCATTTGACCGTGGCACCCGCTGCTTCGAAGCCTTCATTGCTGCTATCCTGCTGCGAAGTAGCGCAATTTCCTCGTCTTTAGAGTCCGATCGGTCTAGCGACTGGGAACAAACATGTGATTCGGTTTTCATCGGTGAGAATATGTCACCGGAGTTACTGGTCGTCTGCTGCGGAAAACGTTCGAACGCAGCGTCTGCCTTGGTAGCTAAGTCTTTCAAGGGTGCATCTATAAACATGGACAGCATTACCGGCAATGGCTCTGGGAGACGTGCAAACCACAGCTCCTTTATCCCTTCTTCGCTCAAGAATAAGGGACCAGCGATGCGCTGAAGTTCGCGGAGCAATGCCGACGGCTTGCGATCTCCAAGCTTGAGACCATTGAGCTGCTCAAATCGTGTTCGTGCGCTGGGTCGTAACTCTTTCAAAATCGCTTGCTTCATCGTTTCATACTTTGCCTCATTCGATGGGCAGAGTAGAATGTCCTCAATCAGCGTCACTACCGACGGAGGAAGGCGTGGGACGAGCTGATTGTACCTTGGACGGTCCGCCGTTATGCCCTTATTTTCTAGTTCGATCTCGAATATCTTAAACCAAACTTCTGGACTGTGTTCCATGAAACTTGGAACAGCCAAAGTAAGCATGGTTACGCTGTGAAACGACTCAGATACCACTCTCGAAATGTGAGTCGAAAGATAAAGAACGAACGAAATACGATAAAAGTACTAAAATTACGCAAGAAACAAATGAATATAGGTATATAATCGAGAAAAAGGAACGAACTCACCAAAAAATACAAACGAGAAAAAAAAGTTGAATTCGCGCGTGCGAATCGGGGTCACCAATTCGTAGGACTAGTTAATACTAGTCCGAGACGGTGCGCGGAATTAAGCGCGGATATCAGAAGGCAATTGGAGTCGGACACAGCGGACTCTATTCGATGGGACTACAACAAGAAACGGACGGATGAAGCGAGGCAAGAGCGTACACGTGAGCGCGGGAACTTACAAGGCAGTTGTGTGTCGAGCCGGTTGTAAGATTAAAACAAGAAGGAGTAATGTACAATCGGTCAACAAGTAAATTGTACACGAAAGATAAGAGTTATCTTTTTGGGCGCTACAGTTTCACAGATAAGGCCATGTGCACAGAGAAGGAAGTAGACACTAAGGTAATTCCTGAATAGTGGACACCTGAAACCGGTACTGAAAGACACGTTTCACAATATGCTAAAACCACATTGAAAATATACAGCGGAATGGATTGGGACGATAAGAATATTATAGGTAGAAGGAACTTCCTTTTCCTTTCCGACGGCACTAACCAAAGAATAAAACTCGGGATCTGTTCAACAATGGTGTATCTGAAAGACACACTTTTCGTAGATAAGATGACTAACGGTATTCACAAATGTATTCACAATAACTGTGAATATGTGGGTATAGGAGATACCGCGAGCGAACTGCACACAACGCTGCTGGAACACCTGAGGCGCATGTCACGGCGACGTCTAAGTATAATGCTCTACTGTGAGATTCAGCGGTGGTGACGCACCTGTTAGGTACGGTGCATGTAAGGTGGCCAGATTATTGATGAGTCAAACCGAGACGTTTCCAGATTTCTTGCACGGTAAACCGAGACACTTAACCTACCCCCGTTTGTTTCTGCATATGCTGATCGTACAATATATTGAAAAGATAAATATCTACATTTCTTGCTTCAATGCAATAATAAAAAGTACTTGCGTTATTATTCAGTACAATGGCTACGCTACTGAAGTTTTAAATAAATAAATAAATGGTATATTCCTGGTAGAAGGATGCACACAAGTGAAGGCACGACTAAATATACCTACAAACATAGCTGCTTTGGAACAGTAAAAGGTGTGGTTAAAATAAAGTAAAACCAAAATTTTCGTAGTTTACTCACTTGAGAAGTTCGTGGGTTAATAGTGGGATCCAAGAACAGTATGGCGCTGGTTTGCAAAAAAAATCAAGGTTATTACCATGGTGGCAATAGCCAACGGTCGGCATGATTTCCCCATGTTGTAATCCATGGTTTCATGAGCACAGTAGCCAAAGTAAAATGTCCGTACAAGCGTTTCCGATTGAAAGTTGATGTACTGCTTGACATAATATTATCTGGAACAATAGTTATCGAGCAATACTTATATAAAGAAAGAAGGAAATGTTTTATTCTCGACAGTGCGAGACATGTCTGCTTAGTCATGACCATGGAGACACAACAAGGACTGGTTAATGTAAAAACGACACGAGTTTATAAGTAACATATGGATCCATGTGTTAAGTGTGCATGAATGTGTTGTGTTGTTTGAATTTGTGAACATGACGTCGTATTTGTGATTGTTTTCAGTCAGGTGTAGGAAGAAGAGAAATGAACTCTGCGTATTGAATGACCCACATCCGTGGATTGGGTTAGATCATCCAGATATGTAAGAAACAGTGAGTTTAGTTAGCGGCGAGTCACGTCCGCCACGTCACAGTGTTGTTAAATGGATATTTGTGGCGTTGTATAGAAAAAGAACCCTTGCCAGGCGAAAACCCACCATGTCCTGAAACACTGCCGCCGAACTATTTGCTGGAAGTGGGTAAACCCGAACCAACCAGCTGGCATCACGAAGCGGTTGTTTGCCTAGCTAGATGAATGTATTTTTCGTAGTAGATCTGGACGCTGCATTAGCATGTCGTGAAGTTGTTCGCAAGGATACACGGCACTCTTTTCTTCCGAACTGCATTTCACAATACGTATTGCTTTCAATGTTTAAACGCTAAACTCCGTTGTCCAGAATCTACTTAGATTCAGTTTGGAAAAATGTAGAGTGCGGCGTCTGAGGCACAAGTTAGTTCATTCCCACAAAATCGGCAACCAAAGCTTTAAACGTCATCTGGGGAGAAGGATGTGGGAGTTTTATCCAGGTTCGAATCAGACTGAGGCGGCCTAAAGGAGGGGCGTCCAACACGTGGGCCTCCTGAACCATGCACTCGGACGAATCGACCCTTCGATTTTTCCACAACTTCTCGGCTCATACATACCACCACATGTGGAATACGTAGTACAAGTTCGGCAGCCATGGATGAGGAGAGATATCACCGTCTTGGAGATACCCCAACGCCAGGCAACCAGAGACGTCAAGGGTCTGTATAATTTGCCGTATGAAGGAAGGCTTCGAGTGCTTGGGGTCTTCAATGGACAATAACGGCGATTGTGCGGAAACCTCATTTTGGCTTACCATATTTTAAGAGATCCCAACCACAGGTGCCGCCATTTGCTAGAGCTCATTCACTAAGCGCAATTTGAGAGGCCACTATATCAAGCTGGCACAGTAGCAAAGTCGTTTAGAATGTCGTCGGAATTGCTTTTCCGTACGAGTTTGCAGAACGTGGAATGCCCTACTGGAATCTGTCATATGTGCTCCCACGCTGGCAGAGTTCAAATCCAGGGTTGATCTTGCAGTCATTTTACTGCACCATCTTACATGACCCATTACCCATGGATAAACACAAATGTCTGTAACAGTTTTCACTGGCGTTCAAAGCCTTGATTTTGTTTCAAGTTTTTTACCTCCTGCATGTGTGCACCAGAAGGAGACACGATGTTTACCGATATCCAATTTGCCGTCGTTCCGCATGGATTTACCTTAGATTTACAGTCTATACTAGGTATACTTCAGTGAGTTCAATGTGTAAACCCTCTTTTGCTAACCATTTTTTATGTTTCGAATTGTCACCATTACCTTCCTACGGGAACTATTAAGCATTAGTTTTGTTATCCGTATAGAAACATTGTTCCATTGGCCACACAGGGATAATTTGTGAGATGATTCATCCAGTAAGTGCATTAGTCCCAGGGAGGCGGAAAATAAATTACATAGTTTTCGTACTTCTTCCTATGGGACCGAGTTGGTCTGGAAATGGGGGAAAAAACTTCTACCTACAGCACATCAACCTATGTTTGTTCACAGTTCTAATCGAAACTGTTGTCCGCCGATGCAAACCTACACATGTTTTCATCAACCAGTTCGTTGTCTTTGATTTCCGGGTCTGAGTGTGTAAATCCAAAAAGACTGACGCTTGCTTCAACTTTCTCCCAGCACGGTGGTTGGTTCAAATGTCATATCATTAGAGCCATTCAGTTCTTGAAATCGGTTCATTCTTTCCTATAGATAATCGACGCAATTGTCGTAGAAACTGGTGATACTATTCCTCAAACTGTTTTGATGACGAGACCCGCTTGTTCGAGTTGGCCAATTCGAATCTTTACCTCGTTTGGAACAACCCTGTTTCTGCCATTGTCCCTGCAATACTGCAGAAGTTAGGGCATTGCAGACGACACTCCCAGTGCTGAAATATTTTGTCCCTCAAAAGTACAGCAGCGTGGAGAATGACAGATGTTGTGTAGAAAGAAGGGTCACAGCTCAGGGTAGAGATTTTCAAAGACATATTGTAATAATGTAGGACACTTCTGTCGATACATAAATAAGAGTTCAAGACCGAAAAGACCTTCTGGTTTATCTCCGCTGCTGACATAACTGAAAACCATCTGGTTTGTCCGTATCCTAAAATGCGTTGGTATCCCGCCATTGTAGAGTCACAGCATTCCTTTAGTTCTTCAACACGAGCAGTGTAAATGTAAAAGTAATTACATATTTTTGCTTCAACTGTTTCAACGTTAATAAGCCGATAGTCACCTGGCGTTTGCAGTGTGTTGTGGACAATGTGAGTCACGCAGCAAAGTGTTTCTCTAATAGAAGGTTTCCATTTCGCAAATACCTGATGTTGTCCTCTTCTCTGAACGCGACCGATCTGTGTGTCCTTGTCGTCAACACAAAATCCCACAAGTTTCAGCTCATAGTATTTTGTGCAAACACATTCTTTTTAAATTGACAAATGGTGTCCGACGTGTCATTACTAAGTGACTGCATGTCTAAGAACTTGACCTCAATACTCAATGACCGCAAAAAATCTCACAAGGAGTGCGAACACCATTACTTCCTTGAGACTTGAGGCGTCTGTGAACATTGACACGAACTTTACTAGGTTGTTTCTCTTGAAGTTTGTCTGGCAAACAGGTACAGGACGTAAGTTATTATTATTATTATTATTTTATTATTATCATAATTATTATTATCAACGCCACACATTCTGTGCGCACACATGCAAAGTTCCTGTCAAACAATTTCTCCACCAACTTCTGATACAATTCCTGGAGTGGAAACCATGGTTATGAAATGCAGCGTAATAACAGAAGGCACCTTCTGCGGCTGCTAAATTGGTTTCTGTGTTTCAACGTTGTTCATCGCAAATAATTATTTCAGGAGCGGAAGAAGCTGCCGCAGACACCGTTGCCTAAGAACTATCCCATTTCAAATGCTTCATGAGATCTTATCTGCCACCTTGAACCATAGAAAATTTCGATTTGCATTTGTCAATCCGAACTTGAACAATGAACAATGATATATTACGGGTAAAAAAGCGATTGCTTTACAAGTCCAGTAGGATGGTTGAAATGAAAGTAAACATAAGTGTAAATCGTCAATTTAAGCGTCCAGTGAATTCAACTTGCGAGTCGTTGTCGCGCGTGGCCTACTTAATGAATGGTAAATCACTCTCCAATTGAGTAGTCATCTTACACGTTTGTTTAGATATGGTTTTCCCACCAAGCTACACAATATGCAGGCATTCTCCACTAAAGTTCCCAGAATCTCACCATCGCTTTTCTTCCCTCATTGCATATTGTAGTAAAATGTTTCCTTGCCGCGTTCTCCACCCACGCAGTCCCTTATTATCACGCAAAACATGCCGGCCTAGTTATTTCGGTCTTATTGTAACAAGAACCGCACGGCAATGAAGGACAAATTTGATTGGGGCCAACACAAGCTATATGAATCCCCACACAGACGTACATCACCTTTCCTTCACACGACGCACCATCTCTCCGGGTTTCCGCTCGCGACACCATGCACTTTGGGGGCCTCGTGAAAGGATATTCCCCGCCCATTACACCCCTGTATCTCCACTTCTACGCGTCCCATTCTGACCGGCCCGGGTTTTCTTTCGATAGTTCTTAATTTACGTGAACGTGGATGCAACACACAATGCTTGGGGTTGGTCCGGGATGTTACAATAACGGACGTCCATCATGCCCCGTTCTTCTCTCGTTCCGTTAAGCCAATGTTCCTCCGCTTGCTCTCCCTGATTGTGCCAGTTCCCGTTTCCGTCCGCTCCCTTTTTAGTGGTCTTTTTGTCTTCCGGGCAATCACTGCCTTCTGCCTCCCTACCTTATGGTGTGCCTGCACCGCCACTGTTTGATTCTTGCTATTCCACCTACATTATACATGATCAAAGGAGGATATTCTGAGGTTGACGTCCTCAAATCGGTACATTAGTACATCCTGCCCAGCATTTTTAAGAAAGCGGGACAGCAACTTTAAATGAGGGGCTATTTCGCCTAAATCTGGATGTAGGTTTACCTCGAGTGCATGTGATTTACCCGGATATTGTCGTGGAAAGTAGGCGGGAGTTACGGTCAACCCTCGGAGGTTTGATCGCTGATCCAGCGTGCATCGCAAAAGCCAACGGTTATATGAACAGACTGGATGAGGTGTAGCTATCGAAAGTGAGGCGGGTTGATCTAACCGGACGGCAGGTAATGCATGCAAGCCTCGTACTCCGCAGCCACAGACCGGACGTACGTGCGGGGTCAGCAATGGTTGACTGCACAGTCACGGTGGCGACAGACACCTGATCCACCACTTGACAGAAGCAGGAGCTAAGTAGCGAAAAGAGCTAGTGGCCACGTGTGCAACTGGATGGACACTTGCTACAAGCCCTGACAGCCTGTCCTTACGTAGCATAGCGTACCATGGCCACAGGTGAACACATGCGAGCGTTTTAACTGGGGCATTACGTGTTGCTGAATTTGGCCGCACAGTATAACTCCCGTGTGAACGGATACACACCATCCATTCACATACTTCGCCAAAGTTCGGTTTGCGTCAGTGGGACACTATAATTGCATGTGTGACCGGCCTCAGGGAATTCATGTCAGCATTGCTTTGTCCCTATGCCGTCACAGTCTCGCGCACCGCCGAGAAATAAACTGTTTTTTTACAACAGTTATTTCCCTCCAATAGTTTGAATAAAACAATGAGGAGACGATCACTGATAAATGCACGCATTTCGTATTGTCTCATCAGTACCAATACAATAAGTAGTAATTATCTTATACAGTCCCAAGGGTGTTCCCAATCAGTGAAATGCTGTGAGATGAACGGCGGCAATCGTCCTAAGACCGGGGTATTCGTAGGTCAAAAACTGACTGTTTCTGCACTCACAGGGCAGGTCTTAGCTGGCTTGTCGTCACGGCTTACGCGAACCGTAATAAGCGTGGATTAGGATTACGTAATAGCAGCCGAAATGCGGAGCCGGTGTCAAGCAGATAAGGGGTCAATAAAACATGTTCACGTTTGCGTGCACACGGAATATTGGACGCGAAATGGCTGACCTCACCTTGAACCCATTTGGTCCGGGATTCATTCACTCTGGAATTCAAAACCCCCCTCATTCTTGCTTATCTAACTAACGCAGCAGGGATAATCGGATTAGTGAGTATTGTGTGATTTGACGCTGATAGGTTCAAGTTCCTATGCTGTTCATCACCACAGCATCTGTAGCACATTACATTATCTGAGTGACGTAGAGGAAGCGCTTGGTTGCCCTCGTTGAAGCGGGGTTACCCTTAAATGGGAGGTCGAGGTATACCTTTTCCTTAGGTGTCGTCAACACCGTAACAAGCCAACTTTGCGGGGCGCGTTGTCGGTCTTAAGGATAATTAGATTAAAGTCGGCATTGTTTACTGATATTGCATTAAACTTTACAGACCCATCCGTGAAAGGCACAGATGGATCGCTCGGTTAAACCACCAATTTGTTCATTTTGTAGCAGCAGACTCCTCCCCCTGATACCTGGCCCTTCATTTCCCACTGTGAAGTGACTGTTAATATTCCCTCCCTAGCCTCACTGTGTGATCTGTAAATGTTGGGCACATGTTAATTGTCGCCAGATATGTTTGGCACTGCGTTATTTCCTTTTTCGTATTAGATTATGAACTTTCGTTTACTGCACCTGGGTCACATGCACTTCAAACCTGACTATTGACTATGTCGCACTTATGCCAATTATTGTTGCCTTATTATTGAAACGTTTGCTTCGCTGAGTGCGCTTTAACAGACGATAACTATGACAGCAAATCGTGGATGCTTCTTCATGACTATACTCCTGCTCATAACGCTCCGGGCACCCGGACATTACTGACCGAGAAAAAATTACTATAATAGAACAGCCCTCATACTCAATTGATATTGCTCTAAGCAACGCTGGTATTAAGGAGCATCGTGGAAGAATGCTTCCAGCAGTGCGACGGAGCGTGGTAAAGAATGACGGAAACCCGCATTAAACCCGAGGGGATTGTGCTAAAGGTGAAGTTATACAGTTTGTTGTTTTCGAGCTACTGGGATTCTATCAGTAATATAAAATATCACTGATAGCTCTTGTTGATATTCGTGCTGAATTAAGTCGCCGTTCCACTTGAAGCCTCTGTACAGGGGAGTTTAGTGACCATTTTGTTCTGCAAACTGAGTCGGATGATATTATGGCCGCTGCCAGGGAGACTGTTTAAGGTCTCGGTCTGTGGATTGGGTATCCCCAATGTGAATATTAAGCCCGGTACATTGGCGGACCTGGTTGTACTGGTAATCCATTGTGTCCAGTTCCCAGCTCTGATGGAAGAAAGAAAAGAGGAGTACTAGGTAGACGTTGTGTGGGATGACCAGCGTATTTTTGGCAGGCTCAAATCGCCAGCAATACTCTTCCGTCTGTGTGGCAACTCTAATGCGAAGTCAAATGCAGAAGTGCTGTTGGTGATACTTACATTAGACGCATTCGGTGGGTTGTAGATACATGCGAGCAGTGTGTAAGATGAGACACCAGCAACTGACAGCCAAGTAGATTCAGTGATATTTTCCAATTGTAAATGGTCTGTAGGTTTTGGTCTAAATGTTTTGCGCAGGTAAATAATGCACCCTCCACCTTTGCTGTTGCAGCGATGTTTTCGAAATAGGTGGTAGTTTGGAATCATTAGATGAGAGTCAAGTGTATCTGAAGAACACTATGTTTCAGTGATGAGGATCGCTTGTGGGTCATTGAAGTGTGCAAGTGTGTTTATAAAAGGGAGTTTGTTAATTATGGATCTGGTATTAATCAGAATCATTGAAAATGTACCAAGTATTGGGGAATTTTCGCTGTCTGTGGTGTGATCATCTGAATCTTTGCCTTCGAGCATAGTGCACATGGTAGGTAAGTGCGAGTAAGGTTGACCCAAGTTAGCCATTAGAGTGTTGGTTGCTAAGGCTAGCTGTCACGTGCGGATATCAAGAGAGTTGGGGGCACGACGGGAACCGAGGCATCATGCTTAGGTTACCGTTGGTTTGACAATGGACTAGCTGTGTCATCTGGACAAATTAGTGGAGGAGTGGAATCAGCATGTTGACTTCCGCCGGATGCGTCTGAGATGGGAATGGGTGCGATACCATACTCGTCGCCGCTAAAAGAAATGGTTATTGGTAGAAGCCGCTTGAGAGAGTGGAGGAATATGGAAGGGAGCGGGTGGTAATATAGTCCTACTGATTCATGTCCTTCCATTATCTGTGCATTTCCATTGTTGTGGAGTGTAGGATGATAATTAGGCGTACACAAGAGACAGTTGTTATTGGTCTTATTCGAAATGAAAGATTGTTTGCTCTGGAGGCTGTAGGAGGTTGGTTGATAGGGAATTTTGGGTGCCACCAAGTATTTAGTATCCAAATGATTTTTAAAGACATAGGTCCATGGATTGGAGAAGTCGTTTTTGGGTGACAGTGGTCTATGAATTACATCAGGTTGTCTATCCTTGGACTGACTTGTTTGTTTGGACCGGATTGTGATATATTCAACGAGTTGTCATTACTCTACTGTTACAAGCACTTAGACTTTCCTTTAATCCCTATGCATGAGGAGTTCGAAATAATGGGAGTGCTGTTTTCGGCAATAGGAGAACCCACGCTAGCCGTTCTTTGCGTAGTGGGTGTTTCAGTGGAGCAAGGATCTAGATTTGGATCTAGTTGGCAACGTCTTGAAAGTAGCGAGGTTTAAACCAATGCACCTAGTATCCACCTTGGATGTACTTATCTTTTGGATGTTTCCCTGAGATTTCTCGAACCGAATAGTTAATTTTTCTGGTGTTCGCGGCATAGCGCCAATTTCGGGCATTTGTAGCGGCGTCCTATTTGGTGTAGTCAAAATGCCATTAAATTGGTTGAACTGGCTTAGGATGGGTCTAGAATAATGGAAGGGCTTCTCGACTTACTCGCTCAAAAATTGAAAATCCTTGGGCAACGATGTTTCGTTGTCTTCTTTTTTAAACGTTGGAATTTGCAGTCAAAGTTAGGCATGTTACAAGTTTTCCGAATCGTTAGCTTTACTTTATTCAGACCCAACCTGTCCAGCACATTAAAAAATCATCTTTTCTGCTCTACATATTCGTTCGTGCACTTTAGAGGCAACAGGGGCAATTAACTGCCTTGCTTTTCCCGTGAGAACAGGGGGAAATTTCCTAGCCCATCGAAACCATTGCACCGCACTTGTCCGTGAGGACAAAATAACTTATCAACAGTGCCTAGCCAAAAAGTTCATGGCAAACAACAAACTGCTGTATAAGCATGTCAATAAGCTACGTAAAGTGAAGCATGGAATACCCCCACTATTCACGGCAGGCGGTAGAGTACAAAGCGCCGAAGAAGCAGCTATTGCCCTGCGGCTGCAATACGCCCCAATTTTTGCACTCGCAACATCTACCTGTCCCATAATATCAAGCACATTACCGACACCTTTGTTTACAAATGTTATTTTCAACCCATCAATTGTGCTAAGGAAGTTACTCTCACTGCGTGAACATAGTTCTCCGGGAGCAGACAACATCCGCCAGAAGGCACTGAAGGATATGGCCACCAAGTTAGCTGAACCACTGTCACAGTTCTTTCAAAGGTGCTTTGATGAACAACAAGTCCCCACTATGTGGAAGTGTGGCATTATAACCCCTATTTTTAAAGGCGGTAGCCGTTCCGATCCTGCAAACTATCGTCCAGTGACTCTCCTCCCTGTGCTCGCGAAGGTGCTGGAAGCAGTCGTCGCTGAGGCTTTAATGGACTACCTGGAAAAATGCAACATCTTGGTAGCGGAACAGCATGGCTTCGGTCAACACCGGTCATGCACCACCAACTTACTGATTGCACGAGGTAGTTGGACGGAAGTGGCCGATGATGGGGTCGGAGTCGATGTCATTTATCTGGACTTCTCCAAAGCTTTTGACCGCCTTGATCACCGCATCCTAATTCAAAGACTACAAAGTTACGGAATCGGAGATCCAGTACTTGGTTGGATTGGCAACTTCCTTTACCAACGAAAACTCCAAGAACGTGTTAGGGGATCACTTTCTAACCCAATTGAGGTGGAATGTGGTGTCCCACAAGGCTCAGCGCTGGGACCCCGTTTATTCCTGATGTTTATCAACGACCTGCCAAGAGTCATCTCCTCACACTTCCTGCTTTTCGCCGATGACGTCAAGATATGGCGGGCGATTAGTAACAAGGCAGATCAGGATCTGCTCCAACATGACCTAGATTGCATTTACGAATGGTCAAAGAGGAACAAGCTTCAATTGAACATGGCTAAATGCAAAGTGATGCATCTGCGTCACCAGCCGGTGAGCGCTTACAAGATTGGAGACCACACCTTGGCAAAGGTTTCTCAGGAGCGTGACCTGGGTGTATTGGTACAGGAAGATCTCGGGTGTTCAAAACAAGCAGAGAAGGCGAGGAGAACCGGAAATCAACACTTCGGCCTTCTTCGCAGAGCCTTCGGTCGGTTTGAACCAGCAATATTTCCCCAAATGCTTAACACCTACGTGCGACCTCACGTGGAATATGCTATTCAGGCGTGGAAGCCGTGGCAGAAACAGGATCTCGTTGCTCTCGAGACTCCTCAACGACGGGCAACCAAGAACGTCAGGTGCCTCTTTCATCTACCCTATCATCTTAGACTGAAATCTCTAAGAATATACAGTAGTCGATATCGGCTTTTGCCGGGGGATCTCATAATGGTTTACCAGATTCTGAGAACCCAAACCACATTTGCCGTCCGCTGCTGGAATTGAACCACAACACTAAAATAAGAGGTCACCCTCTGAAACTGACAATTCATTATAGCCGGCTGGAATGCCGTAGAAATTTTTTTTTTCTCCGCGTGTGTGAGCCTTGGAACGCCCTCCCTAATTATGTCATCTCTGCTCCAAATCTGGCGATGTTTAAAAACGTGTTGATGATGCATTGTCTCACTTACATTTCATTTTATGACTTGTTAGCCAGGGGCTACAAAACGCAATCAAACGGTGTCTTGCCAAACGCTTAACCAATGGATTGATGGATTTATACGTTTGATATGCGAGCGTCTCCGCTATTCCGCATAAGTCTATGGTGAGTCCACCACAAAGCTTTTCACTTTATTATGCAAATGATTTTCGCAATAATTTCCATCCCACGGGACTTGTTAAGCGATGCTTTTTTACCCGTAATAAACCATGGTCCATTGTCCATTGTCCAGTCTTTTTCAATGGGTTATTGATGCAGTCAAGCGTAATCAGGTGTTCATCGAGGGGTTTAAAGACTATCAGAGTTTTTCTCATATCATGCACTGTTCACTATATCATCCTGATACAACCACGATAAAGCAAGCTAGAGTAGACACAATGGGTGTAAATTCAGTGAGTCACTGGGGCAAAGTAACTAATCGATAAGCCTACGTGATTGGTCTGGTTGATGTGAAGTCAGGTGAAGTGGTGTGACTGACAGTGTTAGTCGCGTTGGTCTGAGGCCAAATATGGACGAAATTTTCTGTGCACATAAGTCCGGATTGCGATCGTCTCTGCTGCCAACAACAGGCGGCATCTGGCTGCTCGTGTGTAACGTCCGGGGACACAGTGGATCGGTGTGCATGCGTCATGCGAATTGATTTGATGGTCGGAGTCTACTAGGTGTGACAATACTGCACTCTACATTCTTCCTCGCACCGCTGTGGAGCCAAGCTAAAAAATGCTCTCGAGCCATAACGGACAGTCGCCTGGTCATATTCCCAATATACGTTGCTCGAAACGAGCAAGAGTATTTGTACACACAGAAGGAGGTCTCTGAAAGAGGTATCCAGTTGGTATTGGCGAACAATCGGTTTTGATGTGAAGCTTACGCGCAGATTAGCGGCAAAATAGGTTCTCTCTATTGTTAAGGAAAATCTTCGGATGGTCCGTTCCGCTATCACGTCACCGTCAATTGAAACAGTCCAAGAATCCGACTGTGTTTAGAGAACTTATCCAGCATGTTATGTTCAGCACAAAGCTTGCATTAGCCAGAGCGTCAGTGCGATATTTTGACAAGTGCATATTACGTTGTAAGTACCCTATGCACTTGTGGAAACTTCTCAGACGTAATGAAATTGATCCAACGAATACAGCGTTGAAACGTCACACGATGGATGAACGTGATATGATTGTGTCTCGGATTAACGAACTCGAGCTTAACGGATGCGGTTTCTCTGTCGCGCTGGCGAATCTATTTGGTGGTCCGTCTCAGGAACCGGTTCACACATTTTACTCTGCGTCAACTGCGAGTGTTACCATCACCATTTCAGCTTTCGAGTTTGCTGCGGAGATGTCACACAGACAGAAGATAATTGCTGGTAATTTTAAGTTATTAAAGATTACCTTGTCCACATAACCATCCTCGTCTACACATACAGTTTTCCTTTCCTCTCTCAGAATTCGTGGGTGCATGCAGTGGGTTACTGAGCCAACAAGAGCGACCAGTATCCTCGACCTGCTATTCACTTTGTGGGCCACAATTGCACAAACATAGGTATTAGACAAACTCTCTGCTAGTGATCACAAGATGGTACGATTCACTTTCTGCGTCAAATTGGCCATCAAACACGCTTTTATCCCCCGTAAGATGTATCCCATAGGATAAAGTGGAAGCAATTCCAACAATTTATCTGATTAGCCGATTGGGGCGCATTCTTTCTCTCTAACAATGTGTGCAATACCGTAGACCATCGGGTACATCAGGTCATTACTGTCCTTACTCCCCAAGACGAAGGGACAACACGTGTCCAAAAAGACGCAATCGTGCGTTCAGTCAGTCGGAAACACAGCAGACTAATTACTGGATACGGAAAGACGGGAAATTCCACCTTGCTTTTACGGTTGCACAACATCCTTCACACGGCCAAGCACACAAAGTTGACGGAGAGGATACACGAATAACAAATGACTACGAACGACATGTAAAACGAAGGAACTAATTAAAATTCTGCATCGCGGAATTAATAACCCGTCCCCTTTGATCGATGGACTGGTTAATGCAGACGGACAGTCCCTTCATGATCCAGCTGACATATGAGAAGCCTTTAGCGCATCTTTCGCTACCTCCATGAGCCTTGAGACGACCCTGTTAAATGCAAGCATTGGGGTGCAAACAACCAACGCCCTGTGTAACATTGAATTTTCTATCATTGCTATCCAACATTTAATGAATTCTACTAAACCGTCTTCCCATCTGGATTCCGATGGTATCCCACTTGCCATCATAGAACTGCGCGGGCCTGACATACCGTTACTATTGCTGAAGATGTTGACCCTTTCGTTGGAATCAAGCTACTTTCCAGACTAGTGGAAAACATCGCTAATCATCCCCCGTCACAAGAGTGGTTCCAAACAAGAAATGGATAATTACCGGCCAATCTATCATACCCCTGTAGTATCCAGAACACTAGAGAAACTGATTAAGAATGGTGGGATGAAGTTCATCAATTCGCTGGAGCTAATAGATAGATCAAAGCATGGTTTCCTGAACAAACGATCATGTGTAACCTGCCAATTACATTATCTAAACCATATTTCGAATTCTATTGACTCAGGATACGCAATCATACTTCTGTTCCTGGACATGGAGAAGGCATGCGATCGAGTGCCCCATAAACGGCTGCTGAACAAGATTGCTTCCTTTGGAATTCAGGACACACTCCTAGGCTGGCTATTGTCATACCTGAGCGGCCATTCTCAGGTAGTTATTATAGCCGACCACCGCTCTTCACCAAGTCCAATCACTAGTAGTGTTATTCAAGGGAGTGTACTTGGTGCGTTACTGTTTTTGCTCGACGTCAATGATATCAGTGCGGTTATCAGTCATGGCATGCTTTTCCGATTTGCAGATGACATAAAGATACTCTACAGATTTCGACGAGCTGAACTTCAAGATGCACTACTGCTCATACAGAAAGACCTCCACTCCCTTGAGAAACGCTGTGGCACCTGGATGATGAAGTTCTCGGCGAAAAATTCTGGCATCATGTATTGCGGCTGTTCGATACCCGAGGGATCAATTACACTCAACGACGAACAAATTTGTGTATAGATGTTTAACCCAGACCTAGGAATCAGGTGTTCTTGCACCTTCAACTTTGCTGAACAAGTGGAATACCTGCTGGCTAGGGCCAGCTGGTATGTGATCCACATAGCCCTAGCCAAAGTAGAACTCTCCAAAATCTTCACTCGCCCCATGTTGGAATATTGCAGTATTCTCTGTTTCAGCATAAGAATATCTGACAGAGTATCACTGGAAAGCATACAAAGGTCATTTACCAAACGTCTGCTAGGCAAAACATCCACTAAGAGCTATCGGGAGCACTGCCAACAATTCCAGCTCGATCCGCGTTGTCTACGAAGATTGAGACAACCTGACACTTCTGTACAACATGATTCACCAAAACGCCCACTACTATTTGCCCTCACTAGAACTACAACATAGTTCCACAAGGGAGCTACTTACTAAGGGGTTTACCCTGAGTGTACCCAGGTGCAGGAAAAATCTGCTTGTCTAACTTTTTCCTTATCAGATATGCTGTCCTGTGGAATAAGCTCCCGGTCACAATCAGATAGTGTGGCAGCGCAACGGCCTTTCTCGTTAAGCTCACCAATTACCGAGATGTGAACAAGATTATGACTCTGTTCTCTTGGGAGAAATCACTTGATGAGTTGTACCAAGAAGGGCCAGGTATCCAATGAGTGCAACAAAAGAACTTCATACTGTTTGACACACCCTAGTGCTGTTACCAACCACTTTTCTAACTTGTGCTCAAGTCGTTGAAACACACTTGGTAGTTGATGCAAACCCTTGAAACTGCAAAAGAAATGAAAAGCACATAAATGTTTACCATTCATGCATGAGCATGAGATATTCTGTAAAATAAGATCTATGTCAAACATGGCCACAGTTTCTCACTCGATGAGAAATATACATATTATTATTATTCTCATTATTATTATTATTTTATCTAGCTGTTGAGGAATAAGTGCCGTTCGAATCATACGTTCAGCGAATTGTGGCCCGACAGATGGGAGTACGAGTGTCCTCACTGCAGAAACAACTCAAGGTGGGTAAGCCACAAAACTCATTTCCTCCTGACCTTGAGAGATACGTTCACCATTTCTCCTCATTACAATTAGACAAGGTTTTACTCGAACCACTTTCACTGGGCCTGAAATTCTACGAAACTATGTTAAACAGCTAGATTTAGAGGTCCAATTTGAGAATCTTTATTTCCAAGTGGCTCCGCTTGCGCCGTCATCAGCCTTAGCAGCTGAGCAGTATAAATCAACACTGGTTAACGCATGTTACAAGTACCTAACTTATAAAGCGTGTGCTAAACATCTATTGTAGCAGGCATATCTAGACGCTCTTAAAGCACTCAAGAGAAACGATAACATACTGTTTTCTAGGCCAGCTAAAGGAGCTGGAATAGTTCGGATGGACAGATCGCACTACGTCAGCAAGATGTATGCCATTCTTTCTGACAGGTCAAAATTTTGTAGATTTGTTAATGAGAATTACAAGACACAGGTAATCAAGATATGCATAACGAAATTCCTGCGTTGCTTAAAGCCGGAGAATGTAATCGACTCAGCGGTATTGTGATACACCAGACCGAGTTGGACGGTGATTCCAGGATTGTATGGCCTGTTCAAAATACACGGGGAAGGGATACCACTAAAGCCGTTACTAGATATGTGTAAGTCGTTGTATCATTCAAACGTCAACTGGCTCGTCAAACGGCTGGAAGCAGTCAGGAAAGCCATAGCTAGCTAAAGTCTCAAGGACACCTTTGATTTTCTTGACCAAGTAAGACAACTTGAGCTAGCCTGGTGACAGATGTTTTCCCTAGATGTGGTATCTCTTTTTACCAATGTTTCATTGGAGGAGACCGTAGACTATCTGTGCGAGTTCATCCAGCTGCGCAACAGAGACATTGGTATCCCATCAGACCGGCTGAAACAACTGCTATTCAAGTGTACGCGAAACATTCAGTTTCAGTTTAATGAAACGCTATATCGACAAATAGACGGGGTGGCAATGGGTTCACCATTAGGACCTGTGCTGGCGCACGTCTTCATGAGCAAATTGGAGTGCAACCAGCTAAACGAATTCATCAACAGCTTGGTTTATTAAGGTTGATATGTAGACGACATATTTTGTATTGCGAATGATGAAATGTGCGTCGATGATTTATTGGCCCAGTTTAACACTGCACATAGTAACATAACTTTCACTATCGAACTAGAAAGTAATGACTCGTTGGCATTTTTGGATGTCCAAATCAACAGGGCATCAGACGGCTGGACGCGGAGGAGGGTGTAGAGAAAGGAAGGCTGGAATGGACAAGACATCCACTTCCCTAGTTTTGTTCCGGCAAGTCAAAAAAGGAATCTCATGCGTTACCCAACGGAGAGAGCGATAAGCATATATAGAGGACATGTTTTTAGATACGTTGAGCTTTATACGAAGTGTACTCGTGCATAATGGGTACCCTGAAAATTTGAACCAGATGCACATGGAACCGCGAGTACGAAAGCTCAAACCCGTTTCCGAAGGAGAACCAGATGATATACTTACCGTTAGTATTTAATAATGACGCGATAGCGGAACAGAGCACCCGAAGACTTTCCTTAGCTACACAGAGAACGCTTTTGCTGATGATGAAGTTTCACATCAACACCGTTGGTGTGCCAACAACGTAAAGACAGAAAACATCGGTAGCAGAGTTCCTTCTGTGTGCACAATTCCTCTTGCTGGTTTCGAACAGTGTATGTGGGGGAAGCTACCGGGAGACTGTCGGTAAGAGCTCGAGAGCATTGCTCAGCTTGGCTCTAGAGCGGTGCGAGGAAGAATGTAACAAGTACAGTATTGTCGCACCTAGTAGACTCCGACCATCAAATCAATTCGCACGACGCATTCACCCCGATCTACCGTGTCCCCGGACGTTACACACGGGCAGTCAGCAACTGCCTGCTGTCGGCAGCAGAGGCGATCGCAATTCGGACCTATGTGCACAGCCCTGAAAACAAGCTTGTTCGCTACTTTCCGTTTCTGATGTCTTCTCCGAGAAGTATTCCTCACTTGTTCCCTATGTATTTTTACTGGCGATTTTAACCGATTTGACACAGGTTTTCTCACAATTCTTGGACTACAAAACATCCTATATTTCTCTACTAGATCCGATTTAACACGTGATCTAGTATTTGTTAACAAGCTGAAGCGGTTCCCCGTGTGTAACTATGCGTCGTCGGGTAGTTTTGATCACTCAACTGTTAAACTGTGTCATATAATCTACTCTAAGACAAACTATAGGGTGAATACTCTGCGACGACCGCAGGTTCAGGCGGAAGCAGTGTTTTGCACAGAATAATGACCGACTGCGAGAAATAGTATCATCCACCGAGTTCAGTCTATTTTTTGACACAGACGTATCTACCTATTGCTATCAATCGACATGCTTCTTGAAATGTTGTTTTAACATTTGCTGTCCATGCGAAACACTGCTCATCCGTGCGGACATGTTCGCTTCCCCCACCAAAAGCAGCTACGAAAGCAAAATTACAAAGCTTTTAAAAGAAAAAACACTTTAGTAACGTCCCCATCTGTTCTTAAAAAGGAGGAGTTTCGCCGTCACGATGTGTACATTGATGCTATAATAATTGTGTACGGGGTTCCTGAGCTCCAAAACTCAACCTCTGATGCAGCGGATGCACATGACCGGGAGCGATGGAGTTACATCCGCCACGAAATCTCCCTCAATAATATCATCGTTAAGCGGTTGACCAGGATTCCATTTTCACCCAACTACAAAGGGAACGATCCCAGACTTATGAAGATGGTGCTTCAACCTGAGTTTATGTTACCGCTCGCCTTGGAAAACTGGTCCAAATTCCGCGTGAAGCTGCCAGCGGAAATTAGGTTAAAGGCATCAGGTACGCTGCCACGGATTACCAACGACTCACGGAGAGCGATCAAATTGCTGAACCATCCACTCATGCAACTTTGTGAAGGCATGGATTTATCGACAACCACAATATCCCACGAAACACGGCTGAACACGGGGGACCAGCAGGGCCCGGAAGGCCGCGATCAGTCTTCTAACCGAAAGCAAACTCAAAGGCAAACTTTACCACAAAAAACGGTTAATGGCCGACCCGTTAACGGTCGGCACAAACTCCATTCCTACCACAACCTGTGCTAGCTCACTCTTGGTTACAAAAGCACTATCCTGCATGTATACTAATGAACAAGGCCTCATAAGTAAGTTGGTAGAACTCCGTCACCGTTTAGCTTGGAGCCTCGAGACATCATAATGATCGCCGAAACCTGGCTGAGCGGCGAAATCACAGACGCTGAGATTGCCATACCGGGTATGTCACTTCTCCGGAACGACAGAACGGGCAAGGGCGGTGGCGTGCTCATTTATTTCCGAACGAACCTTCGTTGTGAGCTCATAGACGATCCCCAGACTTGTGTCACCGACGTCCTTTGGTGCAAACTGTGGTTGGAACGCAACGACGTATGCCTTCTCTCTGTGGTTTACTGACCACCGAAATCCACTCCGGAAAGGGACAACAGACTTATCTCCGCTTTTCGCTCCGTGCTTAATCAGAAGTACAGCCACATCCTCGTTGCAGGAGATTTCAACACCCATGACTTGGAAAATCCAGCATCCGAGACAGAAGTGTTCAAGGAATATTTGCAAGAGCCACTCTCTAGCACCTTCTTGTATAACCACGTCAACGTTCCAACCAGGTTCAGAACAGGAAACAACCCATCGATATTAGATCTAGTGCTCACTAACAAAGAGCTGATGGTCGATGGACTAAAGGTGTGCAGTCCTTTGGGCCGTAGCGATCACGTGACTTTGCAGTTCGATTACATATGCTACGCCGAATATCCAGCTGCGGAGCTCGAAACGAGGCAATCTGTTATCCATTACCACGTTCTGTCTGCTCTAGTTGAGAATACCAGTTGGACGTTTCTAGCTAACTGCACCCCAGAACTAGCCTGGAAGACATTTGCGAACACCATCACGTCACTAGTCACAGAAGCCTCAACCCCAAAAGTTTCCCAACATCCCCGCACAGCGAAATCCTTCTTGCGAAGCCGGACGCGAAAATGCATGACTCTAATGGATCGGGCATGGCGCGTGTATAAAAGCAACCCCAGCGCAGAAAACTGGACGGAATACGTTTCGCATCGCAACTACTGTGTGCTTTTGGTTCGCGAAGACAAGAGAACGCATCAGCAGGAGCTAGCCAAACGATTCTGTTCGAACAAAAAGCTTCTTTACAAACATGTGAATGGACTTCGCAAGGTGCAACGGAGAATCCCACCACTTAATACGACCAATGGGTATACACATACTACGAAGGAGGCGGCCAACGCATTACGGGCCCAGTACTCCCCAATCTTCCAAGGTGTACAAGCCTCGATATAAATTCCGCCACCAGTTACCCCACCGTCCGTTTTATCCAACGTCACGTTCACTGCAGAAATGGTGCTGCAAAAGCTGCTATCCTTGCGTCCACACAGCTCTCCCGGGGCCGATAACATTCACCCGAAAACATTACAGGTAGCTGCCATCCACTTGGCCGAACCACTAGCTGCATTTTTTCAGCGCTGTTTCGATGAGAACATCGTACCTTCGAGGTGGAAACAAGGTGTAATAACGCCCATATACAAAGCAGGAAGTCGATCGGATCCTGCCAATTACCGCCCCGTAACGCTTCTGCTTGTGATCGACAAAGTCATGGAAGCAGTGATAGCAGATGCGTTAATGGGATACTTGGAAAACTACGGCATAATTGCGCCAGAACAGCATGGGTTTCGTCAACATCGTTCATGTACGACGAATCTGCTGATAGCTCGTGACAACTGGACCGAGACTGTCGATGAGGGAACAGGAGTCGATGTTGCATTCTTGGACTTTTCGAAAGCCTTCGATCGCCTGGATCATCGAATCCTGCTCATTAAACTCCAACAGTACGGTATCGGAGACCCGTTGTTAGGATGGATCGGTAACTTTCTCTCTGAACGGCAGTTAGAAGTTAGAGTTCGATCATCCTTTTCCGATCCGATTCGAGTGGGATGCGGCGTACCGCAGGGTTCGGTACTTGGGCCTGGTTTGTTCCTGCTTTTCATTAACGATCTAGTAAGAGTTATTACGTCGAAATTCTTACTCTTCGCGGACGACCTCAAGGTTTGGCGGGCGATAAAACGATCGGACGACCATGAAGTCCTACAGCGTGACTTGAATGAGGCCTGGAATTGGTCGGTGAGAAACGCCCTGCCGTTTAATGTGAACAAATGTCGCGTTGTTCATATCCGCCATCGACAAGTCCACGTCTACAAGCTTGGGGCACACGATCTGAAGACCACCACTCAGGAACGCGACTTGGGTGTGCTGGTACAGGAAGACCTCGGGTGTTCCAAACAGTCAGATTCCGCTTCTAAAAGGGGCAACCAGCACGTTGGACTCCTGCGAAGAGCATTCGGAACTTTGGATCCATCCATCTTCTCTTTGATGCTGAATGCCTACGAGCGTCCTCACGTCGAATATGAAATCCAGGCCTGGCAACCCTGGCTAAAACGTGACCTTGCAGCGCTTGAGACCCCACAGCGTCGAGCAACGAAAATCGTCAAGGGCTTGCGCCACACTCCTTACCAGGAACGACTGGAGATACTCGGAGTGTTCAGCGGACGGTACCGGCGACTTCGTGGAGACCTCATACTAGTGTACCAGATATTGAGCGATCCCAGTCACGTATGCCGCCACCTCTTGAAGCTCAGCTCGAACACTAACCTTCGCGGTAACAGTTTAAAGCTGAGCCAACAGTACAGTCGTCTAGACCGTCGGGTAACCTATTTCTCCCTCCGGGTCTGCGGGCCCTGGAACGCCCTTCCAAACTCAGTTGTTTGTGCCCCCACATTAGATAAGTTTAAAACACGGTTGGACGTCGCACTGAGCGCCCTGCGCTTTGTTTTATGAACGAAAAGGCTTGTATATATTTAGGCTGACCAGCATCTTTGGATTTATACCCCAAATTCACGGTCGTAAATCTGTGCGAACCGGTGAGTACTCCATTTTTATTTGCTACCATCACCAACGATAACAATTTCTTAGCCAGTTTTGCGTCGTACCACTTTATCCCCCTAAAACTGTTATACTTCTACCTTTTATCTCACTGACGCTCCTTACTTCAACCACTTATGTGGTTTGCCAATTTGTTAGTATTTCTATTGCCAACCTGCGGGACTCGTCAAGTGTATGCTTTTTTACCCGTCATATACCATTGTTCCATTGTTATACTTGAGAATGGTAGCTGCCGGGAAGTCTGGATGATGTCAAAAGAATTAAGCGGGCATACTCGACGTACATGAACTTTGATGTAGGGTTGGAGAAACCGAACCATGACTTCTGCAAGAACTAAAACAGTCTGATCTCTGAATCCTGCTTTGACCGTGCTAAGTTTTCTGCAGGCTCACTGTCTTCTATCGACAGCGGCACGGTACACTAGTTGCTGAGAAACTTCATACAGTGAAAACAAATGGTCCAGCCGGTCTGTCAGCCGTTGTCCTCAAGGAATGTGCTGACACCCTAGCCAAACCTCTGGCAACTTTATGCACATTATACATTCAACAACACCAAATTGTCGACCGCTGAAGAGACGTCAATTTTACACCAACACCAAAAAGGTCTCAAGTACACACCGACAAATTGCTTGTACTACAATAGCCTTAAAGTTTTCGATAAAACCATTCTTGTGAGGATGCTGATCCAACAGAAGTCAACTGATTCGCTTCAATTTGCCTACCGCAGTTCGAGGTCAGCCCAAGATGCAGTAGCCTGCCTTGTGCACTCGGTTCTGTCATCTTTGGACAGGAGAATCCAATTTACCCAAGTCCGTTTTTTTAAACTACAGCAACACAATCGGCTGCGTATACCGCGAATTACTGCTTAAAAATCTACTTGGTTTTGGAATACATCCTTCCATTGTCCAAAAGTTGAGGGATTATTTTCTTGGTCGTACCCAGGTTACCCGAGTTGGGGACAGAAGCACCTCGCCGGGCTTTTTCGGGGAGGTATACTGTCACCACTACTATTTAGCAACTATGTAAGCCCTGTACCAGTCCAAGGAGAGGAAACCCTGCTGAAATACGCAGTTAAATTGTCCTGGGCATCAAGCAATCGACGACTGCCTCTTCAATCAGAGTGCAAGATAATTTAACGATCTTATCTTCTGATCAAAGGCTTGCGAGCTGTCGCACAATGTGTCGAAATACAAGACTGTCATTGTTTCAACTGCACAAGGAAAATCGATATCAACAGTTTCTCCAGAAATGCCTGGAACTTAGCATCGATAGCGAGAGGTTTAATGTGAAGGACCGTTACCCAAAAAGTTCGAGTTCTGTGGCGAAAGGCAATCTTAGGCAAAACTCACAATAAAAGAACAAGCAAACACACTTGCGTTATAATCCTTTCTTCAGTTACCGACCGTTAGATGCCGACTAACGATTCGAAGATAGACAGCCGACTACTGGAAGAACGTGACGGCAGCACAAGCATAGGCAGTAGCAGACAAAATCAGCACGACGCGAGCGCGTTGCAGCTGTTGTACCTGAAATTTTGTGCAGCTAAACAAATGGTACCAAATGGTTGGTAACGGAAGCGATAAAAACGAAAATAAAATGTAGTATACCCACAACCGCTACCGAACTCCCCCCAAGAGCGTGCGCTGGTAAGCAACGCTCAATATAGCGTTAATGGAACAAATTGTGTCATTTTGGAGGGAAATGAAACAACGCTATCTGAACTTGTGTGGATAGGATCGTTTGTTGTGGGGCGCAGGTATTCCGAGGTTTGGGAATTCGCCAGGCGGTTGTCAGTGGGCAGCAGTCCAGGAACTGGAGTGCTGTGAGTGCTTGAGGTTGCTTTTCAACTATCCATAGTTGAATAGACATACGCGGGTATAAAACAATCATGCTCACGGGCTATTTGAATCCATTATTATACAGAACGAAGCATGCCGGTTTCCGTGTTAAGACCTAGTTTGTACCTTCATAAGGCGGCGTCAAGCGTCTATGGACAGCGTCCATTCGGATAAAGACGAATGGACAAGTGTGCAAGTCAGGATGTATATGCTGGTCGTGCAGGTTTATTCGAGGAGATGTCGCTCTAATGGATCAAAAATTGTGCTTCAAACTTTCAGCATAGGATGTAGGATTCTATTTGCCGGTGATTCGGGAGTCCAGTATTACCTCGCCTGGGACTTTGAGGGTTGTGCCAAAGACAACTTCGGCTAGGCAGTATCCGATATCTTTTTTTATGGTATTGCAGATACCAAGAAGAATAGCTGGAAGGCGTTCGGACCAACCAGCATCAGGCGAAATCTCTGTAATGGAGGCCTTCAGTTGTCCATGAAACCGTTCGACAAGATCATTGGCAGCAGGATGATAGGCAGTCATCTGAAAATGCATACAACTGAGCAGCCGAATCAACTCACGAAAAAGGGTGAAACCGAATTGAGATCCTCTGTCAGTAGTGACAGTGGCTGGCACATCGGAGGATGAAATCCGCGATTCAACGAAAGCACGAGCAACAGTTTCAGCGGAAATATCACTTAAAGGAATTGCATGAGGAAAACGACTAAAACGATCAATTTAAATCAGTTAGTTCCATTCAGTAGTTTGAACAACGAAATGAGAAGACGAATAGTGGCAGATGCTAGCATTTCGTATTATCTCATCAGTACCAACACAATAACAGGGAAATTATTGGTACTGATGAGATAATACGAAATGCTAGCATCTGCCAATGTGCTTCTTCTCATTTCGTTGTTAAAACAACCAACACAATTCAACAGATAAGTGAAACCGTTTGAAGCAGGTCACGGTCCTACAACATCAAGGTGAATGTATTTGAATCTGGCTTCAGGGAATGAAAAGTACCAGGAGTTGTGAGAGTGTGTCTGTGGACCATACTTCTTTGACAACTGAGACAGGTTTCGGCCCATTGTCCGATGTCTGCGAGCAAGTTGGGCCAAATGTAACAGTCGGTAATTAGTTTCAAAGTAGCTCGGATATTGGGATGTGATAATCCATGAATATGGTCAAAAACCATTCGCCGGTAGGACTGTGGAACAAAAGATCTAGCTTTACCGGCGCGAATGTCGCAGTAGATTCCTGCGTCAGAATTGAGCAGGGCAATTGCAAGAATTTTAACGTGTTGTTCGCTCGAAGCTGTGTTAGGTTAGAGTCACTCGCTTGGGCAACTGACACTTCATCTAGTCCGATGGGCGAGCGTGAAAACTGATGGATGTGAGCACGGGATGGTGTGGCAGCAACAAGGTTGTTAGGACCATCAATATAGGGAATATCAACACAAAAGTGGGAAAGATAATCAAGGTGTAAAGTCTCTCTAGGGGAATAACTGTCAGAAGTTGCACGAAAAACATACACAAGTGGCTTATGATCTGTCAAGTTAACAAAACGGCGACCCTCACAAATGTGACGAAACTATTTTGCGGCCAGGTATATGGGAACGAGCTCTCTACCGAACTTACTGTACCTGGTCTGGGCAGGTTGCAGCTTCCGTGAGAAGAAAGACAAGTGTTGAATTTCGTTACCTACCAGCTGCTCACCGGGGGTGTGGATGGAAGAAGAGGAGGGGTTGCCAAGCGATGACTTGGTCCAGAGTAATGAAGTCCCTCACTTCGAAGCTAGCCTGGGTTGAAGCGTCGCGGCTCATTGTTTGGGGTCCAAAAGACAATGAACACGTTTGGCTAGATACACTTGCTGACATGGAAAGGAGCCGACCTCAGTGGCGTTCTTGTTGTGAGTTTCTTTGTCACTCCCCATCCCTTTTAGCCTCCCCTCCAACCACGATCTCATTTCGTAGCGTAATATAAGTTTACATAATTGTTTTACTTTTTGCCTAGTAGTCGGCTGGTAGCTTACCGGAACGTGGCGTACCCGCTGCTGATAGCGCAGCTGGCATGCAACTGTTGTATTTAGTTTGTTTTTCATTTATGTATTGCAGCGCAGTAGCTGAGGTGTTTCCCACCTCTAGGTAACGTGTATAATGATGATGCCCAGCTGCTGCAATACGGTACCAAGGGCGGATTGTTAAGCGTCCTTCTTGAGCATGAGAATGAAGTTTTCGTCCGTTCTTAAGTAAGCAAGTGAAGTAGCTTGGCTCAGCTTTTGCTTGATTGCGTTAAACGCTGCTTCGGCGTCTTGAGTGAACGTGAACATTTTGAGATTGCCATTGAGCAAATTAGTTAAAGGTTGCAGAATTGCAGCGCATTCATGTATAAACCGTCCGTAGTAGTTAACCATGCTAAGAAAACGGCGTAGGTTCTTAACGGATTGCGGTGATGGATAATTCAGTATTGCTTGCGTTTTATCATTCAAGGGATTACTCCCGGTAGCGGCAATTCTGTAGCCTAGGAAGTCCATGGAAGCTTGGCCAAATACGCATTTGTCATGGTTAATGGTGATACCATGAGGTTCGAAACGTTCAAAAACTTTTCGTAGATATGTTAACTGTTCGTCGGCAGAAGCGCTTGCAAGTAAAATATCATCAGTGTAAACAAAGACAAAGTCGAGACCACGGAGAACTTGGTCCATGAAGAGTTGGAAAGATGGCGCGGCGTTTCGGAGACCGGATGGCGTACGGAAATACTTGTACAAACCAAAAGGGGTGGTCACTGCCCTTTTTGCAATATCTTCCGGGGCTATTGGAATTTGGTGGTACACCCTGACAAGTTCAACCTTTAAAAAGATCGAGTTTTCAACCAATTCTAAGGAAAAGTCGTGAATGTGCGGGATCGGGTATCTGTCCGGAACGGTGGCGTTATTCAGTGCTCTATCGTCGCTACGTGGGCGCCAAGCACCGGTATTTTTAAGCACAAGGTGCAATGGAGATGATCAACAACTGCTTGAAGGACGACTGATTCCGAACTTGAGCATATGCTTGAACTCTTCCTTACTGGCCTTTGGTTTGTCAGGTCTAAGTCATCGTGGTCTCGGCATCACAGGTGGACCAGTTGTGACGATGTGATGTTGCACCTCGTGCTTGGGTTCCCTCACGTCGTTATGTACCCTGACAAGTAATGAAAAATGTTGCAACAATGCGGACTACTGCGAACAATCGGGCATAAGGACTCGAAGTCCAAGGGAATTAACTGCAGTAAGCTTGCCGGAAGCAGTTAACGAAGTGGTATCAGTACGTAACTTACCACAACGTAGATCTACTACGAAGCCAAATTTGCTGAGCAAGTCGACACCGATGATAAGCTTGTGTACCTCGGCGATTACAAAAATGTATGGGAAGTTACGACGTAGTCCAAGACTAAAGGTGAAAGGTTTCTGGCCATAAGACGCGATCTTCGTCTGGTTAGCAGCCTGTAGCGTCACCCCAGACGGCTGTAAAGAAAGTTTCTCCAAGGAACGGTGTATAACGCTTATCTGCACCAGTGTCAACCAAAAGGTAGCATTTGCTCGTAGAATCAAATGCGTACAGGTGGCGACTAATAATTTGGCCAGCTGTAGCCGTCCCCGTTACTGGCTGACTTCGACGTTTCCCCATTTGCAATTAACGAAAGCCTTTGGGTGAGTACACCCTGGGCGGCAGATTCGTGCGGCATTATCAAAACGGTAAAAAAGTAACAGTAAGAGCGCTATGATCGTCTGCGAGAGTTGCTGCGATGCCTGCTTCTGGAAGAGGATCTTAGGTTTCGTATTCGACCGCGGCTAAAGAGAGAAATGCTGAGCTCCAAGTTTGAGAACCTCTCACTAATGCAGTCGAGTGTGGCATTTCCTGAAGCCTTTGTAATGGACGTCTTAGCCACATAATTCACAGCGTTTTTAAAGAAATTTTTCTTGTACTTTTTTGGTCTCTTCTGCCAGCTTATTCAGTGGAAGGTCCTCGGCCAAAACAGCTAGTATTGCCATCGTGTTTGCTGGAAAACACTTAATCCAGTGTCAACAAATAATGGAATCATCTAAGGTTGATGAACCGACAATTGATCGCATGTTTCGGAGGAGCTTACACGATGTATGATCACCATGCTCGACGCCAGAGAGTAGCTGTTGGCGGCGTGCCTCGTCGGATGAGGTAGTGCGTTTTAAGATAGCAGCTGCAAGTTTGTCATATGCTGAATCAGTCGGCAGAGGATAGAGGATATCGATGATTGCTGAAGCCACGTGTATAGGTAAATCGGCAGTAAGATGAAAACATAGTAGACTGCTAGGTAATCTTACGAAATGTAAGATAGATTCCACTTGAATAAACCAGACTGGTGGGTTGGACACATCGAAGGATGACAAAGAAAACGTGAAGGAATTTTCAGTTAACTGTTCACAAAGAGGTTAATCAAATATAATGAAGAAAAAATAACGTGCTTCGAAAATATACGAGGCCACCAATTAATGTAGTGGACCGTTACGTAATGAGTGCAAGTGCGGAGGCAAAATATAATCGTAGGCAAAAACTCAAAATAGAAGAACAATCAAGCACACTTGCGTCATAGTTCTTCCTTAAGTCATTATTATTCTGATGCCGACTACCGATTCGACGATCAAAACCCGACGAATGGAAAGACATGGCAGCAGCACAAGCAGAGGCAGCAGCCAACGAAACCAGTACGATGCGAGCGCGTTGGATGTTGTATTCGAAATTTTTATGAATTTAAACAAATAGTACCAAAATGGTCTGTAATGGAAGTGAAAAAATACCGCTACTGGTCGCACTCTACCACGTTAGTGAATTACTTGGGTGTTTTGTTAAGCTGTGATTTATCTTGGTCACACCATATTTAAAAAACGTCCACAAAGGTCCGGAGGTTGTCGTCCTACGCCTCACGCCTGAGACCTTCCTACGTCCTTCATGACTTGATACTTGGCCTTGCCACTGTCTGTGTTCTGCCACACCGGACGTACTGCTCACTAGTAATGTTTCCTGGTCTGTTGAGCAAGGACTTTAAATTGATCTCTAGGTGGTTAAAACTTGCCGCCTTGCAGCTGTGTATCGAAACTGAGGTACGTTGCCATACTTGTATACACTCATGTTATTCTTTGATAACCAAATTACTTCATATGATAATTTAACGAAAAGTTATGTCTGCATAGCCGTACGCTTTAACAGATACACTATTTTGATATTGTTATTTCAAGTGATTGGCTAATGTTTGATATCCCCGGTGTGGCTGCGCTTGATGTGCATGTTGACAAGGTGCCCACCTGCCTATTACCCACTACCTCGTTCAGACTGGTTCCAGGTGACAGTTGGTCGTTGCCGAAGAGGACGGGGTGCACGGTTCTTGTGGTCGTGCTAGGCTCAAAGTGTGGTTCCATGCAACCTGTGTGGAACGGGCTACGGCCCAGCCACCGCCTTGTGTGCGCTTGATTTCCAAATACAGTGTGCTTGTGTTTGCCTGTGAAGGAGTGTGGGACGGCTCCGTTGATGAAACGTGGCTCAAATCCACATGCCTCCCGGACTTATTCTTTCGGGTTTACACTGGATATGGGGTGTGTGGATGGAGGTGTGGGTGGTGCAGCGCAAGCCATCCATGGTCCCTCTGTAGGTGCAGGCGCCCTGTGGCTGTCGCTGTGGAGGCGGCAGTGACAGGCATATCCGAAAACGGATACCGCCAACCGTGCATTCATGTTAGCTCTTAGGAGAGACTAGCATCAATGGTACTTGCCGGCACAAGTCTCTCCCCATTGTGTATTTTCTGAATGTGTCAAAAACGTCAACTGGACAGAACTACAAATCCATATATGCCCGTCTACGAGCGCACCGTTCGACACTTCTCTGCTACATAGCGGGATGTTAGCTAGACCAAAACAAAGTAAAGAATTAACAATGCTATGATGGTATTATCCTTTTCCAATTACTGATCCCCTTTTGAATTTCGTGCTGTATCATTGAAAGCATGCGTGCTCCGGTAGAATATTCGCCATTGAGTTGAATGTGAACATCTTCGTATTTGTAACTAAACATAACCGTTGCGTTAAACTTTGCGTAGGTTCTCCTGTGCTCTGAAATTTCGTTTATGCGCAGGAACAGGGATTTTTCGATGTAAGTAATTAAGGGTTCTTCGTAGGAGCTTCTAAATCAGATAACCCTCCTCTACCTTTTCTTGTGGGTTTTCACAGCAGTGCAGTTTGGTTGAAGAAGTTCCCTTCGTATCTCGACGGCGGGGCCTTTAAATCGGCCGTTGCCATTTGCCTGGAACACCGAGTTCACTTTATCTGCCGCGGATTCAGCAGTCTTCACCAGATATTATTAACCCTTTCTTTGGATATGCTATTTCAAGGTCATTGGCGCTGTACTGCGCTACATTTTTAAACGCGCTTTGAAATACTGCTCATGCCACGCAAGATCGGCGTAAACCTGAAGTATACGATCACCATTTTCTGTCATGCGAAAACCTTGGCCATCCTGAACACCGTGTTCACGTTCACCAACCTCAGACCTGCTGAGCTGATTGTTCAGCACTCTGCTAAACTCACGATGTCCTCCCGGTGCTTTATCGGAGAAGTTCGGAGATTCGACGGTAGAACTTATTCTTAACTGAGTCAAGGCTACACTCCGTGAGAGGGTATGTCTCTATAATGGACAAACGTTGGATGGCTCTGCAGTTGGACGATCGTAATGAGATTTCCAGCCGGACCGTGCGGAGCCAGCTATTAACAGGGATGTAGTCCAGTAGCGTAGCCTCAGCACCTGTGTGCTGGACGCAATCCCCACGTCGGCATAACCAGTGGCTTTGACACTTGAATCTCAAGATGGCCGCAATAGGAAACCTACAGCGGAACTGGCAATCGGTGAACCCAGCCGTAGCGTCCATCTCGAGTCCTGTAAACGGATCTCGGTGAGGCAGCAAACTGCCAATGACAGTGATTCTTAGAGTGCAAGCAAGGACTTTTTGTGGGCCGATCTACATTGGTGTCTGAGTTGGGAACGGGTTTCTAGAAAACACTTGGCAATGCGACTGGTTGGCTTTCATGCAGGTCAATATGGTTGATGCGTGCGACGAGAGCTATCAGTGCATGCTATTGTGGATTCAGATACAAAGAGGTGTTAGCAACCTGTAATTAAGTAACTAGACGGTAGTGCGGTAGAGTGCGGTGTAACAGATACGGCCACCAGGAACATCGAACGCGGTTAGCTGTTCCAGACTGCAAATGGTTCGGGCAGATAAAAGCTAAAACAGTGGTCCACAGGTTGCGTGGGCGTGATATTTCCTGGTTGCTCAGGTCTAAGAAGAAGATTGGTTTGGGGGACTCTACACGGAACCCTAAGTCACAAAGAATTGACCCGAAAAATAGAAAGCTTGGTGGATTCTAATTAGTACCCATAGAATGTCATGAATGGTTTCATGAAGTTACGAGACGTTCCTCTTACTTTTATTTTGTCTCTGCATAAGTAAAGCTTGAACGTCGAAGTGCCGGGGGGCTTGGCTCGCTTACTGGCACACGAAACGGAGCGCTCGTTGGGCGCAGGCCTGTTTCGTCCCTGGAGATTTGCCCTGACCTGACCTGATATATGGTGAAACGCTGGCAGCCGGCAGTAAATTTTTAGTAGAAACATACTACTCAAGGCAATGAAAAATATCCGGAAAATGCGCACGCGTTGCCGAGCACGAATGTCGTTGACATCCAGTTGGTTTATAAGCCTTAATACAGTTCAATCCAAGTAGAACCCGGTGAGCATCGGGCTAGTTCATCCACCCTCTACTGTGTAATCACTTCTGGTTACAGCAGTGCGCGGCTGCTTATTCACCTCGGCTGCAAACAGACAACACTTGTCCACTTTAACCTCCGTAAGAAAGACATTTTCTGAGACGCAGCCTTTGGAAACACCCGGTAGTATATAGCTCCGTAGAACCAATCATTGTACGACTCACTATAATACACCCTGTGGCATACTCTTTGAACCACTGCAGTAGGGCGTGGCCGCTCACCATACTTATTCAATCGGCTCACTCTTCACTAGCCCGCAGGTCAAATTCGTGCAGAGGACAACAGTAAGCAAAGCAACGAGGCCTGAAATGCTTCTAACAACAGGGAATATGGGTTGCGCTTTCTACTTGCAACATCACCACGTCCATGAATGGGGCAGGCAACATTCCGATCTTCCTTTCGGTAAGTGAACTCAACTCAATGGACAGAAAAGCATCAAACTGTACATCAATACGCCTCCTGTATTTCGTGCATCTCAGCAATATCTTAATGCCTGTCTTCTATCACGTGATATCTCAAGTCTGACTCCGTCTTTATGTGGGTGTCTACCTACAATCCCGAATACTGACTACCGTAGGATGTCCAGCGCCGCTTTAACTAGACTCAGAAAATGGTTCCCCCTGTAGGATGGATACAGCAAGCCACCACCCAAATAATGATTCTCTTACACATGTCTCCCCATTCCTGGCACTCGCGAATACTTGGTAGACACCTGCTCAAAGCTCACATGCGTGCCAACTTGATGGGTGTGTGTGGGGGTGGTTGGGAAAATCTGCAGGATCTTAATATTAAATTGACTGTGAGACCCTTGGAGATACATACCGGTATCAGTAGATCATATGCATATAGGAGCTCTGAAGCAAAGAGACTCCTCACTGCCAAGTTACCTTCCAGTTCAATTCCTCCGTGTTCTCAAAGAGGGCGGATGTGTGTGAACCGAGTCCAAACATGGTTCAAACAGCCGTGGCTACCTCTAGCCTTCCTAATGAACGCGCATGGTACGAGTGGGTGACGTTATAGACAATTTAACACATAACTACCTCCCTCGTAATACACCGTGGTTTTCTTACGAGAAGTCTCGTAACGCACTAACCACCTGCTCTCTTTACTCCATAATCATTGCAATCCTTCTCGTCAAATACGTTTCATCTGCACGCCATCTATATGTCGGAGCCTCTTTGAAAGCTGATATTGCAAACTGGTAACTGCTTTTGGCGGATATACGCACAGAGGTTAACAATATGCCAATTTGTAACCTCAACTGCCTGTATTCCATAATGCTATAAATTTACACGTCTGTAGTAAGCATTTGAAAATATGCAGGGAATTTTTCTCCGCATTAAACCGCGCAACATTCTTGTATTAAGCTTTATGCTAAAAGTTTCCTCAGGAACTAACTGTTTCAAGCATGCCGCTTTGTTTGCCAAGTGATAGATAATCTCAATTTGGATCATTATTTGTCATGAGATAAGTCTCATTTAGTTTGAATTGTATTCCAAGGAGATGGATGTTCGGTGTTTCTTGCTTGCTGGTTAGCGCCCCGGCTCGGTGTCCGTTAAGACTTGGCGTGAGCCGTAAAAACCCAGTAGTGCGTTTCTGGCCCCTGTACTAGATGTTGCTGGCGGATCTCAGTGGTCTGGTAACCTAGGCACCCGCTGTCTATTCCCATATCCTGATGCCACTGTTTGCATCATCTAGATCAAGACGAAATCGACTGTAGAAATGATCTTGAAGGTATACACAGTATCCAGAAGTCGTGTCAACTTGCCAAATCCTTCCAAACTAAGCCTTAACTTTTGTGGCTTGTGCGTGTTTTGCTAAAGATGCGAAACTGCTGTCCTTCCAGCTGACAGCCGTTGTGTAACTGGAGTAGGTGACGAAAGAGAAGTGTGACATCTCTTGGTTAAGTTTCTTTTTGGGAATGCATTTGGCTGTAATATATCACAATTGCGTCCTATTGAGACCAAACATGCATGTTGTGATTTAGTGTAATTGAAAGACCCACCAACGGACGATGCTGCGACGATATATTTAGCTAGGGTCCGTAAAACAAGTCCGGTACTCTCCCACTAATCTGGAGATTTTCCAATCTCTTGCGCAGTGTTCAAAATGATACTTAATGGAGAGGGATTACGCACAGTTAAGCAAAGTGAACCAAAAAGCCATTGACGCCCACTTCCGGAGTGACGCTTGCCTGTACGTCAGTGACGCCATACCACTCACGGACCGCTGCGTTGGTGTTAATCCGTCAACCGTTGTCCAAGAAGCTTCTTTACGGGGCAATTACTCTGTGACACTGGAGTTTATGACAAGTCACTCCACCTGCTGAGATGTGAGTGTATTTGAAATCCGTCATGTGACCGCTTAGCCCCACTCCACAGCTCGCATTTTGGACCGATGACACAATTGGAGCAGAGCGCGTTATAATAAGAAAAGTGTTCCTTAATAACGGCTATCCCGAGGCCTACATTGACAAGAATATGTGAACTGACTGTGCGATGCTCTCAAAGCCCCACATCAGGAAGGGAACCCGTCTACTTATCGCCGCCATTCCAACGAGCCAATAGTTCCAAATACCTTAGCAACCGATTAACAGCGGACGCCAGCAACACCTACGGCCTCACAATCACGCATTATCTTTACTTCCATGCCCACACTGAATCTCCAGCTGAAGGATAATGTCTGTGGATGGCATCGTATCTTGTGTGCAATACTTTACCTGTTCGTGTGGGACAAGTTGCATACATCATACCACGAAACGTTTATCTGGACGCTTTCACGAGCGTCGTTCAGCGTGGCTAAGCCGAGAATTGAACAAGACGTGCATCATTGCAAGAATCGCACACCGAGTCCAAACGAATCATCCCGTCGTTGTCCATAAAACTCTTCGCCCGGTCTACCGTGTGAGGGTATCCATTCACAGCTTATTGGATGCCGGATCCTTGCATTGGCGGAGGCGCTCGCGATTCGTCTCAACAACCCTCCGTTGTGTGTGCATTATCAATTCGTTGAGACCTTGGCTTTCCCATTGTCAGCTGTCGCACGCGCAGCTGCCGGGTGAACAAACCACACCCATTACTGACATTCTAACATTCAATGTTCAACTACTCAATCGACTCTTGTTTAACTTAACTATTTAAATGTGTTGTATTTGGTCTGACGATGAATCACCAAAAACGAGCTTGTTTGCTAGACCATCTTTTCATGAGGGGAACGGGAATTATTCACCATCTCCAACAGCAATTCTCTTTCCTTAACGATGGGTTGCATTGCCAACTTCTGTCGGTACACTGACGTTGTGGTGCATTGATGAAGCACATGACCTGAGTAGCAGTGGGACGAATAACTTCAAACGCTTAGCACAGTGTCAGTATGTCGCCAACAAGGCGCGGCACGAACGAGTCCGTCTCACGACAATGTTTTGCAACTGTGGTCTACCTTCGCTTATATGAGGTGGTCATACGACCACACTTGGGATAGTGCGTACAGCCTGGCGTGCCCTACCATCGGAAGTGTGTTGCATGTATAGATTAGGTCCAAAAACTAGCTACAAGGATGACTGAGGACCCGAGTGAACTGCCAGTTGATGAACGCCTAAAGAGCCTAAGATTGCCTTCCTTGTAGCGGCGCAAAATGGAGCTAAGAACTAATGGAAATGTTCGAGATTACGATGGACCTCATTGGTGTCAAACTTTCTGATCTGTTTGAATTAGCTGCATCCAACTACCTATCTGGGGACATACAGCTAAGCTCAAACCTCAGAGGTCCAAGTCAGAAATTAGGGATCAATTCTTTGCAAATCGCGTAGTTAATAGGTGGAACAAACTTCCTTATACCTTACCGAGTAGTACTACTACTTCAAAACGGCCTAGTCAAATGTTGATAGGGTCAATTTCCAGAATTGTGGTACCTTAATTGAAACTTAGCGCAGCCTTCATGGTTCATGACCCATGAATGTACAGAGAGTACTCTTGTTCTCGCTTCACTTTTTGTTGAGACAAGGACAGTAACTCAATCGCTACCGTGCTTAGATTTCTGACTTGCTTGCCGGTATAAGAGGCAGGACGGTTATTAGGGAGAAGTCTATGTAATCCTTGACACGTGACCTGTCAAGAGCTATGTGGTGCAGCGAATGCTGTCACATCCACAGAAGTGGGGTTGAAATAGGCACCTTGAATCAAAATAAGAAGCAAGTGTTCCGTGAAGAATACTTTTCAGTATAAGCCTCAACGGTGGGATCAACTGCTAAATGTGTCTAGTTGGCTTGAATAGCAACCACCGAAGCGGCAGCTCACATTGTCACGGAACGTGGTAGTTAAAGTACAATGGAAAGATACCCAGGTAAATTCCTCTCACAGTCAATCAAATGTTAGGTTGTCAATTAAAAGGATATGCAACAACAGTCACAGACCATTGTAGAATTAGGGAGTGCGCAATTTGCCTGTGTACGCGCAACTCCAGCTTTAGATGGCGAATATAGATAGCTTTAGCCATAGTAAGCATATGTTTCCGTACGCTGTGTGAGAAAAGCTCAGGGATAGATTAGATGACTTGGAAGTCGTCTACCGAGTCTGCTTGACCGTACTCTAAGAGGTGCGACATGATGGAACTATTAGAAGACCTCACTTTGCTCTCGCAAAACCAATTCGGATTGTGTTCTCGAATCCTATGGGATAGGCGTCTCGTAGAATGCCATACGTATCGGGTACCACAGGAGCGTGAGTAATTATAAACAAGCAGAAGCAATCTGACACGATTGGTTATAAAGTAAAAACTACAACTAACAACCGATGTAGGATAAAAGCAAACGCAGACTGGAAAAGATCACTTTAAAATCCAAATCATTGCAGATGTGAACTGACTGCTAATTATAACGAGGTGTCCAATCGTTGAAATGGCCAGCCTCGGAATCCCCAAGTTTTCGGCTTTAATAGAAATCCGCATCCTGTGTTTTCTCTGTTTCAATTCGTGATTGCTCTTAAAAGAGAGCGAATGAGCAACAAAATTCATTACACGATTTCAGCACGAAAATGCGGTAGAGCACACCGGCACTACATTTTGCTTTCGACTAGAATTTGGGCACTATTCAGCCTCGTCCAAACCACTTAAGTGATGGACGACTTCACGCTATCTATCAGTTATGAAGGATTCTCTTGGATGTCCAGTTTGAAGTGAACTAACTAGAAAACCTAACTGCAGCACTGGCAATTTCTTCTGAGCTATGGCTCTTGTGTGACTACTTGTACTTTTGCGCTTCAGGCTCCACTATGTGATCTCATGGCTCCGTACACCCTTCAGTCGATAATAAACGAAGCGCTCACGGTTTTTGGAGCTGGTGAAACCGAAACGCACGGGTATACTTAAATGTCCGTTGTGATGTCTGACATGATTGTGTCACCAGTGACGATCGTTTATCCTTCGATGACGATCCGTCGCATTCAGACTCATGCAGAAGGGTGTCGCGCGCCAGGTATGTTTTGTTCCACTGGAAGTTACTCTGACGATTCGCTCCGTAGAACTTGTGACTCAACTACAGCGTAGCGATTGCTGTTACTCCGTTGTCACAAATTAGCAGAAGCTTGGTCGATGCGATGATTCACAAACAGATGAGGCTGTTCAAGTTTCTACCGTTTCTACAGAAACGCATTCCGTAACTCAGCGTTTCTTTGTGCCGCGTTTTACAGTGGTCAGTGCTTTAGAGCGATTTCTCGAATTTTCATACTGTAGGGGTCAGCACGGTTGCGCTCTCGGAACGAGCAGTTATCCCTATTGGCTCATAATTCACAAGATCAAGTTTTGCTCCGCGTAAGTGCGGCAGCCGATATTATGATAGACACAAAAAATTGTCTTCCCGTTTCGTGCATAACCGATAGAAAAGCAGCACCTAGTATACTAGCGTTGGGATGCCGCTCTACCCTAACACAGTGCTTTGGTCACTGAGTCGCCCCAGAGGGGGTGTGGCACTCCTCTTATGGCAGAACGACGCAGCCATGAAGCACAATGTTTGTTGACGCGGCAACAATCAAGCAAACCTCTCACGCAGGCGAACAGGTATGAGCCATGTTTCTTTCCCACGTCACACCACATTGTCTGCGGTCTACTCATGACACATAGATGCACATACCCAGTCTGCGCAGACGAATAATGGCTGAACCTTCAACCCATATCTCCGCTTCTGTCTACCCCATTCCGATCATTCGATAGCTCGCGACTTGCTGAGTCATGGCTGCATCAATCTGCTTGAAGTCAGTCTTAGGGGCTCCAATACCGGCGTATTTGTCTGGTATATTACACTTTCAACGAATCGCTTCGCTGCCCTTTCCGATTCAGCCTCGCTACCACTCACCGCTAGTGACCCAATACCGGCTTGTTCTATCAGGACTGTGTTGTTCTGTCTGGTCTCACTGGTTGCGTCTGTTCCTGATTCCACATGCACCTGTTTTCGTGGTCTTCCTACCTCCCGGCAAGCAGTGCGTTCGTCTCCCAACATTTGGAATGGAAATCGAGCCGTAGAACCTACTCACGAGATGTAGCGCCCGGTGCCACATTTTGCAGGAACCACAACATGTAAGCAGGTTTGTTCCCTGTGTCTACCGCCTCGTGGCATGACTACGAACTCGCAGTTTACGACTGATCGTTAGGCTAGAATTCGGCGCCTGAAGCGCATCTTGAGCCCACCTCAGTACTACACACAACTCACTGAGCTGAGATTGAGTGAGTGGAATTCCGGTCATTGCATGCAACCAGCCTGCATAAAAGTGTACTGACAACAACCGCCGAGCACTGGAATTTTAAGGCTGGTATTTGGTCATATCGGTCCACTAGATTGCCTCCCCCTGCATGGAATTCAAGTGCAATGCAAATCAAACACAGCCTGTGTGAAAAATTGAGTTCCCTGTATTAAATTGAACAGAATAATAAGAAGACGTGTGTTGCAATGATGCTACATTTTCGTGCTCTCTATTCACTTGAGAACCAGTACCAACAAATGACAACGTGAACAGAAATCAATAAGTTGAAATCGGAAGGTCACATGCAAGTTGAGGAAGTATCACATACTCTGATGGGGGGTTGAGCTTAAGGAACAGTTGCTTTTGGATGCACATTGTTGGACGATAATTGATTATGGCCACTACCTCGGCAAACTTAAGTACTCAGACGTTTGTGTTGCGATAGATGACAGTAAACGCCGAGCTGGGACATACCTGACGGCCAGTTTCAATCTGTTGTTTTCGAATCGAGGAGGCAGATAACATATTCGTCGACAGAGATCCCGTTTGTGGTTGCTCAGTCATGGTGCAGATACGCTTTGGAATGTGCTCCCCAATCCGCTTACATATGCGACGGTCTGTTCTGTCGACGTAACTGTTTCCACAGTTACAAACAAATGGATAAGAATAGCGTATTTTAGCGGAAACCGGAACAATAGGCTTGACGGGGAGCAATGGTAGCTTCTCGGTCGTCCAGCGAAGGCAGAATATCTCATCATTGTGGGAACGTCGTATTGTAACTGCTGTGCGTCATTTTACTTGCTTAGCCACAACACCAGCTTCCAAGGCTAGTTGTAGGTAAACTGGCATTTTTGGAGCAAACAAACGAGCGACTGTTCACTTTCTGCAGGACGGTTATGAAACCTATTCAGGGCTTCTGAGTCAGTGCGGCTCTCCGTGGTACTACTTTGGTAGCAAGTCACCTTGAATCCACGAACACTGCGCGGTCTGACGCAGGCTCAAATATGTTATGCGACCCAGATGGACGGAGCTATTTGAGCTAATTAGCACACTTGTGTTTCTCCTTCCATGGACGTAAGTCGCTGGTGAAGGTGGTTTTATCTGTAGTTCTTCTGTTTATAGCTAAGTTTGGTTTGCGATGTACCGACTGAAATCCATTCAAGCTGCGGTGAAGCCACTTTTGTCGAAGACTGAGTAACGAAGTGTTTAAACATTTCATAAGCCGCAGTCTTCCCTTTCTCCAACAAATAATCAACATCTTTATCGCTTGAAGAGCTGAGTTGTCGTAAATGAAGGGACGATCACAGCAATATGGAAACATGCTTGGTATCTATTTTGTGGCTTATAAACTAACAACACTGTATATGCTCACGTGGGGAATTCGCACATCACCTATGGGTGAAAACACGTAGACAGACATAGTTGTGCGGGCAGCTTCTAATGGACAATCTAGTGGAAATGCTTGTTATGAAATCAGATGGGCACAGATTGGTTCCACTGCAATCGAAAGTCACGGATTCCGAGCAATGCAACAGTAGCGGGAATCCACTTTCACTTATACAACCGATCCTTGTCGACTGATTGTCATTCCGTTGGTAGATTCGATTAACCAGTTGCTTTTAGTGTGTTGCTTAATCGGGACCACTGAGCTAAGGTTGGCACCGATATCGTGATCGGCGACCTCGGCGTGTTCGAAGGACAAACATGCTCACCATTCACAACAGCCTATGATTATTCTATAGTTCAATAGTTCAATAGTGCATGATAGGATAAAAAGCAAAACTTAACAAGACCCACAGGATGGAACATGCAAAAGAAAAGGAAAATCAACAATGTTCCAACGTGGAACGTGGATCATAAGTAGCTTAGGTATCCAACTTTACCACATGGTTGTGTGGCGTTTAACCCTAAGAAGAAAACCTAATAGTCTTTCAAATGTCGTGATGTCTGGTGCGTTCACCTCACGTGTTGGCATTGCGTTCCATTGGGAACAGACTCTAAGTGCGTAAAAATACTTTCTACAATCCAAACGGGATTGTTGCGTTACTAGTTTCAGCTAGTGGCCTCGGCATTGTTTGTAATGGGCTAGGATCAGCAGTGATGTACCTGAGTGCTCACTGTCCATTAGTTTCCGGTGTTTGAGTTTGAGATCCCTGCAAATTCGTAAGTAGTCTGAGGAGGACACACCGAGTAAACAAACGCGCAGTTCGTAACTGAGATCGACTAATCCACTTGTTGCCTTGGTGGTTCTGCTTTGAGGCTGCTCCAAGAGACGAGTCTCATTTTAACAATGGACGCCGGGCCTGTACCGCATATTCAATGTGGGGACGAAGACGTGTTGATCAACAGGGGTACTAGCCGTTGCTCAAACATGCCGAGAACTAGCCTCAAAAGCCTCAAATTAAAGTTCACCATATTTGCTGCTTTTGAACGTTGGAGAGAATTGCCAAGACTTTCTTGTACGATGATACCTAAGTCTCATTCACTAGCCACCTGTTGCAAAACGTGCTGTCCCAAAAGACATGCGTTGATGAAGCTACTACGCGCCGTCAGCAGGTGGCACTTTGCAAGTTTCAGTGGTAGCTGGTTCCTTTCGACCCGTTCCTTAATCCGGTCCAGATCGTTCTGGAGATAGACACGATCGGATATTGAGCGAATTGCATTCCATATTTTAACAGCATCTGCAAATATGTGCATCTGGGATAAAATTGTTTTCTGGGAGGTCATTGAGGTAGACTAAAACAGTAGCGGGCCGAGGACGGATCCTTGTGGTACACCATTGGAGACGCTTAGGCTTGCAGAGTGAGTGTCGGGTACGCTTACCTTGTTATTTTGCTATTGTAAGTAATCTTCCAAGCAGGTGAGCATGGAACCGTTGTTACCATAGGAAGCAAGTCTTTGGATGCGAACAAAATGACTGACCTTGTCGAATGTCCTAGCAAATTCTAAGTTAGTCACATTTATTGGGACTCCTTCATCAACGGCCATGGTCCATGAGTCCAGATTAAGTAGTAGATTGGGGTGGCAAGGTCTGAAACCATGTTGGACATTAGAAATGATTTGCAGACCTACAAAATATCTCGTCAGCGCACCTGCGATTACCGACTCCAATACCTTCGACAAAACAGTTAGGAGAGTAATAGGTCGGTAGTTGGCAGAGTCTGATCGCTTACCTCGTTTGTATAGCGGAGTGATGATTCCACCTTTCCACTCAGGTGGGAGTGTATGGGAGTCAAACAGACATTGGAAAAGGCTGCAAGATGTACTGCTATTGTGGGGGGGAAGAGTTTTAAGTACCGGTGGTAGATAAAATAGGTGAACAGAGAGAATGTGGGGCTAGCGGATAAGGGGCCAATCCAGGACTGCTCGTGTGGTTATCGATAAACTCGCCAGTTGACCCTGCTCTGGTAGAAGGTAAACAGTTTAGAATTGTGACTCCTGACATGAAACTGATGAGTCACTGTCCCAAGCGAAGAACGGTTTGTATTTTGGTTTCAAATGCAATGGATGAGAACCAAATCCGGATCAATGAGAGGTAGACAGTGTAAGGAGGAGAACAAATGTTGGCCAATAAAAGCGGGTAAAACTGCACATCGCCGTTAATCAGTCTAGTTGGAAGAACGAGCCTGATTTGGTCGGGTGTTTTTCAAATCTGCTGCGCAAATCTGCCGCATATGAATGGAACCCATGCTGAGATTTAGTGTAGACCTAATTGTGTACATCAGTAAGGTTCTGCTCAAAATATAAAGCAATTTAAATTACATTGCTTTATCCTATAAATTATCTTCCTCAGCTTCCTACAAGAAAATATTGTCCATTGAGACAGATACACTCTAGCCTCGTCTCTTTTCCTGTTCTCCCTATCGCAGTGAGTAGAACAAGTCGGAGACGGTGCAACAAATTTGTAATGTAGATGATCCGTCTCTGTACTGATCTTCGAACACCACTCGGTACCTCCACTAATCGACCGAATTGACACCTGAGATGCCTGTAGCAGCTAACTCTAAGGAATTACCACTCCATCGGTGCATCGAAGATACCGCCTTAGCACTTTACGAACTTGGAGTTAAGGTACAATAAGATGTTTGCTCGATTGTTAGTTGTGTCGTGAATCTGGGCATTGGCGTCAGAATGGGATCCTCGACTTGATCTATTGATGCAACCGTTTCCGCATCCATCAACAAGGATATGCATGCAGGACCGAAGGGGTGTTGTTAACTTTCTAAGTATCTTGAAGTTGCACGACACCGATTAAGCGTAGGGCTGTCGATGCTTGTGTATGTCTAGACAAACTTAGAAGTACTGACTCTAGAAATGCAATAGTCGGTAGATTGGCATTTCGTCACAGTGTCGATAGTTGATCTGTGGCCTCTCAATGGGAAATTCAATGGTTAATGCTTTCTTGCTTCCTAATAAATGCTTTCCTGTTGTATCTGATTAGTTGACGTCGGTTTATAGTGGGCAAACTGGTAACTGCATGTCCAGTTGGTCTGGTTAGACTCAGCGGCGATAACGCAAGGTTTGGAATTAACTGATTAATAGCTAATACTAATCACAGTCTGCGTCGTCCCTTCCAAAGTGGATGGAATGGCGAAGGAGTTAACAGTAAAATAACAAACAGAAACCGGTTATCCGGTGAAGTAAACTGGAGGTTTGTAAACATAACAGAGTTACAGTGTGGATGGTATAACCAGAAATACCAAATGCATACAAGATACTTAATAAATTACGCAATTTGCACCCAACGTGAACTTCCAAGTTAGCGCACGGATGGCAGATACTTCAAAGGAGACAGTGGATGCATTCATTCGCCAGAAAGGGAATCTCTGGGATACACTTGAGATTACATAACAGCTTCTCAATTCTGCTTCTCTGTGACGTTATGACAACGAATCAACGTGCGTCCCACGGCCGGTTAAGTGTTTCACTATACCAATGATGTACCGATAGGCGAGCAGTAACGGGCATCCGAAAGCTATGCAATCACCACCATTAAGGCACTAAGTACTGTAGGTAGCGTTTGTCACAACGGTTATGCGCTTATATTTTTGCAAACAAGTAGTGGGATAACTTATATAGTTTTAGTGGAAATTCGTCGCATTCAGACTGAGTCAGACAGCCTTTACACGTCCAGAAAGCAATGTACCGCTGTTGCGTTCTTTTGGCAATCGGCAACAGTAGACATTCTACCACACACACAATTCCACTTCCACTTGTAATCCGTACACAAAACAAACTGCTTATAATGCCATAAGTTAAGCTGTGAGTGTATATCTGTCAGTTCAGAATTACACCTACGAATACTGGAAATGAAATAGCTGGTAGATTGCCATTTCGTTATACTCTTGGTATTCGCTTGGTTACTTCCACTTCGGAAAATTCAAAGGTAAATGCTTGCTTGCTTGTTACTAAACGATTTACTGTTATCAACTTTTCACTTGACAATGGTTCATACTGCGCACACTTGTAATTGAAGGTAAAACAGGTTATGTTAGATATAGTGGCGATAAGCCAACGCTTGCACTGAACCGGTAAGAACTATTCATAATCCCGCTATGCATCATCCCTTTCAAAATGGCTGGAAAGACGAAAGCATGGACCATTGAAGGAACAACAGAACGTCAGCTAAGCGTCCAGTGGAGTGAATAGACAGATTGGTGACATAAGTTGCAACATAGCCGCGATAACCCGGGCGTCCCAAGTCCAGACAATCTGCTTACTAAGATAAGTAACTTGTATTGTACATGAATGTCAAATGTAACCTACGACGGGCAAAGAGCAAAGGAAGTTGGAAGGGCTAATCACTAGGGGGAAATGTGCTTCTGCTGTGGCACTGCAGTCCAGATTCCGCTTCTCTTTGACGATATGACAACAGATAAAATTGCGGATCACTTACTCCCAACACTGCCTTCCACGGCCTGTTTGCTGGCTCAGTGTACCAACGATTTCTTGATAGGCGAGCAGTAACAGGACTCGGAGACTGATAGGTCACATGAGCCACCACAGTTTCGCACGCAACATTTGTCACAACGGTTACCTACTCGTCATTTTCAATGGATTATTAAAGCGGCTTGAATTGTCTAGGTAGAAGCATCACATTCGGACTCAGTCAGACAAGCAGCCCTGCTCGGAATAACACTATACAGCCGTTTTATATTTTGAGGAATCGACCCAGGCGCGTATTCCATATTACGCCATTCAACTCCCACTGCTACTCTCATAACCAATACGTGGAGGAAAATACTTCTAGTGCCATAGGTTAATTGGCGGCCTAAGGTTGGTAAGTTCGTCGCTTGGTGAGAGGACTACCCTGTCCTTTGCACGGCAGTAATTTGATGACCAGTGGATAGTGAGCAGCGCTATACCACATCTAGTAACTTCCTCACGACGGTCGTTTCCGGCCTCTGTACCACAGGGGTCGCAACCACGGTCTGGCAGCAGTGCAGTCGCGTATTCGAGCCCCACAGCAGTCTGATGGAATGCGCACTGCTGCCGATTCCCGAAAGGCTGAAACGGCCGTACAGTGCATTTCCAAGCACCTGCTGGCTGACCAACTCGATAGATGTCATGAATTTAAATTTAGCACAGCTTTTGTGTGATAGATAAGCATGTGGGCGCTATAAATGTTTTTAATGAAACTGGGCACATGGAAATCTCACAAATCCACAAACCCACTGCAACGGAAAATTTAGCAGGTACGACTCGTCGCGATCAGACACCATTAGTAAGCTGCCGGTATTCATCGAAACACTGGAAAACCGTTACTTCATTCCAAAAATATCTTAGCTGCGAATTCTCTAGGGTGTGGAAGTACGAGCTGAGGCTATTTGTCTGCAAGCGGAGGCCGAAGCAATTAGCAACGGATAACACTGTCTGTTAGCAGGCTGGCCACATATGATCGAGTGGCTGTGTGCGTGAATACCCACCCGATCAAGTTTCATTCTATCCAGCGAAGTCAGACTGGAGATAGCTGCGAGGCCCGGAGACTAACCAGACTAATGAATGCCAATTTGTCGAACGCACGTACTCACTCGGAAAAGTTCGGTTGCATTGGTAGCCGCAGTGCTCTGTGATCTTCTTTGGATTAAAATGCGAAGCCCGCCAGGGAGAGACGCTGCACTGTACTGCATTTCACCCTTGTCCCCGGTAGTGCGATTTGTCCAAACTGAAGGGTTCCTGTGTTATTCACTCGTTTCTAGCATTACCGGTTTCATACCTGTTTACATCTGGTTGTGGCCTAAGGGCCCCCTGGCGACCGGGTGTGCGTGAGGTCATGTGAACAGCTGTAACGGTGGCGAAAAGGAGAGGTGACGACAATAGGGAGGTGGAAATAATACGTATGCTTGGGTTACGTCGGGGTTCCAATACCGCTTTACAAATCGTGCGCTCTCGGTCGTGGGTGGGTATGATTTGTAAATTTTCTATCCAGTCCTAAAATCAGGATGTCCCAACAGTGCGACGATCAATAGGGCTAGTTGTCGTTTCCTTTTGGGGTGTCTTTGTGTGTACAAGTTTAGTTCATAAACATAGGATTACTGTTAGATGAAAAAACCTTTATGGGCTGTACTTAACGCTAGCTTTCACCCAACTCTAATCAACGTAAGAGTGCCTAGCGAAAAAAGCTATCAGTTGCGCAGCAACCAGTATTGCAACTTTTCTCTCTTAATGGATCAGGAAAATCAATTCCTATGATGCTTAAAACCTCCGATGCTTGGTATTGTTCATGGGATCTGTCAAGTGAAATACTGATAAGGAAATTTCGTCCCAAAAGCTGGTGTGTGAAGTTGTTAAGTTGACCTTCGATTCGAACCAGGAAATTATTGTACTCATTTTCTCTCCAGAACCCGAGAACCTCAAAGGTTATTGTTTATGGAACATTTCCCATACAGGTAGCAACATTTTCCGGCCGCAATTTTCAAATTTTCGTTACCAGTAATCAGAATGTATCCTCACTAGGCCATATGCAAACATACGCCTACACACTTTTCGCGTTGGCAGCCGTCCATTCGTCAGGACTAATCTTCAGCGGGGTTACTGGTTCCGCCTAATACGACTGCCGTATTCGTTTAGCCGCCGTCGATTACCATTACTGTGACTTGAAAGAAGTCTCGGAGGCGAAAGAGACAAAGGTTTGTTGCTGGAGTACACAATGGTCTTGGGTGTTTGCTGAAAAACGACACTTTAGTGAGACGTGTTTCTGACTCAGGGAGGATGATGCAGCGCCGCGGGCTGCTGCAGCGTGGCAGATGCAGCCGTGGCGCCGCGTGTGTGTTCGGTGCTTACGGTTCAGACAAACAAATCAAAATACAGTACGACATTTCGCATCGATCATCGTGTGACATAAGATGATACTTTTGATCAGCAGTTTACACTGCATACTCATGCGAATCGAGGAAGTCTGCAGACTGTTACAACCCACTGTTACCGCTAACAATAGATGCGAAGAATTATTAATTTGCTCTAACACAAAATCGTGTTGTCTTATTGGTACACGTATCGAACCGCATCGCAGTTCCATCAGATAACATAATATTATTGTTTACTGTAAAATGCTAGGCTCTATATGCTTATATGACGATACTTAGTTTAACTGTAACCGCGCAACAGACCCCTCAGTGTTTTATGAAGGTCGTGTCAAACGCTGTGGAAAGTTGCGTTGCTGCCCGAACCTGTGTTTCGGTCGCCATGGCTCCTCGGCACACGATGGTTCGCTTTTCCATAAATAAAAGGAAGCGGCCGAAGGCACACTGGTCAATGGTGTGACATTCATTTTGGTCGGTTTTATAGTCTACGTGCCCTTAATGTAATGCTATATTAGATGCAAAAATAGGAGGAACCATAAGTTGCTGAAGCCGGATTTTCAACCTATGAGGACGACGAGGGGCGTGATTTTAAACTTCTACCAATGGCCGTTTCATGCATGCGCGCAAGAAGTGGTGGTGATTACAAACTTTGATGGTCGTAAAGGCAAAAGTACATGACGACGGACGGGATCTGGTGGCACCATAGTGAGCACTCAAACTGAAGCATCTGGAGGAAAGAGACCTATTCCTGATGCTGTTGGCAGTGGCCGTCCTCCTCGGAGATCCATTAACGCAACGTAGCTGACACAGTGTTGTGTCGCAACCGACGCCTTCACCCCTCGACAGCAAGGAGAATTCCAAGATGAGCCGGGAAAGACTTGTATGCATTAAATCACACTTGATAATATACATTTGAAAAGGTTTTTAAGAGAAAATACTAAAATACACTCGAGGCAACTAAAGAGATGGAAAATGCAACAAGTAAATGAGCGGCCGCGGAATGCAGTCCGAATCAGATATCTCCTACGAAATGGCACTATGGGACCCAAACCGGAAAGTGAACATCTATTCACAGCTACGGGTGTTGGCTAATCAGAATAACGAAATGAAGCGTTTAAAAATCTGTCACGAGATGGACGACGGAAAGAATGCAAAGCAGCAACTAAGATCGTTCACAAAAATGAATGTCAAATAAAGATTCTCCTAACACACAGTAGGGCACAGTGGGGTTGTAATACTGTCATACGCCTCGTCATCGCATTCCCCCCGTGCACATGCGCAACTGTAGTGTCGGAGCCCCGCCACTGCTTCCACCAACTTACAGTAGTGAGAACAGGAACAACCGGGTAGGAAAACAATGTTCACGCCGCATGCCAAACCGGCCAGCAAGCATCTGTGTGTGCCACTCAATCACATGATTCAAATTAGGGCATATACACAGGCTATGCAGAAAGGCTGACAATCGATCAATCAAACCTAGTCCTTCCAGGTGCGAAAGATCGATACGGTGTCTCACCAACGTGTGAAATGTACTGGGCAAGGGAAAAGGCATTAAGCATAATATTCAGTGTCAACCCAAGCTAGTCACAAATGTGAGGCAACAGCAAACGTATGGGGGAAACCGTAAAAGAGGAGGGGATGAATAAGAGTGAATGGGGTAAACTCATAAAACAATGGGGACTGATGGAGTTTCCTTACCACCGGTATAACAGCAACAAACCAGCAAATTTGGGATATTAGTAGCCGTCTAACTGGATCCTTTCGTGATGCATGTGTGGGGGTTCAAAATACACTGTCTGAACTCCTGTAGCACCACCCCTAAATAGTTTGCCGTCTTCACCTGGTTGCAACGTCATAGGGTAATTGAAATGTCAATGTTTGAAGGATGGTGTATTCTGCCTCCTGCTCGCCGTCAGCGTATAGCGCATCGCTCATGCATTATATATCAGGTTCACGGCTAAACGGCCAACCGTGAGCGAACGGGAGAATGCACGAAAAAAACAGAAGAGGACTAACTAGGGATATGAACGGGTGCTGAGTGCGAGGATGGGTGAGTCGCAGGTGGCGCCCGATTTCGTAGCAGAGCGGATGCACGCGCGGGAGCGAAATTAAAACAAGTAAACCACTTAATTCCCTACTACATAAGAAAATTATAACTTTAGAATATTTTAGAGTACTTTACACAATCAAACGGGGGAACCTCCAGACAGCCCCCTTCGTAGAAGCTATACCGTGGGTGACCCTTCGATCTACGTGAGGGCTGTCCGTCGCCAGCCAGCCAGGTGGTGAGACCTGATGAAGCTGTTGGGGGATCACTAGCGCGATCGGACCCTAGCGGGCTCCTAGTCGTGTCCACCCTAACGGTAAATAATAATAATAATGTGGCAGCAGTTCACCGTAACGGTGAGTTGTTGCCGTGCGACCAACACCAGTCGCACGCGGGCTGAGTATGCTTCGAGGGCGCCCATCCCTATGTGGATTCGAACCCGTGCCACAAAATTAGGTGACAAGCTCGTTATCACTAGGCTACGGCCGATTCCTAACGCTGGCGAAAACACAAAACGGGTGGTTAGTATGCGTCATTTGTTCGCTTCCAGTTCCTCTTCCTCCTCGTTCGTAGATGGAACGGAAACGGAAACGTATGCGAAGACGGTGGTGACGAAGATAAATGTAACAATAACACTTATCAGCTGAGGTAGGCCTCAAACAAACGCAACGCTTTTCAGGTATTTTCAAAACATGTTCTTCCTTTTTTGGTTTTTAAAACTTTTGCGTCCTTTTCAGATTTTCGAACTCGCTGTCATTTTTTGGAGTTTTAAAAACCTTTTGCCGTTTCTCTAGGGTTTCCGTAAGGGATTGGCCAAAAAACAAAAGTGGGAAGAGAAAAGTGGAAGAAAAGCTAATCTCTTAGCCTCGCTGCCCAATGAACTCGCCTACTGAACCTAGTCAACTTGTGACATTCGGTCGAAGACAGTGTCTGCTTGGACGTTCCGTCGGTCAGCAAAATCGGAGGAATTACTGTTGGTGTGCCGCTTGGTTCTGTGAGAAGTGGCGGAGCTGAAGGGGGAGACTTGGATACGGAGTGCTGCTTGGAGTCAGTCGTGTTAACAATAGTTGAGTCTGCCATCATTAATATTATCTTATTCAACATACCACCAATATAAAACTGGTAGTGCCACAACACATGGTTAACAACAACGAAAAGGGGCAAAACGGGTAGCCAGTCGAAGGGTTTGGAAGTTTAGAAGGTTAATGTGTTGTGTGGGCAGAGGTCTCGGTTTCTCAGACCGAGGAAGAGGATTGACTTGAGGGAACCCATCCCGAGTCTTTGGTCATAAAGACTTGACCCAAAAGGCAGCGGGAGTCTTCCATCATAGGCTAGGTTAATTTCTCAGAAGACGGGCAAGGGTCTTCATCGAGCTCAGGTTCCACGTTCGCAAGCTTGAGACGGTCAATCGTAACGGCTTCTCGTTTACCGGGACGGTCGATGATAAATATGCGGTCCTTAGGCTGTAGAACCTTCGAAGAACCTTCGTATTGTCCCTCTAGTTGTCGGCGGAGACCATAGACACGGCGAAAAAGGACGGACAATTATTAGTAAGTAGTAGGGGGATTTATTAGGTTTTTGTGTAGATTCGTCGCAGTTAGACACAGTCAGGCAGCCACCATACACCCAGAAAAGCGCTGGACAGCAGTTTCGTCCTACTGGGACTCGTCAGTGACATAAGTCGCTGACTCGCAAGTGTAAGGTCGTGGGTTGGAATCCAGCAGACTTCGGCGGGTGCGCGCTACTGACAAATCCCAGTAGGACGAAACGGCCGTCTAACGCTTTCCTGGATGTGTGGTGGCCGTCTGCCTGTGTCTCACTGCGACAAATCTACACAACAACCTAATAAATCCCCCTACTACTTACAAATAATCAGTAGTTGGCTTAGCAGTACACTTGCCACATCGATCGTTGGCGGCTTGCAAAGGAAGTCGTTGCTCTGGAGGCCAGCCCCGTCCTCTGCGCAGCATAACATGCACGATAATGGAGGATGAGCCGCGCTATATCGCAGTTAGATATCAGTCGTGGCGGTCCGCTGCCGTCGCCCATGGCTCAGTGACATAAGTCGCTGACTCGCAAGAGTAAGGTCGTGGGTTCGAATCCGGCGGATTCTGCGGGTGCGCGCTACTGACGAGTCCATATAGGACGAAACGGCCGTTTAGCGCTTTCCTGGATGTGTGGTGGCTGTCTGTCTTAGTCTAACTGCGATGAATCTACACAAGAACGGACAGTTCTGCAGGTATTGTGGAACAAACGTTGGATCGTAGTTCTTTGACGTCGGGCAGCTCGCAGTGACTCATGCTTGTTGCTAGTTTAAGAGTATGATTCGTGTCATAACCAGAAATTATGGAAATATCGGAGAAAAAAGCACCAGGAAAATGCAATAGTTGTTCCTATACTAACTCGGCGCTAGACTTATGTAGATCAGCCTTTAGGGCTGATCGGATGCCAAGGAGGATCAAAGGCAGTAACTTAGTCCAACTTAGCGCATTGGCGGGGCTGAGTGAGGCTTTCAGCTGTCGGTAGACAAGTTCCACCATCCCGTTCGCGCGCGGATTATAGGCGGTCGTGCGAATGCGTCGGCATCCAATGACTCTACGAAGATTGTTCAAAGGCAAAGGTTCGAATTGCGGACTGCAGTCGGTCGTCACTGTGGCTCGACAGTCATGCAAAGCGACCCAGCGTCCAACAAAAACACGTGTTATGGTTTTCGCAGCTACGTCAGGGAGGGGAACGGCCTCGGGCCAACGGGTGCAACGGGTGATCATAGTCAATATGTAGATCACTTCGACTACGTCGCAATGGACATGGGCAAACGGAGCTGACAAGTATAAGAAGCGACCAGGCGTAGCGAACGCATGCTGCTTGATCTTGGCTTACTAATAAGTGCGATAGCTGCGTGCCCAGCGCGTTGGATCGTGTTACATCCCTGGCCAAATGTTTCCCTCGGAGACGAGCTTAGCAGTAGCTCAAATGCTTGGGTGTGCGAGGTTGTGGATGGTGTCAAAAGTGAGACGGCGAAAGGTTTCTGGAGCGCTGGGTCGAGGTCGTCCGTTACATATGTCGCATAAAATTATGCCATCAAACGATGGCAAGGTCGCGGAGTTCCGAAAAATGCTGGTCGTTTGATTATGCGGTGGACATGGCAGAAAAATCGATTGCCTGCCCTGCAGAACTGATTGCAGATACTCATGAAAGAGCGTCAGCGACGACGTTTCGTTAACCAGAAATATGTCAGACATCAGTCGAGAATTTGGCAATGAAATCCAGCTGACGAATCTCACGTGGTGAGTGTCGAACTGATTGATTTCGGAATGCGTAGGTAAGTGGCTTGTGATCGGTGGAAATAATGAAACTGTTACTTTCAAGGACGCATCGGAAATGTTGAACGGTAGACTAAACGGCCAGCAGTTCGCGACTGAACGTGTTGTACTTGCCTTCGGCAGGTGATGGGCATCTAGAGTTGAAAGCAAGTGGGTTCCAGCATCCAGCTATAAATTGCCGTAGGCCGGCGCCAATAACGGTGCCCGACTCAAAAACAACAACACTAAGCGGAGCACTCGAATCGAAATGGTGAAGCATAACGGCTTCAGCCAAGGCCCCTTTGCTGGCCTTGAACGCTTCGGCAGCAGCAGCAATCCGTTCCACCTGACCGAGTTTACGTCCACGAAGTAGGTCGGTTAGTGGACTTAGCAAGTTAGCATAAGGTGGAAGCAAAATTCGATAATAGTTGAGCATGCCGTTAAAACGGCGAATAGCTGCTAACGTAGCCGGCACCGGAAAGTCTCTGATGGTGCGGACTCTATCGTCTAAATTATAGTCAATAAAATCGACGAAAGACTACTGCAATACGCATTTGTCGGCATTGACAGTGATGTTATTAGCGGCCAGCCTATCGATAAGAGCATTGAAATATTCTGTTCGCCAGCACCTTGGAACTCTGGTGGGACTCTCACCATCTGTGTAAATAACGCAAACAATTACTTCTGCGATTTCTCGGATTGAACCTGCTGTTGATGGAGAAAACTATGCATCTGATCAGATGAAATTGCCATTATTGTCCAACACCTTCGTCGCCAGAACCTGTTGTGTCCTCAGGATTACGAGTTAGCAACCTCCTATATTGCGCATCGAGTGCCGAAAGTCAAGCCACCGAACTAGTAGTGTATTTGCGAACACCAAACCGGTCGACACTACACGAAAACACACCGGTACCATACAAATCACATTTGTTTGTTCGTTTGAATTTAATGGTCTCAAGGAATCAAGCGACGTGTGAGTGGTGTGTAATAGGTGACAGTAACAAATTTTCTATAGCACGGAAAAACACTGGTCTGCTTGTAGCTGAGTCTGTGCTGATACAAAGTACACAGTCGCTTGTGGGAAATTGCGCACTTACCTTCATGAACAAGTCAATTTGTTTCGTTTCTGTGCGCATTTGACTTTGATCAGATGGGATTCTGTTTTTTTCACACAAGTAACAAGATTCGGCTTGAATCAGTTGTGCCAACTCACCTTGATTCTCAGACAGTGAACTTTTCCTCGGAATGCGTTTTGCTAGTCCTAACAATAGCACACTGGGGACTGACTGAAATTACATCTGTATCCAGCAAAGCAAGGTGAAAAATTAAAATTGGGACACTTCCGCAACTCATCGCCTTTTGGACATCAGAAGGACAGATACTTCGGTCCATTGGGAAGTGACGAGTGAGTGAGTCAATCTGCAACACCAGAGCAGATACTGTGAGCTCACGCGCACCAAGCAGAAGTCTTGAATTAAATTGCGCACCTGACGTCAGCCCTCGGTAGCTCAGTGGTAGAGCAGCGGACCGGTAATTTGTGGGACCGGAGTTCGGTTTCCCGTCGAGGCAGATTATTGTGTGCAGTTTGATCGTGAACTACTTTCTACGAACATTACACTACTCACGAAAATTCACCGCTTTGTACCAATGAGCGACACATCAGGTTCACATGACCTATCAGACGGTGTGCATATCTTAACTGTGGTCAATACGGTAATGCAAATTTCGCATAACCGTAGACTCGGAGAGACGTAGCTCCTGGTTCCAACAGTGCCAAAAATGAAATTACTTGTGGATTTTTTGTGAGTAGTGTAATGTTCCTAGAAAGTAGAACTCACGATTAAACTACACAAAATAATCTGCCTCGACGGGGAATCGAACCCCGGAGCCAATCTGCAACACCAGGACAGATGTTGGGAGCTCATTGGCAATACGTCGCGCACCAAGCAGAAATATGAAATTGCCTAACGTAAGGTAGGCAGTCAATAAACACCTGAAAGCGATCAAAAGAGGGAAAAGCTCACAATGGCAACGGCCAATAAACACAACGATGCTGTTATGGAGCGAAGACCTACAGTCAGCGATCAAGCCGACAGCAGTGGCGCAAAAGTGGATCGATCTACAACTAGAGGTCGAACAAGTGTAGAAACCACAACGCGAATCTGAGCATTATCAGCAGCAACTTGGATCATGAACTCGAACCATCTGAGTTGTGTTAATTAACATTAATTAGCATTTCCAATATTGTTGTGTCAGTAGGTGCCCACAACCTATTTACTGCATCATGCTCTCATACAATACGATACTCTTTTCCGGTTCGTCTTCAGACTTCCTCCTGTGGTCGTGGCGTGAAGAAATCAGTTTCTACACAACAGATGCACAGAGAACACCGTACAAGCGATAAACAAGAGGGGCACGAACACGGTGTGTATGAACAGCGTGCAACCAACGATACAAGAAATCAGGTTAGTTTAAGTATATTTCAAATGTAGATGCGTCAGTTAAACCGAGTAATGCCCAATTTGCTTCCTGGCTTATATCTTTCATTTCCACTGTATTCATACCAGCGAAACCTAAGGATAAAAGAGAAAATAAAGGTACGGTGTTTAAATGAAGTAAAGAGATTCATAACCCAGCAATCAGCATCACATTGTGTTTGGACTCATTATTTATTTCTCATCCATCGAGCGAATGTATGTATGTATGCCTGATTAATCCGAATAAAAGACATTCCTATTTATTTGGTTTGTTCGGTTCCGAGAATCTGCTGAATATTCAGTGACAAGTTTGATTCCTTGCTTTCCATTAAATTCTGTTAGTTGTTTGATATCCCCAGTGTGACTGCGCTTGATATGAAAGCTGACAAGATGCCTATCTGTCTAACACCCTCCACTTCGATTACTGGCTCCAGGGGACTGTGAATCGTTGCTGGGGATGCACAGTCCTCGCGGCCATGCTAGGCTCGAAGACTGGTTCCAGCCAGTGTGGAGTTGACTACAAAGATGCTACCGCCTTGTGAACGTCCGGTACGCACGGTTCCCTACAAAGATAGACGGAAATCCTGCTGCTGTGCTTGTTGAAGGGCTGTGGGCTGGCTCCGCTGAAGAAACGTGGCTCCCATCCACATACCTCCCGGTCTTATTCCTTCGGGTTTACATTGAATATAGGGTTTGGGGAAGGAGCTTTCGGTGATGCAGCGCAAGCCATCCATGGTCTGTCTGTAGGCGCAGGCGTCCTGTGGCTGGTCACAGTGACAGGTAAATCCGGGAACGGATGCCGCCAACCAATTTCCTTTGAGGCACGAGAGCCTATGATCCGCTGAGGCTGGTGGTGGCTAAATTGTGACGGATGGTCTACCTACTACTGCTACTGTTGCGCTATGGGTTCATGTCCTGGAAGCCTCCAAGTGGCGACCGCTGGGTAGGAGTTTGGTTACGCCCTTCTCCCTGCTAAAATCCAGGACACCAATCCGCATGAGTCAGTGAACTAACCATGTGCTAGACCCGCCGCTTTTCGGGAGTACATTTAATCGAAGGCTTTGGCTGAGGACCCGAGTCGTTCTCTTGTCTGGTGTGGGCGTCCTGCCAATATCCTAGTCAATCTTCTTCCGAGGTTAAGAAGTGGTCGATGACCCTCCTCCCGTAAAACCTAGCCAAGGGAGCCAACAGATCCATGAGTTATAAGCTCACCGCTCGTTTGGCGTGGAGCACGAGCACCACTCATTTTCTCTGACGGTGGGAGGGCACCTCCGGGTGATCAATGGTTTGCTACTGCCCGCTTCAAGCCAGGCAACCCCTTGTCAAACTGGTGCAAACCCGCCAAATCCCATTTTCCTCTGGCCGTGGTCGCAGTTGAGTATCTTACTACGGCTGCAAAACATATAAGATTAGTTCCAGTATCGCAAAGGCTGCATATGATGGCCGTCAACCAGATCCCAATCTGTCTCTGAAATCACATTCCTGAGCTGGATCTGTTCACCACTGCCTTGTGGGTCAGGCTATTGAGCCAAAGGCTCCGGGCGGAGTCCCCCAAGCAAACCTCTGAAGCACAACGACCACCTCGCGTGCGATTGCCCACCAATGCAATCGCATGCCTGCGCGCAAAGCACTCAGCATCGGGTGCTGGAATGTGCGCACACTACTGGACCGGAACTCCAGCGAGCGCCCGGAGCAACGCACTGCACTGGTCGCGATGGAGCTGGCGCGCTACAACATCGATATTGCGGCGCTCAGTGAAACTCGGCTCGCTGAACCAGGTAAGTTGCACGAAACAGGTGCTGGCTACACATTCTACTGGGTGGGCAACGCCGCCTCAGCACCACGTGAAGATGAGGTCGGATTTGCAATATCCGATCGCCTCCATGGCCAGCTGGTGGGTGAACCAACACGCATCAGCGCGCGACTGACGGCTGTTCACTTACGACTCAAGATGTAACGTTGCCACTTTAATAAGTACGTACGGACCGACGATGTTATCCTGATGACACGCGTGATCAATTCTACACTCAGCTATCCTCCGTGCTACGGTCTGTGCCGAGGAGCGATCAACTATATCTGCTGGGTGATTGCAACGCACGCGTTGGGCGTGATGCATCGGTGTGGACAGATGTCATCGACCCGTGTGGCATTGGTTTAGTGAATGCGGACGGTGACAGGCTGCACTCACTGCGTGCCGCCCACGGCCTGACGATCACGAACACTCGGTTTGCATTGAGTGGGAGTGATATAGCAACTAGGACTACCCACGGAGTGGTCACGCTCACCTGCTCGACTATATCATCGGACGTCAGCGTGAAATGCGTGAAGTGCGCATGACACGTGTACTGCGTGGAGCTGAGTGTGGCACTGATCACAAGTTGGTGCGGACCAAACTGTAGATATAATTTTGTAAATCTAGATATTGCACTCCCGCCGTGAATCGGCGCACATATAACATTCTGTCCCTCGGTACTGTGGCCAAACGCATTTAGCTAGAGAAGGTGGTGGTCGCACGACTTTGCGATGTGGAATGCACAATTACAGTGGGCGACTTGTGACACCACATTCGCGATCAGATGACAGCTGCTGCCGAGGAGACCATCGGGCGCGCAAACTGTAAACGGCCTGACTGGTTTGATTGGAACAATGCGAAGATTGGTGCATTGGTGTCTGAGAAGAGTGCAACATTTGCTGCACATGTGGCAGACTCCAATTACTTGGGGAAGAAGAGTAAGTTTAGGGAAATTCCACGGCGCATGACTCGAGAGCTCCGCCGCATTAAAAATGCATGTTGGACGAAGAAGACGAAATGGATGGAATGCTACGCCGAACGCCACCAACACAAGGAATTCTCTGACTGCTTGAAGGCGGTGTATGCACAGAGGTTGGAGCCGCTGAGGAATTTGACCGACGGTAGCTCAGGCGCTACCTGCGCTCAGACGGCAGAGATAATGCAGATCTGGTAAAAACCCTTTGACTGTCTCTTGAACAACCGTTCGGAAATCCAGTGGCCTAGTTTGAACGGTCTGAAACAGCACGATGTGAAGGCTAGTCTGGAGGACGCGCTGACGCTGGATGAGACGCAGAGTGCACTTGCTCGGCTGCGAAACGACAAGTGTGCCGGTTCTGACGGGATCCCACCTGAAGTATTGAAACACGACAGACTGCGCTGCACGACTTGGTGCAACGTATGTGAAACGAGGAGGAGGTGCCTCCTGTGATGAAAGATGTCTTTGTGCTACCAGTGTACAAGGGCAAAAGGAGCAAGCAATGTTGCACGAATTATCGTGGTATCAACTTGCTGCATTGTATGGGCAAGGTGATTGCCCGAATCCCGCTCAACCGCCTCTTCAGTCAGGTCGTGGAACCGAATGTGGTGGAAGATAAATGTTGCTTTCGTTCGGGTCGCAGCACCATCGATATGGTGTTTGCGGCTCGTCAGCTGCGAAAGAAATGTAGAGAATGACACCAGCCGTTGGATTCCCTGTCCGTTGCAGTCATTATCATCAACAGTAGTACATCAGCCATTTGAACTGATGCTTCGCTGCCATACAACCATGAGCAACTATGAAATAAATAATAAGAAGAGGGAGAGAAGGGGGACTTACCTGAAAACTTTTATGCCCTAAGCAAACATTCAGGCTCAAGGTGCCTACAGCTTGTGTAGACAACATACCGTCATAAACAGCTGACTATCGTGCAAAGATAAGGCGGCATCGGCGAGACAGCTTCCTTGCGGCTTTCACTGCTACACGTCATAACCAGTCATTACCCCGCAGATAACTCAGCATCAAACACACTGTAAACAGGCAAACCGATTAGGAGACGGCAGCAGACGCGCCACTGGTGTCCGTTACGAGCCATGTCCTGTAAAGTCTCGAGCCAAGCACCAGCCGAGTCACGTGGACTCCAGCCCGGAAGGCGAGACTCACCAACGGCACCCAGTTTGGTAGTCAGTGAGTTCATTTCCCGTTGCCAAGTCAAATTCTGTCCACCTCGAGCCTTGCGCAACCCTACACCTGGCAGACTAAACAAAGCCCTTTAAGTAAGTGATGAGCAGGCATACATCGCACTGCCTGAGCCAACGCAACTTATTCAGTGCTATCTGTTGTTCTAGGGAGCTAGCATGATTATCACCACCTAGTACTCGCCCACGCACATCATCGTTGCGGACACGCTGGTGCCCTCCGATTCTAGCAATGCTTCGCAGACAACGACAATCAAAGCTTTAAAGGCGCCTCAGATCTTCAGACCGAAGGGGCCAAGTCTCACTATCATAGAGCAGAACGGCCCTCACTGTGGCCTTGTACACCCAGCCTTTCAGACGGAGGGAAATTCCCTTCTGTCTCCAAAGATGACGCAGGTTCAAGAAGGCAGCTCTGGCTTTTGCAATGCGCGAGCTGATGTCAGTTTCTATGCGCCCATCATTGCTGATGTAGCTGCCAAGGTAAGTGGATTGATCAGTCATCTCGAGTTCTTCGTTAGCAAGCGTCAAGGGGTCATCAAGTGGCTGGTGGTCCTGCAGCAACACTTTGCACTTTGAAGGAGCGAAGTGCATACCAAATAATGGGACCACTCTGGACAGGCTATTCAGGGTTGATTGTGCCACTGCAAAATCCTTGAAATGCAAGACGATATCTTCCGCATAATCAAGATCAACTAACTTTTTACCAAGCAGCACTTCAACGCCTACATCATGAGATTCCGCGAGGAAACACTTCATGATAGTATATACGACAAAATTGAACAGAAAAGGGGAGATCGGACAACCCTGACGAACTCCACTTGTGGTCGGAAAGTTATCCGATAGGACACCGTAGACCCTGACGCGGCCTGTAGTGTTCGTGTATAGAGCACGAAGGATGTCCACATATTTCGTGGGAACACATTTCCGCGTAGGTATTTCGAACAGAATCGATCGATCGACTGAATCGAACGCACTCTTGAAATCGAGGAACACAACTTTGTCGGTCTGCGGTATGCGTGGCGCTGCTCTAGTACCTGCCGCAAAGTGAATATATGGTCTATACAGCTACGTCCTGGGCGGGAAGCAGCCTGCTCTTCCCTAATCCGAGATTCCCGTTCCGCAGTGAGGCGACGAAAGATAATCGAGGCCAATAATTTTGTCACAACTGGCGTTAGGCTAATACCCCTGTGGTTCGCACAGTCTGTGCGACTGCCCTTCTTGTATATTGCCACTATAATCGATTCGTTCCAATTTGCCGGCACACTCTCTTCGTTCCAGATACCTTCGAACAGGGAGGTCAGTGCCCAGCAGAGGACCTCACCTCCATCCTTAAATAGTGCAGGGTGGAGGGAATCCGGGCCAGCGGCACGATAATGATTGCGGGCTGCGATCGCGTTTTGGACATCGGCGTCTGACGGAAGCACTACACTAACCGTTCATAGCTCGTCCTGCATCACCTGAGTAGGAACTGGTCCGGGAGCAGAGGGGCAGCTGAACTGATATTGAAAGTGTTCAACCCAATGAGCCATACGGCGCTCCTTATTGTGTATCAGCGCACCCGCGCTGTCTCTGATTGTCTCACTGACGCCTGGTTTTCTGGGACCAGTGGTGTGGATTAGCTAGAAGAGCTTGCGGTAGTTTGCATACTGCACCTGCCTCCTCCATTTCTTGAGCCCTACTGGTCCACCAGGCTTCCTCGTCAGCATGCAGGCTCTGCTTTAATTCACGCCTAATAACCCGTCTGATCACATTGTGTTCAAAACCACCCGGGAGGTGTCTTCTAGATTCCAACAGGTTCACCGACCTTTCGGATATCCAGTGACTGGTACGGTGACGATGGATAGTGCCACAAGCGGATGCTCCTGCGTCGTGCATGGTGGCCGAGATCCTATTCCACTGAAGCTCAGTGTGATTAGGACAAGACAGCGAAAGTTCCGTATGCAGTGCTTCTTGAATGGCTTCCCTGATCGAGGACTGGGACAATTTCTCCGCTGCCAATCTTAGCTGACGCTTGGTGGGCCCCCGGTAAAGTACGATAATACTATAATAATAACGTACTATAATATCTGAACTAGTAGCACTGCGTAGTAGCGCGTTCAGTTCGTGACAGAATGTGTCCTTGATAGCATTAGAACTGCAGTCGGTGGGAGCATAAGCAGAAATCACAAACAAACAGCGTTTTGTACTACTTCACGAATTCACCTTAGCTGATGTCGTCAACCGAGCTGCACATAAACGGCTGTACACCGGAATCCAATCAACAACGATGGCTCAGCCTTGGAGCTTGGAATAATACCTACACCAGACTGACTCGTGAGGGCTGCATCGGCGTCTCCGGATGCGTGCAACCAATAATGAGAGGATAAGCCAGGTGCAATTAATCCAATAACCCCGTTAGAGTCATTAATTCCAGTTTCGGACACAACACACATCAACACCCAGTGTCTCCAGCGTGCGTGCGCGTGCAGCCTGGTGACCTGTTTGTTTTAGAGTGTGAACGTTGAATGTCGCCATGGAAACGGGATAGCGTGACCTTGTAAGGGACTTTTGTAAATAGGCGTCGGATAGGTGCGGTGGGATGGTGGTTGCAGTTTGGTTCTACTCCAGTGGCACTTCGGTTGCTCTCAATTAACCTGGGAATTATAGAGGGAAGGTTAGTAATGGGGATCAGGATGGGTTGTAAGAGAGGCGGGTGGAAAAGAAAGAAGGGAGAAGCCCGCGTTAGCACGTTTTCGCATATTCGCCTTGCTGTAAGTAGCAGATAAGGCGACCCTTGATAATCTGCGCGACAGCCGATGCAGGATGAAGTTTATGTTTGAAGAAAATGTCATGGTTTTAGGTGGCCTGAGATACTGTCAGGGTGTGTCTTAGCTCCTGACCTGTTTAACATCTACCTTCGTGAAATGAGGTCTTGTGCTTCTCATACCGCTTGTGTTTACGATGTCCGTGTGGAGCACCGTATTGATGGTGGGTTGCTGAACATCCGTCGTTTCGGTGCGAGAACTCTGGTCTGTGAGACAACTATCCGTATGTTGCTGTGTGCTGACGACTGTGCGTTGTTTGCACACAGCACGGATGAGTTACTGCATATGACTAGTGACCTGGCTTCCACAGCAGCCAAATTCGGGCTCACCATCTACGCTAAGCAAACGGTCTGTCTCTTTCAGCCATCACCGGAGGTGCAATCTTTAATATTGCCGCAAATCAGCATTGTTGCCGAAGTATTAGAAACCACCTCCAGCTTCTACTACCTTGGGAGTATGATGTCGACTGATCAGCAGCTGCACAGTGAGCTGCGTATCCGCGTGTCGAAGGCAGCGGCGGCATTCGGGAAGGTAGAGTACCGAGTGTGGAACAACCATCAGGTTACCATTCAATGAACAATGCACAACGAATGTATACGGGTTACAAATCGTTACCTTACAAGCCCGCTGAATAGTTGGGGGAGGTATCGACAGATGCAAAAAGGATAATAACGATAGAAAAATAGTTAGTAATTTAAATAGGAAAATATGCACTTATCATTTGCTTCGCCGTAGTCCTGCAGTCCGCTTAGGTTCAGAATACCTGCAGTTAACATCCAGTAATTCCATGGTGAACTCCAGGTGTAGGACGGAGACGTATTGCTAAGTGACAAAGTGTAAATGAGTACATCATCCAACCGTACTTTAAATACTGTTAGGGTCGGTGCAGAGACGACCGATTCTGGGAGCATATTCCACGGGTGACGGACACGAATGGAAAAGAAATTGCTGCCGCACTCCAGGCGGCTATACTGTACAGCGAGTTTCAGTGAGTGGCCCCTCAGGTTTATTTTGCTGCTGAATTGCAGTAAAGGGCGGCACACATAATGTGGGTCTCGCTTAATCAAGTATGTCATAAGCAGGTCGCCTCGTCGTCTGCGATAGCTCCCACTGGATACCCCAAATCGTGGCAGCCTCTGCTGGTATGAAAGATTGCACATTCCAATTACGTTCTTAGATGCCCGGCGTTGTGGCTGCTCCAGTGCATTAAGGTCGTGTTTCAGCCATGGATGCCAGACTTAAATTGCGTATTCGACATGGCGGCGAACATACGCACTGAGCATTTGTCGGAACATGGAGCCGTTTATTTGTCCAAACGTCTTCGCAACAGCCCAACGTGTTGGTTCCCATTCTTCGAGGCCTTTTCGAATTGTCTAGAGCAACCCAAGTCATCTTGAACCAGGATACGCAAGTCACGTTCGAGAGTTGATTGTTGTAGTATATTCGTTCCCAGCCGCTAAGAGTAGTTGTTCTGATGTCGGATGGAAAGCACGTTCCATTTACTGATGTTGCAATGCAGTAACTTTTGGGTCGAGCATTGATACGCCGTATCTAGGTCCATCTGAACCCATGTTGGTTGGCGTTCTCCTGGATCCTGCGCCATTTCTTGATATCGTCAATAAACACCAAAAACAAAGGTGGACCTAGAATTGAGCCTTGCGGCACACTACACTCGACTTGTATGGGGTCCGATAAAGGGCTCCGAACTCTGACCACTAATTGTCGTTGAAGTAGAATGTTGGCAATCCAGCTTAAAACAGGGTCGCTGATCCCGTAATGCTGGAGCTTGGAGAGCAGTATCCGATGGTCTAGACGATTGAAAGCCTTGGAAAAATCCAGATAGAGCAAATCAAAGGCTTCTCCAGCGTCAGCTGCCTCGGATCAACTACTGCGTACGATTAGTAACTTCGTTGTACATGACCGCTGTCGACCAAAACCGTGCTGCTCAGGCTTGATAATGTTACAGTTTTCCAGATAGCACGCCAGTGCATAGGCAACTATGGACGCCATGACTTTGAAGAGTATAGGGAGAAGGGATACTGGGCGCATTCTCTCGGTCCTCTAAGGAGGATCAAAACCATGACTGCTAGAGGCAGATGCCAACTAGCCAGCAGCTTAAGCCACTGAGCCTGGGACATTGGTTGGGATACTAATTTGCAAACTAATTGGGATCTAGCACCACCTATCGACTACTACTGTCCACTGACCAGTGGTTAAGGCTGCGAGGTGTGATGTCACCGCCCCGACACTAGACGACTGTTACTATATTATGTTGGTAGGGATTCAAGGACTGCTTGTCCATCTTTGTGGTGGTAATCGGGGTATGCATTCCTAAGCTTTCCATACATAGCGGGAACTTGGTTCTGGTCTAAGCAGCGCTGGAAAAACTGAGCCAAAGGTCCTGCCAGTTGGCTTGCTGCTCTCCAGTGCCTCTGGACGAATGGTGTCGACAACCGACGAGCTATGGTTTGCGTAGGGATGTCAGCTTTTGCAATACAGCCTCCGCCGTTAGAATGATGTTGGTTAATCCTGGCAAGGAGACGATAAAGGTTGGAAGATCGCTTGGTGGCATGACCCTATGAAACGTGGGAGCATATTGCATCCGCAGCGCGTTTGCTGCTTCCACAGCCGTTCCTGTTGGGCCATCAGCCGCTGAGTGGAGGAAATCCTTTTCGTAGCCTATTGACGTGTTTGTACAGCAGTTTGTGGTTATCACTGAAGGTTTTTGCGATGTTTGCTGATAGTGGGCTTTGTCTTCTCTTAGCAGTTGAGTTCCGTGATTACGTTGGGCTACGTATTTCTTGCAAGTTTCTGGTGCTGCTGCTTCTCTGTACATTCCTTAAGCTTCTCTGTAACACTCGCCACGAAGCTGATGGTAGACAAATCCATGGTGCTGTCCGTTCTTCTATACGGCAGCGAAACAAGGACGATGTACCGGCGGGATATAGGATATCTCGAGCTGTTTCATCAACAGTGTTTGCGATGGATTTTGCGCATCGGCTGGGGCTACAGAGTTGCAGACACGAGAAGTGTTGCGCCAAGTGGAATGTATGCAGTGGACTGCATACTTTTATTGAGACCCCTGAGGTGGCTTAGTCATGTGAGCCGTATGGATTCGACGCGGATACCGAAACAACTCTTATATGGTCAGCTGAGTATTGGGAAGCGGCATGTGGGGAAACCAAAGTTACGTTATCAGGACATGATCAAAGTGGGCCTCTCACGTTCTAATTTTGATTGCAGATCATTGGAATCGAAGGCGGTTGATCGGCGTGCATGGTGCCATCTGATCACGAATACCGTTGCCAAAGTGCAGGAGAAAGCCCTCATGCATGCAGAGAAGAAGCGGCAAGTGCGGAAGCGGCAAGCACCGATGGGTTGTACTCCATCGACATCAAGCGCATGGTGCTGTAGCACATGCGGTCGCGAGTACCTGAGTCAGGCAGGCCTAGTGAGCCATGAGCGAGGCCACTCGGGACCACTACCGAAACGACGACGGTCCTGCAGAGAACGTAGGCAGAACGGCGCAGCGTTTGTAGGTACGCTGCATTCGATTTACTAACCGCGTGCTTGAATGCTAGGTCTCATTATTTCAGGTGGTGGGTTTGCGATTTTGTCCTAATTCTTATCTTTCCCTTATAAATGTCGAGCAGTAATCTCTTCTATAAATTTGCACACGTCACTTAAGCCAATTGTAGTAAATTTCGACAACATTTTCGTGTTTGTGACATTTCCTTAAAATGTATTTTCTGACCTCGTGAACTTATCTAGGATTCCTTTGTAAACACCTTATTTCATATGCTCATTAATTTGTGGGTTATGTCACCGTTTCCTTATGTTTTTTTCGTGTTATATTATTTTTTATCTTGCTCTCA